>CM064572.1:8799076-9399076 GCA_032716605.1 Paralithodes platypus
CATATAATTCAGTAAACACAAACTTATATACATATAATTCAGTAAACACAAACTTATATACATATAATACAGTAAACACAAACTTATATACATATAATACAGTAAACACAAACTTATAATATACATATAATACAGTAAACACAAGCAAGGGAAGAAATAACGTCAATGCCTATTTTAAACGCGATATTATGCAGTTCAGGAAGGATCTGTGGTAGTTAACAAAAGGTTGGTTGAGATAGTTTGAAGCCTTGTTATTGCTAGAGGTCCTTCCTAAGCTGAATAAAATTGTCTAATCGTTGCCGGAATATGATGAAAAGGACGTCCCTGGTAATGTACGGGTGAAGGGGAGGCTTTTAGTTTGCTTCCTACAGACCCCATCAAGCTTTTATAAAATACCCCAAGATTCCCCTTCGATATTAATTTAGGGGACATGTGCCGGTTTTCTGCACAACTTTCTCCTTCGTGTTTAGCCCCATTAGTTTTGAGATTTTAAGACATTTGGCCCATTATTTTGACGATTTTAACACCTTTCGCCCCATTTCGTAGTCAATATTTACACCTTTCGTGCTATTTAGGTGTCGTTTTTTTCCCTGGCGAACGATAGTGAGCCTGTAATGTTGGAAGAACCGGCCTTTGGCCGGGAAATTTTTCTGCCGAAAAATGTACAAATCAATCTAGAAAGGGGATCTAATGGATATTTTTATAAATTTGATGGAGGTCTAGAGAGGAAACTAGAAAAATTATGAATACATGCAAAAATCGCCCAAAAAGTGAACCATCCCCCTTAAAGATGCAAGAAATGAGAGCAATTGGACAATAGTTGGAGGGTTGAGAGCGATCACCCTTCTTTGGGACAGGTTGAATGAGAGCAAACTTCCAGCAAGATGGATAAAGTTCATACCCCTTTCATTAGTAGAGGGCCTTCCTAAGCTAAGAAAATAATCTGGCAACAACTGAACACTGAAGAAATTGTGGTCTGTTTCTAGTGGCTAAACGGATATCCTGTGTGTGTGTTTGTGTGTGTGTGTGTGTGTTTGTGTGTGTGTGTGTGTGTGTTTATAATGATGTGTGAGTTTATTACTGTGTATGTGTGTGTCTATGTGTGTTCTGTATGTGTGTGTGGGGGTGTATGTATGTGTGGGGGGGTGGGGAGGGTATGCATGTGTGTGTTTATAATTATGTGTGTATGTATATGTGTGTATATATATGTGGCTCAGTTCGTTTCCTGTTGTTCTCTGTTGAGGCTCTCGAGTTAAGGGGGGGGGGGGAGTGCTGGTTAGTTAAGGGGGGGGGGGAGTGCTGGTTAGTTATTGGTTTATTTATTTATTCATTCATTAGTTTCCTCGCTAGAACTCCATCAAGCTTAAAAAAACACTCCCTAGACCTCCCTTCAAGATAAATTTGTACATTTTTCGGTAGAAAAATGTCCCGGCCATAGGCCGGTTTTTCTTAAAAATACAGGCTCGCTATCGCTCGCCAGGAAAAAATCGACACCTAAATAGCACGAAAGGTCTTAAAATTGACAAGGAAATGGGTCGAAAATTGGTAAAATCGCCAAACTAATGGGCCGAACGTCTTAAAGTCTCGAAACTAATGGGGATAAACATGAGGGAGAAGGGGAGCCGGAAAAACCCCTCTGCCTCCCCTTAACAAAGACAAACACTTTAGGAAAACAATACATACCATCATTGTACAACTCACTGTTCACCATTAACCACTTCAGTAAGGGCCAAGCCATTATTGCTTATAGTCTGGCTACTATTACAAGATGTTATGCAGCTTAGGAAGGACGTGTAGGGGTCAGAGAGGTGTATTGTATCCCCATTAACCCCTTCTGTACCAGGGACGTAATTGTTATCAGATTCTGGCAACTATTAGACTATTATATTCAGCTTAGGAAGAACCTCTAGCCATAATAAAGCTGTAATATATCTCAACCAACCCTTTTAACTACCACAGATCCTTCTTAAGTTGTACAATATCGTCAAAATAGAGCTAGAATACAATATAGCACACGTCGCTGGTACTCAGAGGGGTAATTAGTTGACTCTTATACAGACTTCCTAAGCAGAGTTAAATCGTCTAGTGATGTATATGTACAGTATATGTATATATGTATATATATACACAGGCACCTACCCCATAGTTGGGGGTGGCCGACTGGAGACAGAGCCCGAACAGGGACAACACAATACAACACATAAACGAAAGAAAACAACCTCACATTCATTTAGGTTGCTCAGAAGACCCAGAGACTCAGGTCCATTAGGGGTCCCCAGCAAAAGATTCCCAGGTCCAAGACCTTCCGGAGAGGTTCTGGTCTTAGCAGGCAGACGGTCTTAGCAGGCAGACACGCAGCGAAGCTTTACCACCACAACTCCCGCCCACCTCACATCCAGGCATGACCCTTCATATACACCGCCTCCCCAGGCCAGGCGCCTGACGGACTATTATCTAATCCAACTGGCGGCTGACCCACTCTGCCAACGACCGCGTTATCACTCATCTATTCACAATCATTCTCCATTCATTTCAATTCATTACCACTTCTCTTGCCTGTTCTACCGTCATATCTCTATCTTCCAAGAAAATCTAGTAATAGCCAGCATAAAAAAAAGTAACTTCTCCCGTACCAAAAGGGTTAAAGTATTGTATTCGAACGTTTATTAATCAAAAAATGTACAAATTTAGCTTGCAGGGAGGTCTGGGCAGGCATTTCTTTAGCTTGAAGGAGGCAAAGTGGTAAAGTGGACTGATGTGCAGGCTGGTAAACGAGAGACTTTAAATATCCTGACTCAAAACCAAGTATCTTGTATTTAGTCATTCATATTGAATGTACAAAGTATGTACTGTATAATACTCGTGTCTGGGGAGGCTCCACCCACACCGCACTTCTCGTAAGAGTAGAGTCAAAAGGATTTCGCCTCATCAATTCACTCCCTCTTACTAGTTCCCTGCCATTTCTTTCTACACGCCGCAATGTTGCATCTCTTTCACTCCTCTATCACTATTACAACAAACAGTGTTCTTCAGAGCTCTCCCAGTGCATACACCCTGCCTTGCAGCGAATGCGAGGCACCCGCCTTTCAAAACAGTCTCACTCCTATTTTGTCCAACTCTTCATCCCAAAAATTAGCAAATTTTCTCAGTCTTTCTTCTACTCAACAAGTGAAATCTAGAACTTTCTCCCTCAATCAATCTTCCCTTCATCCTATGACTTAGACTGCTTTAAACTTCGTGTGTCCAAGCATTTTCACCCAAACGGCCTTTGAGTTTGGCTCTCTGTCACTTTTGGGTTTGGGGAAGACACTTGTCACAGGCAACCTGCCTTTTGTCTCCTGCATACACATACAAAAAAACGTATATAAATATACCGGCATATGTTTTATTTTATTATGTTATTTTGATATTTTATTATTATTATTATTATTATTATTATTATTATTATTATTATTATTATTATTATTATTTATATTAGTATTAGTTTATACATATTTCCTTACTATTTTGTAATTATTATTTGTTTTTCTCTCTCTCTCTTTCTCTCTCTCTCTCTCTCTCTCTCTCTATATATATATATATATATATATATATATATATATATATATATATATATATATATATATATATATATATATAATGACTCACATAGCTGCAAGCCTCTCTCTTTCTATATGCTGTATATCAATTATAATTTTGAGTTCCACACGATAATAATAATGTAGGACCGGACCAGACCCCCCCCCACAACCTCATCACCGACTGAGACTCCCTCAGCTGAAGGGTGAGGTACACTTGCCCCCAGCCAGACTCAAGACTACACAAAGAAATAGGCGAGTACATGCGGGAGTTGGATGTGAGCCATGTCCACTTCCAAAACCCTGAGGACTCTCAAACACCCTTCATGTTGCTCCAACTACAGCCGCCCCCCCCCCCCCCCCCCCAATCAGGGATGCGGATTAAGGAAGGGCATGAAACCACTGCTGATTGTTCAGGAGGGACACGGCCAAGATAGCCTCACCACTTCCACCACCATGAGCATCACCACATCAACCAAGCTACAGACCAACATGGTGAAACACATACAATAGCACTGGATATATCAAAGGCATTTGATAGAGTCTGGCATCAATCCTTATTGTCGAAGATGTGTGACGCCTCCCGGCGTTAGCAGAATGGTTGCGTGGGGCATTGCAGCTCGCTAGCGCTCGCCAGGATGGGGGAATAGGCTACAGTTGTCCTAGAATGATCTGCTTTATTTCATTAGTGTCGTGTTGCCACAGACAGTCTAGAAGTGGTCTTTGTTTTGGTCTGTGGCCGCGCCTTATATTTTATATTCGCTATAATATAAATGTTGCTTGTGTGGGAGGCGAGCGAGAGAGTGTGAAGGAGTACACCCAGCAGCGTGGTGAGCTATGACACGGCTCGCTTGGGCGCTGACGGCGTTGGCGGCCGGGTAGTCAACTAGTCCCTTCCCGTCGCTGCCTCGTGTTTTTTACCAGCTCAGAGCTTGCCTGACACGCGTATCACCTACATCCTTTGCAATTCTGTCCCCCCATACTCGCTACTTTGCATACTATCTCTCTCTCTCTCTCATTCTCTAATCTTTATTAAACTCAACATCCCTTCTGGTTTCAGCATAGACGTTCACCGTCGACCAGTCGTATTGTACGCGAAGCTCTCAGATATTTCCATGTATTAGGTTAAGGAGGTATTATGCTTTATTGAGGTTTAGAGAGACGGACTTTTCCGTATGTGTCCTCTCTCGGGAAGGTTGTAGACCGGTATATGTCTCCCTTGCAAGGTGTTGAGTGATTCTGCTTGGTTATCTAAAGCTAGACTAGGGGTAAGGTTACTGTGTCGTTGTCTCCGATGTGTGCAGTGTTAGCTAAGCTCTGCACGACATCGACAGGTACTGTGGGAGCCTAAGTTGTCTTCGGGTTGGTTTACTTTGCGAGCACAGCGCTGTGGTGTGAGAGGGCCATAGCCTATCCCTCACAACATAGTGCTGCCTCTTTGTGTTGACTTCTGAGGGATCGCCAGGATAGAGCTAGGTACTAGAGACCTAGATTTATCAAGAGAGCATCCCCGTCATATAACGTAATCTTCATTATACCACCCTTGGACAACGTTAGGCTACGAGCCGCATGCTCGCCCATTGTTGCCCTGCCTTGATACCCCAGCTAGACTTTATTAACTGAGCAGACACTGGTTAGAGATAAGCCCCATTATTATATGTATGCAGCATTATTATTCACTGCACTTTTGAGCCGAGGAGGTTGTTGAGTTGCACAACCCGAGTAGGCTGTTGCGTTGTGTCACGAAGCATTTCTTTAGTTGTCGAGCATTACTATCTTTGCGCAGTCTTTATTATTCGCCTGCCTATTATTACTATATGTCCTAGCATTTATTGTGACCCGTATTCTGCATTATAATTGTTCAAGATTCTTTACGAACATCTTCCCAGCATCAGACTTATTTCAGAAGTTTCCAGTTGATGTTGCAGGACTAGCATTGCACTTTCTTTAATAGAGGAGTGCCAGTTATTTGAGTATCTACCGTAACGTTAATTAATCACGTTAACTATCTTTTCTTTGTGTAACATAATCGAGTAATCTTTTACTGTTTGAGAATAGGCTGTTTCATTGAGCGTCAGCCTAGTGTGTGTGCACCAGTTACCGAGTCATAGGATACCTCGTTGTCCAGGCACGACTCAGGGCGGTAATGGTGTTTTGTTTTCCAGTGTTTAAGGCAGGGGTTGGATCTAGTGTTACCGTTGTTGCTTTTTGCCATTATCTAGTCCAATGTTGAAGAGCCCTGTGTCTTTGAGAACCTGGATCGTAACAAATGGCGACCTAGCTCAGGATCTTGTGAACTAAGAGATAATTGCAGGATTGTTGTGGTCATTTGTTTTATTGAGGAATATAGTGGGCACGTTAGATTTTTTTTGGCAAAGTAGTATAGCACTTGAGAGTCTTCAGACATTTTTGGCAAGTGAATAGTGCTACATAGGAGCTTGGGTACTTTTTTTTTTTTTTTTTTTATAAACGTGAAAATTTTTGGTGGACACAATGGGAGACGAATCAGATCATACTGAGGGTTCAGGCAATGATGCAGGCTCTGATGGGCAGATGCCAGGGGGGTTAGTAACTAGTGAGGAGGCCGCAAAGAAGTTTTTGGAGGTGCCTATAACAGCTGATCGACTAGAGGGAATTAGCAAGTATGGTCTACAGTGTTTGGCTCCCCTCATGGGGCTTAAGGTGGCTCATGGCATCAAGAAGAACGATTTGAGGGCTTGCGTACTAGGGGCGGCTAGTGAGGTCCAGGGTGGAGAGGGTGCTCGGGGACTTCTGCTCGAGCCCCCCCTCCACTCTACTCCCATCGGGACCTCTAGGATGCCGGAGTTTAGTACGTTCCCCGCAGGCCGATAGCCGCTGGCAGCGTGGTTTAGGATCGCTGGGTGGGCCTCCAATAGTTGCACCTCCTCCTCGAGGTTTCACTACAGAAATGCTCTTCCAGCTTGAGATGGCTAAGATGCAGGCTGAGCGTGAGGAACGTCTCAAACTCGCTAAGATAGAGGCTAAGCGACAGGCTGATCTCAAACTCGCTAAGGTTAAACAAGAGACTGATCTCGAACTCGCGAGAATAAAAGCCCAGTCGGAGGCTGAGTCTACCAGGTACCGTGCAGATATCGATCTTGAGAAGACTCGGGTGGAAACGACAGGGCAACGTCTCGGTGGTGGGAATCGTGGGCATGATCAGTCTTTGTCGCACCTGTTGAAGTTAGTCCCTGTATTTGATGAGTCGGGTGTCACCGAATTGTTCATGAGATTCGAGAAGAAGTGCCAGGAACACCAGTGGCCTGGGGAGAAGTGGGCAGCCCTTGTTTCCTCTAGACTTGTGGGCAAGGGACTCAAGGCTTATGATGCATTGCCTATAGAGTCGTGTATTATCTATGAGGAACTCAAGGAGGCTGTCCTGAGAGCATACGAACTACAACCAGAGACGTACAGGTTGAAGTTCCGGGGTGTTACCAAGGGTCGGGAGAGCACCTTTTTGGAACATGCCCGGGAGCTGTCCGATGCTTTTGGGAATTGGCTGAGGTCGGAGAAAGCTACTACGTTTGACGACATTAAACAGTTGGTGCTTTTAGAGCAGTTTTTCAAATGCACGGGCGGCGACCTGACGTTAAACCTGAAAGAAAAGCAACCAAAAACTCTACAGGAGGCAGCTGAGATGGCTGACCTCCGGCTATCACTAATTCGTGGGTGCGGGTCTGCCCAGCGTAGTGAGGCAGGTAACAAGGGGCGTGATGCCCCACCCCCCCGAGTTAGTGATATACCTTATGCAAACAAGTACAAGAGCCATGATACCAAGACTGACCACAAGACTAGCACCGTCCCGTTTAAGAAGGGGCCGGGCCCTTCCCAGTACCAAGGGAAGCCCAAAGGGGAGTTGGAGTGTTATCATTGTCATAAAAAGGGGCACTTTGCAAGAGTCTGCCCTAGCAAACCACCTACAGCAGCTGTGTCTTTGGCCTGCAACATTGGTGTGTCTCCGAAGTCGTCTGAGTTTGCCCGGGGCAGTTCGTCAGAGGCTGAGGCACAGCCAATGCAGAAGCACCTGGGAGGCTCGAACCCTGCTCAGGATGTTTTTTGCGACCATAGAGGGCGGGGTTGCGTGATGTGGGCGGGGCGCAAGTATGGAGTAGAGGTCTTGCGTGATACAGGTGCTTCCCAAACTCTGATGAAAAACTTGACTGGCTACCCTATAAACGCGGCTCGGGTGGTAGTGGTGCAGGGTATTAATGCAACTCGGTCATACCCGCTGGTGCGGTTGGAGTTGGAGGTGGATGGTGTGGCACGTGAATTGGATGTCGGGATTGTGGAGAAACTGCCAGTGGAGGGCGTCGACCTTCTTCTCGGCAACGACTTTGCAATGCCCGCTTCTGAGGTTCTACCCTTAGTCGTTGCCGAGAGGCCGGCCGACGTGAGTAGGGAAGAGCAAGAGTTGGTCGAGCGGTGCCAGACACAACCCATGGCGTGTGTTGTCACCCGAGCTCGGGCAGCTAAAGTGTCACAGCCTAGTACTCCGTCTTTAGACCAGCGGAGGAACGATCAACAGGAGGAGGCTAAAGCTGGAGTTGGTTTTAAGAGTTTTGACTCGGCGGCTCTCCTGGGTGATTCAGTATTAGCACCATTACTTAATTCTGGAGTAGCCCCTGGGCCTGTCATCGAGAGTGACGAGGCTGGGCATGATGAGACTCCACGACAGCAACGTTGTGTACATCGAGAGAGACAGAGGGAGCAGCCCTGTATCGGGGAAGGTCATGCATTGCTCCGGGAGCAGTTAGATCGCTTGGCACCCTCAGATATATGTCGGTTGCAACTAGAGGACCCTGAGCTCCAAACGTGTGCTAATGGAGCTGTAGAGCTCGACGAGGACGGCGATGCACAGCCAGATTTTTTTAATTTAGAAGGCATCCTCTATAGGCGTTTTCAAGACCCTAAACGTAGTTGGCAAAAGGGGTCCGGAGTAGTGGACCAGTTGGTGGTGCCACGGGAGTGCAGGGATAGCCTACTGAGGTTGGCGCATGACATACCACTGGCAGGACATCTAGGGGTGAGAAAAACGGTGGCGGCTTTAGAAAAATTGTTTTGGTGGCCGGGGTTGAAGGGGCAGGTGGTAACCTGGATAGCAATGTGTCATACGTGCCAGAGGGTTGGAAAACCTAACCAAACAATTCCGAGAGCCCCGTTGCACCCCATTCCTGTCAGTGGACCGCCCTTCAGTAAGGTCATCATTGATATGGTCGGACCCCTACCCCCTACTAGTGCCGGTAATAAATTTCTATTAACTATCATGGATGTGGCCACTCGTTATCCTGATGCATATCCAATGAGAAATGGCACGGCGAAAACTGTTATCCGGAACCTGCTCTTGTATTGCTCGCGGTATGGTTACCCGCAAGAGGTGCAATCGGACCAAGGTTCTAATTTTACATCTAATCTGTTCAAACAAACTATGATTCAGCATGGCATCAGCACTGTCGTCTCTTCTGCATATCACCCGGAGAGTCAAGGGGTGTTGGAGAGGTGGCATGCCACGCTGAAAAGCATGCTTCGATGTTACTGCGCAGAGAACGGAAAGGATTGGGACCTTGGTCTGCCGTATGTTTTGTTCGCTGCAAGAGAAGTACCTGGAGAGAGTCTCGGTTTCAGTCCGAATGAGCTTGTTTTCGGGCATCAGGTGAGGGGCCCTCTCCACATGGTGAAGGAGATTTGGGAGGGTACCCCTAAGCCATGTTCTATGTTGAGATATGTCCTCGAGAGCAGGGAGAGAATGCTTAGAAGTCTGGAGCTGGCCGGGCATAATTTGGTGAGTTCGCAGGCCCGTATGAAGGACAGGTACGATACTAAGGCGAAACTCCGGGAGTTTCAGGTAGGTCAAGAGGTGTTGGTCCTATTGCCTTTGTCAGGTCATCCTATGGCTGCCAAGTACGCTGGGCCTTATCGGGTGGTGTCAAAGATCTCCGATCTAGATTGCCTAGTTGCCACTCCAGACCGGAAGAAGCGTAACCAACTATGCCACATTAATTTGTTGAAGGAGTATGTGAGGCGCCCACCTGAGTCACTAGCTGTCCCTGTGTTGACCTGCCGCGGTCATGGTGGAGAAGGAGAGGGGGGCAGCAATGATCAGGTAGATGATAACTGGGATTGTCATGTCTCGGCTGATCAGTGGGTGGGGAATTCGAGCCAATGTGCGCACGATGCTCTGGCGCACCAGCCGGAGGAACAGCAGGTGGCAGTGCAGCGCCTGTTCGATTCATACCCCACTGTATTTGCCGAGCACCCAGGCCTCACTACTCAAGCGGTGCATGATGTCGACGTAGGAGAGCACCCCCCCTTCAAGTCGATACCTTATCGGGTGCCACCCATTAAACTCCCAGCGCTCAGGGGCGAGCTGGAGTATATGCTGGCGAGAGGCTTGATCGAGAAGGGGGCAGTACGGTGGACTTCTCCTGTCACTCTGCAGCCCAAACCTGATGGAAAAGTTCGGTTCTGCATTGACTTTAGGCGGTTGAACGGGTTGACCCCCACCAATGCATATCCTCTTCCCCGGGTGGAGACCGTGTGGATAAGATCGGGAAAGCAAGGTACTTGACCAAGGTAGACCTCGTCAAAGGCTACTGGCAAGTACCACTGTCTGAGCGTGCTAAAGAGGTGTGCGGGTTTGTGGTGGATGGCAGTACTTACCGTTGCAACGTGATGCCATATGGTCTGAAAAATGCACCGGCCACTTTCCAGAGCTTAATGAACGACATCGTAGCAGACATCCCAAACTGTACTGTCTACCTTGATGACGTGATCATTTATGACAACGATTTCCAAAGTCACTGTGAGCACATAGAAGCCTTATTTAGTCAACTTAGTAAAGCAGGCTTGGTGGTTAATCTGGGCAAGTGTGACTTTGTGCAAGCCACAGTGCAGTATCTGGGGTTTGTGGTTGGGTTAGGGCAGGTGAGCCCGCCCCAACAGAAGATACAGGCTATCGACTTGTTCCCCAGGCCGACCACCAAGCGGCAGATCATGAGATTTTTGGGCATGATTGGGTATTACCGCCGCTTTATAAGAGGCTATTCTACTGTGTTAGCTCCTTTGACAGATCTACTAGCTAAAGATAAAAAGTTCCGCTGAGCACCTGAGTGTGAGCAGGCGTTTCGAATAGTTAAACACCTTTTATGCACTCACCCTATCCTCAGGGCCCCGGACTTTGAACGACCATTTCAGTTGGCGACTGATGCCAGCGGAGTAGGGGCTGGTGCCGTACATTTGCAGACAGACAAGGAAGGTCTTGAGCATCCAGTCAGTTTCTTTTCAAAGAAATTTAATTCAGCACAGAAAAACTATTCGGTTGTTGAAAAGGAACTGCTGGCAATCGTGTTAGCGCTCGGACACTTTGAGGTCTATGTTCCTGCATATGGGCCAGTCGTGGTAGTGTATACCGACCACCACCCGCTTAAATTCCTCAATCAATTCCACAACCGGAATATGAGGCTGACCAGATGGTCGCTCATGTTGCAAGAGTACAACTTAGACATTCGCCATATTGCCGGTTGTGAGAATGTGATTGCGGACTGTTTGTCGCGGGTGGAGGATCCGGGGTAGGCTACCACAGTATGTTGATATAGCCTCCTGTCTTGGCTCGCGGTGTATTTTTGCGCTGGTGCTTGTTGGCTCGCGTGTGTAGCATCAGCGTAGGGTCGCAGGGCAGGAGTTGTTGGCTTTGATTAGAAGAAAATTAGGCTACATCTATAGTAGCCGCCAAAAACAACATTAAAATAAAATATGAAAAATTAAATAAAAACTCTTTCTTTTTAATAATTCATTTTAAGATAATATTGTAGCTGAGTACTGAGTGCAGATGATTTTCCCTCAGTAGGCTGTGCTTCTTAAAGCTCGCTCTGGGAGCACAATGTTATGAATTAATGTATTATATTTGGGAAAGGTGATAAGATTTTTTTTTATATAAAAATGTTGTTGTATTTTTTTTTTAGGAGACTGAGCTTGCATTCCATGAGTGGCAGAGTGGTTAGGAGTGGCAGATTTTAGCGACATTCTGCCTGTTCAGATATGGGCTCATGGTTGAGTGTCCCATATCTTGGGGGGGTGTGACGCCTCCTGGCGTTAGCAGAATGGTTGCGTGGGGCATTGCAGCTCGCTAGCGCTCGCCAGGATGGGGGGATAGGCTACAGTTGTCCTAGAATGATCTGCTTTATTTCATTAGTGTCGTGTTGCCACAGACAGTCTAGAAGTGGTCTTTGTTTTGGTCTGTGGCCGCGCCTTATATTTTATATTCGCTATAATATAAATGTTGCTTGTGTGGGAGGCGAGCGAGAGAGTGTGAAGGAGTACACCCAGCAGCGTGGTGAGCTATGACACGGCTCGCTTGGGCGCTGACGGCGTTGGCGGCCGGGTGGTCAACTAGTCCCTTCCCGTCGCTGCCTCGTGTTTTTTACCAGCTCAGAGCTTGCCTGACCCGCGTATCACCTACATCCTTTGCAATTCTGTCCCCCCATACTCGCTACTTTGCATACTATCTCTCTCTCTCGACTTCTCCTTTCTCATTCTCTAATCTTTATTAAACTCAACATCCCTTCTGGTTTCAGCATAGACGTTCACCGTCGACCAGTCGTATTGTACGCGAAGCTCTCAGATATTTCCATGTATTAGGTTAAGGAGGTATTATGCTTTATTGAGGTTTAGAGAGACGGACTTTTCCGTATGTGTCCTCTCTCGGGAAGGTTGTAGACCGGTATATGTCTCCCTTGCAAGGTGTTGAGTGATTCTGCTTGGTTATCTAAAGCTAGACTAGGGGTAAGGTTACTGTGTCGTTGTCTCCGATGTGTGCAGTGTTAGCTAAGCTCTGCACGACATCGACAGGTACTGTGGGAGCCTAAGTTGTCTTCGGGTTGGTTTACTTTGCGAGCACAGCGCTGTGGTGTGAGAGGGCCATAGCCTATCCCTCACAACATAGTGCTGCCTCTTTGTGTTGACTTCTGAGGGATCGCCAGGATAGAGCTAGGTACTAGAGACCTAGATTTATCAAGAGAGCATCCCCGTCATATAACGTAATCTTCATTATACCACCCTTGGACAACGTTAGGCTACGAGCCGCATGCTCGCCCATTGTTGCCCTGCCTTGATACCCCAGATAGACTTTATTAACTGAGCAGACACTGGTTAGAGATAAGCCCCATTATTATATGTATGCAGCATTATTATTCACTGCACTTTTGAGCCGAGGTTGTTGTTGAGTTGCACAACCCGAGTAGGCTGTTGCGTTGTGTCACGAAGCATTTCTTTAGTTGTCGAGCATTACTACCTTTGCGCAGTCTTTATTATTCGCCTGCCTATTATTACTATATGTCCTAGCATTTATTGTGACCGTATTCTGCATTATAATTGTTCAAGATTCTTTACGAACATCTTCCCAGCATCAGACTTATTTCAGAAGTTTCCAGTTGATGTTGCAGGACTAGCATTGCACTTTCTTTAATACAGGAGTGCCAGTTATTTGAGTATCTACCGTAACGTTAATTAATCACGTTAACTATCTTTTCTTTGTGTAACATAATCGAGTAATCTTTTACTGTTTGAGAATAGGCTGTTTCATTGAGCGTCAGCCTAGTGTGTGTGCACCAGTTACCGAGTCATAGGATACCTCATTGTCCAGGCACGACTCAGGGCGGTAATGGTGTTTTGTTTTCCTGTGTTTAAGGCAGGGGTTGGATCTAGTGTTACCGTTGTTGCTTTTTGCCATTATCTAGTCCAATGTTGAAGAGCCCTGTGTCTTTGAGAACCTGGATCGTAACAGATGTCACACTACGGCCTTGCATCATTAGTTCCACTAATTTCTTCTTATCTTCATAACAGAAAAATATGTGTAATGGTAGATGGCCTTTATTCTCAATTTCACAGAATAAATGCTGGTGTTCCCCAGGGATCAGTTTTGGCCCCAACTCTGTTCCTCATTCATATCAATGATCTCATATCTACCACTCATAATCCAATACATTCCTACGCAGATGACTCAACACTCCACAGTTCCTTCACATTTACCAATTCTTTCACCAAACCCGATCTTATAAATTCAAAAATAAACACTGCAATTTCTCTGAACCAGGACCTTTCTAGAATTAATGAATGGGGACAAAAGAATCTAGTTTCCTTTAATGCACAGAAAACCAAGTACATTCAATTTTCTAACCGACAGAATCTCACTGACTCCCATATATTTTTTAATGATGTACATATTCCCACTTCCCCTAGTATTGACATTCTCGGTGTAACATTAACTACTAACTTGAGCTGGACACATTATGTTAGAAGCATTGCTAAGAATGCCTCTAAAAAACTGGGACTCCTGTACAGAGTTTCATCCCTTGCATTATTCTACAGATATTTTCACAGCAATTGTTCCGAGGAACTTGCTTCAATTGTGCCGCCTCTCCACATCTTTCCCCGTAGAACTAGGGCAGCTGAGAGCGCCTATGAATTTACACTTTCTCCTCCACAATGCAGAACTTCTGCTTATCAAAATTCATTTATCCCTAGAACTACTACTCTTTGGAATTCACTTCCCTCGAGTTGCTTTCCACAAACTTACAATCTACAAAAGTTTAAATCCAGTTGTTACAAACATTTTATGAATGGAGGATGCCTTTAGGCACATGGACCTTTTTGTTTTATCTGTGTTTTTCCTTCCTCCATTCATTGTCTCTAAAAAAAAAAAAAAAAAAAAAAAATCTGCACGATCACACAGCAGGACCATTAAGGGACCCCACCTTGCTTTTTTTCTCTTCCTCTCCCGCTCTCTTTTCCTTGTATCCATTCGGCCCCATTCAATCTACTGTTTTAAGATGTTTACCCCCATCCAGGTGTCAATATTTTCCGCGAGTCAGCATATATATTTTTTTATTTTGACAGCAAGCTAAATTTGTAAATTTTTCGATAGAAAAATGTCTCCGGCGAAGCCTGATTCCTTCATACAATGCTGGATCGCTATCGCTCGCCAGGAAGAAATCAACACCTGGATGGGGATAAATGTCTTAAAACAGTAGGCTGAATGGGGCCGAATGGATACAAGCCAAAGAAAGAGAGAAAAGGAGAGAAAATTAAAAAAAGCCAGTGACTCCCCTTACGTTGCCAGAACAACACCCATAGAGGGCTGGGCAATACCATAATGGTCTTGCCCACTGAACGAGTGACACTCAACGGGGACACCCAGAGAGAGTCTGTCCAAAGGCTTCCTGGACTATTGACTCGCTAATCCCCCAGTTGACCTCTGCCGCTCAGCTAGCCACTACTACTACACCCTACTACTTTTACTCAGAGTTACAAGGAGCCGTAATGGTTTCACAGCTCTGAGCGGTGGAATACTGTATTATTCACTATAGTGTATTGTAATAGCCATGTGCAAACTCTGTATTATACATGTGTACCTCTTTTGTGTACCTCTTTCAGCTACCCCCAAAATGGGGATTGGGCCTGAGCATATAGATAGATAGATAGACCTCTTTTGTATAATAAACTATATCTTTATCCTCCCCATTTCCCCAGCTAACCTAATCCCACAAGGACCCCAATGGAAATACGCCTAACGGCCTTATTGGGCTATCCTTAGTTTGAATTATGCAAGGCTGGTACATGTCATATTTGTAACATACTATGTGGTACCAACTCTGTAAATTGCTAACTGAATAAATATTATTATTATTATTATTATTATTATTATTATTATTATTATTATTATTATTATTATGTATTAACCCATACAGTACCAGTGACGTCCTTTTCATTATATTTTGGCAACTCTTAGACGATTTTATTCAGATTAGGAAGGACCTTTAGCAATAATAAGGCTTCAAACTATCTCAACCAACCCTTTTAATTACTGTAGATCCTTCCTAAGCTGCATAATATCGTCTAAATCTAGCTAGAATATATGATAACACACGTCGCTGGGACTCAAAGGGTTAATTTATGTTTGCTTTGCTTTCTCTGTTAACCCGGCAAGCGCGATAGGCCTCACGGAAGGCTTCCTATAGGGAACGCGATAGGCCTCACGGAAGCAGGACCATAAAAAAAGCCTTCCATAAAAAAAAAGGGCCTATCAAAACAAAGGAATTTGTCTCTAGGTGAGATAATTCCCCTCCAGTACTCATCCATGTAAATCTCACCCACCCCCCTCCCCTCCTTCCCCACCTTATTCCCCCCTCCCTCCCCTCCTCAATTATCACCTATTTTTCCTCTTATTATCATCATTTATCGGTTATTTTTCTCTCCCGCGATAATGTAGCACAAGTGGGTTGCATAAAAGATCGTTATGCAACACCCAGACACCGGCACACACCGCCTCGCTCGTCTCAGTTGACTCCCAGACAGCGAGAGGGGAGGGCTGCCTGTCTCTCTCTCTCGCCTGAGATTATGACCGGGTGGCCAATATCTTTGTTTTTCACCACCCAAATGCTTTTCCCACTTATTTTAGCACTCTTGAAGGTTCATATATACATCATATATGTAAAATAAAAGCATACCGAAAACAAATAATGGTTTATATTGTAAATATAACGAATTCTGTCAGAATCCAGGGCTAGAAATGCACAAATAACTACCCTAGCACCTACGTCTATATCGCGCTTGTCAGGTTAAAGACCCCACATTGTGTTCTTGCCTTAAACATAGAGGCACTTCAAGTAATAATAATAATAATAATAATAATAATAATAATAATAATCTATCTGTCTATATACTCAGGCCCAATCCCCACTTTTCCTTTTTTTTGGGGGGGGGGGGGGGTGCCCGACTCAAGATAGAGCCAGAATAGGGACAACACAACAGAAAACAATGAACACACACAAACAAAATACAAATTCACACACATCTTATATAATAATAATAATAATAATAATACTAATTGTTACAGTGGCTACAATAAGCTCCCCCCAGACCTGATCCTGGTGTACAAGTTTAACGACAGGTTCCACCAAGATCTCTACTGCGTCGATGGGAACTCACACCAAGACCCAACACAAAGCTCCTTCAACACCACACTTATCCCGCACAACGCTAACAATATAGAGTTCCAAGGTAAATGCTGCTGAGGTACAGTATTAATTCCCATACATTTTGAAGCTTTAACAAATTTAAAGGGGTAGTGCTTGGTTTTTGGTCTATGTATTTATATTATTTATTTATTTTTGAGTTTCCTCGCTAGACTTCCAGCAAGCTTATCAAAATATCCCCTAGACCCCCTTTCAGAATAAATTTGTACATTTTTCGGTAGAAAAATGTACTGGCCAAAGGCCGGATCCTTCTAAAATTACAGGCTCGCTTTCGCTCGCCAGGAAAAAATTGACACCTAAATGGCACGAAAGGTCTTAAAATTGATAAAGAAATGAGGCGAAAGATCTCCGAATTGCCAAACTAACGGAACGAACATCTTAAAATCTCAAAACTATTATGTTAAGCATGAGGCAGAAGGGGGTCCAGGAAAAGCGAGTACTACCCCCTTAAAGGAACCTCCGAAATACAAATATCAGGTAAAGGATCAATAAAGAGTTTCAATTCAACCCGTAACAACTTCGAATATGTAGGCTATGTATGTATCAGCATAAATAACTGTGGAATGATTTTTACTTCTGTGGCCGGAGAACCTCGGAGTGTGCCGAACACATTACCTAGGTAATCATCTCGGGCATGGACTCAGAGGCATACATTCCATTTTCTTTATCAGACTAATGCAAAACAAATTTTGGTTTACTAATGCTAGTTCTACTGTTGTCCGCAATAAGGAGGAAGCATTCAAACGGTACCGTCGCTTTCAAACTCATGAATCTCGCTTTTTTTGTATTTCTGCCCAGAATCAAGTCAAATCTGTTCTTTGACTCACCAAAAAATCTTTCATCAATAATATAATATTATGTTCTAAACTTTCTAACTCTAGTTAGTTCTTCCCAAGCTTTCTGGCATCTAGCCAAAAACCTCTCCAACAATTTTACTTCCTCGTCCTTCCCTCCTCTTTTCTACTCAGACAGCTCTAATGTTACTTCTTCCTCTGACAAATCTGAACTCTTAGTTCTAACTTTTGCTAAAAAATCCACCTTGGATGATTCCGGTGCTATTCCTCCCTCTCCAACCCCCTCTCTCTTACTTATGCCTAACATCCAAATCTCTTCTAAGGATCAACTTTCTGCCTTCTCTGAGCTTAATACTAAGAAGGCGTAAAACCAGATGGTGTCGCTCCTGTTGTACTAAGGAAACTGTGCTTCCATGCTGACTCCCTGCCTAGGCAAACTCTTCTGTCACTGTGTTTCTTCTAACATCTTCCCTTCTTGCTGGAAGTTTGCTCTCATAGACCTGTCCCAAAGAAGGGTGACTGCTTTCAACCCTCCAACTATCCTTCAATTGCTCTTATTTCTTGCATCTCTAAAGTCTATTTTTAATTCAAAATTTCTTAAGCATCTGTCTTCTCATAATGTTCTTTCAAATTGCCAGTAAGGTTTCTTTTATGGCCACTCTACTGGTGATCTACTTACTTATCTTATTAATTCTTGGTCTTCCTCCCTTCAATACTTCGTTGAGGCTTTTTCTATTGTGCTAGAAATATCGAAAAGCCTTCGATAGAGTCTGGCACAAATCTCTGATTTCCAAACTACCCTTTCTTCGGTTTCTATCCCTCTATTTGTGCTTTTGTCTTTAATTTTCTATCTGACCGTTTCATAGCTGAGGCTTTGGATAGCCATCACTCACTTCCTCAACCTATCAACTCCGGTGTTTCACAGTGTTCTATTCTGTCTCCAATTCTCTTCCTAATATTCATTGATGATCTTCTTGACTGTACCTCTAGCCCTGTTCACTTATACAGTATATATTCTGACGACTCCACCTTACATTATTCAACTAGTTTTCCCCAACGACCCACCACACAATCACTCTAAACCTCACGTAATGAGTTGGTTCATAGCACGCCTGTCTTCTGATCTATCAACTATTTATGATTGTGACAGAGAGAATCTTGCTACTTTCAATGCCCCAAGACCCAATTTCTCCATCTGTCTACCCATCACCATCTTCCACAAGACTCACTATTCAACAATACACAAATATACCCTTCATCTTCTCTTAATATTCTTGTTGTATCCTTTTATTCTGACCATTCTTGGAAAGTTCATGTTACCACTCTTGCTAAAACAGCTTCCCAGAAGTTAGGTGTGCTCAATCGTCTCCGTGGGTAGGCAACACATGAAGCATAGTTGTCATAAACAAAGAGCATAAACAGGTTAACTCGTAAGTTGTAAATTTTGTAAGTTTATTGTTTATATGATAAACACAAAATATATACACGATAGTCAATTATATGACATTTTAGACTTTAGAATGGTGGATATAAACAAAATATTCTTATTGAGCTTCTAATATTTTACAGAATCTTCAGGGAATATAAATAATAGGACTATGAAGAAGACTGGCGGACGTGGGCAAGCCCGTGGTGTGAAGTGCTTCAGTAACGACGATGAAGAGGATGACTACCCCGTCACTGCTCCACTCCGCTATGACAATGGTAAGGCTTCTACACTACAATGGCGGTGTCAAACGAGCTCTTTCCGTTAAGGGAGCCCACCTCACTTTTTTTCTCTTTCTCTCCCTCTCTTTTTGGCTTGTATCAATTCAGCCCCATTCACCTACTGTTTTAAGACGTTGACCCCCATCCAGGTGTCAGTATTTTCCTGGCGAGCGGTAGCGAGCCATCATATATATTTTTGTTTTGACAGCAAGCTAAATTTGTACATTTTTGATAGACAAATTTCTCTGGCAAAGCCGAATTTCTCCAATACAATGCTGGCTCGCTATCGCTCGCCAGGAAGAAATCGACACCTGGATGGGGATAAACATCTTAAAGCAGTTGGCTGAATGGGGCCGAATGGATACAAGCCAGGGAAAGAGAAAAAAGGGAGAAACATAAAACAAAATCGGCGACCCCCTTTCATTTGTACAGGCAAGTGCAGTCTGGCATCTTCTAAAATTATGTTGCAGACAAAAATCAGCCACCAAAGCGTAATCAACCTCCAGTCTAGTTTCCGATTCCAATGTGAAAGAGGCACAACATATTACGAGAACCAACTTGCTCATCGAATATTGCCGGAAAAAGCGTTCGTGTGACACTGGCTGAAGTCCTGTCTGCCTGTTAGGTCTGTGCAGTTTGTGTATCTAGGTAACTATATGTAGGCTATCTCTACACTGTAAACAATAGAAAGGTATAACCGATATATTGATAGTGATATACCATTCTATCCTAGTATTAACCCATTCAGTAACAGGGACGACCTTTTCATCATTTTCTGACAACTATTAGACACATTTATTCAGCTTAGGAAGGACCTCTAGCAATAATAAGGCTTCAAATGATCTCAACCAACTACCACTGCGTATGGACCAGGTAGTGAAAGAGAGTTAGACGAGGTAGAGGGTTTCTGGGAGGATTTGAGAGATTGTCTACAAGGGTTTGATGAAAATGAAAATGTTATAGTTTTAGGGGACCTAAATGCTAGGGTAGGAAATGAGCCTGTTGAGGGAGTCATCGGTAGTTTTGGTGTGGATGGTGTAAACGAGAGTGGAGAAAGACTGAAATATGTATGTGAAGAGTGTAGATTGAGTGTAGGTAATACGTTCTTCAAAAAAAGGCGTATACACAAGTACACCTGGCATAGACTTGTGAGGGGAGAGATTGTAGAGAGGGCATTGATGGATTATGTGCTGGTGACAAGGGAAAGATTGTGTAGACTGCTGGATGTGAATGTGATGAGAGGTGAGGCGGAGGGTATGTCAGATCATTACCTGGTGGAGGGAAAGCTAAGAGTTAAGAGTTACAGGAGAATAAGAGACAAGCGTGAAGTAAGAGAGGTAATATAAGTTAGTGAGTTAGAGAAGAGTGAAAAAGAGAGGGAGTACAAGGAAAGACTAAATGAAAAGTGGATGGAAGTGAGAGAAGTAGAGGTTGAATGGCAACAGTTTAAGGAAGGAGTGAAAGCAAGTGCAGAGGTAGTATGCGGCAAAAGGAAAGTAGGAGGCAGAGGTATCAGGAAGGGAAGCGAGTGGTGGAATGATACGGTGAGAAAGGCAGTTGAGGAGAAGAGACAGTGTTTTGAGAGGGTTTTACAGAATGGTAGTGTTGAGGTATGGGAGAGGTACAAGGAGAAAAGGAGAGAGGCAAAACGGAAAATTAGAGAAGCGAAAAAAGATGCAAACGAAAGGTGGGGCCAAAGGCTGAGTGAGAATTTTGAAGAACGAAAGAAGATGTTCTGGAAGGAGGTAAATAAAGTAAGGAAAGGAGGACAAAAGAGGGAAGAGTCAGTGAAAGATGAAAATGGAGAATTACTAGTGGAACCAGTTGAAGTGAGGAAAAGATATGCAGAGTATTTTGAATCTTTGTTAAATACAAGAGATGGAAGAGAAGCAGTGATTGAAGCAGAGGTGGATGGAGATAGGTTACCCAGGCCACCCAGGTGGCAGGGAATGAATGAAAGGATTGAGGAAAATGAGGTGAAAGAAGCAGTGAAACAAATGAGAGCGGGAAAAGCAGAAGGTTTGGATGGTATTGCTGTGGAGTGTATAAAGAAGGGTGGAGATGTGATAATAGATTGGTTGGTGAGACTTTTCAATGTGTGCTTTGTTGTGTCAATGGTACCAATAGACTGGAAGAGTGCATGTATTGTGCCGTTGTACAAGGGGAAGGGAGATCGGCAGGAGTGTTCAAGTTATAGAGGTATTAGTTTATTGTCAGTGGTTGGAAAGCTGTATGGCAGGGTGTTGATAGAGAGGATAATAAAGTGTACGGAAGTTGCAATAGGAGAAGAACAGTGCGGTTTTAGGAGGGGAAGAGGGTGCGTGGATCAGATGTTTGCAGTAAGACAGTTATGCGAGAAGTATTTAGAGAAGCATAAGGAGATATTTTGGGCTTTTATGGACTTGGAAAAAGCGTATGATCGTGTGGACCGTGAAGCAATGTGGAAGGTGTTAAGGATTTATGAAATAGGAGGAAATTTGTTAGAAGCAGTTAAGAGTTTTTATGAAGGGAGCAGAGCATGTGTGAGAGTAGGAAATGGTAAGTTGAGTGAATGGTTTGAGGTAAAGGTAGGTTTGCGACAGGGTTGTGTAATGTCACCATGGCTGTTTAATATGTTTATGGATGGTGTGGTGAGGGAGGTGAAAAGGAGAACTATGGGAAGAGGATTGGGTTTAGTAGGAAAGAATGGTAGAGATTGGGAGTTGAATCAGTTGCTGTTCGCTGATGACACAGCATTGGTGGCGGATTCTGATGAGAAACTGCAGCGGGTAGTCAAAGAGTTTGGTGTGGTTTGTGGAAGGAGGAAACTGAAGGTGAACGTCAATAAAAGTAAAGTAATGGTGTGTAATAGGGGAGAGCATAGGGTGAATCTAGATGTGAGGCTGGATGGGGAAATATTGGAACAAGTAGAGTGTTTTAAATATCTAGGAGGAACGATAAGCAGGAGAGAAGGTATGGAAGTGGAGGTAAAACAGAGAGTGTGTGAAGGAAGGAAGGTTTTCGGAGCAATGGGAAATATGTGGAAGACGAGAAATCTCGGAGTGAAAGTAAAAAGTGCACTGTATCAAGGAATTGTTGTGCCAACAGTGATGTATGGGGCTGAGACATGGGCTCTGAAGAAAAAGGAGAAAAGAGGGTTGGATGTGATGGAGATGAGCTGCTTGAGGAGTATGTGTGGAGTTACTCGTAGAGACAGATTGAGGAATGAAGAGATACGTAGGAGATTGGGGCAGCAGGAACATTTGTCAGCCAGAGTGGACAGAAGGGTGCTGAGCTGGTATGGTCATGTTGAACGAATGGGAGATGAAAGGCTTACAAAGAGAATATGTGAGTCAGGTACAAGGGGAGATAGAAGGGCAGGAAGACCCCCATTGAGATGGAGAGACTGTGTAAGAAAGGCTTTGGATGATAGAGGAATGACTATAGATCAGGCAGGGGAAGTGGTGGTGGACAGGAGTGAATGGAGAATGCTTGTGAATAGTTGAGTGAACACGTGGTCATTTAGAGTAAGGGGTCGGGCGCAAGTTCGACTAGATAATAGTCCATCAGGCGCCTGGCCCGGGGGGACGATTAATATGAAGGGTGTGCCTGGAAGTGTGGTGGGAGGGCTTGTGGCTTTGGCTCCGCTGCATGTCTGCCTGCCGAGATAGGAACCTCTCCGGGTGGTCAGGGGCCGGGGGAGTGCTGGAGCGACCATGATAACCCTGGTCTCTGGGTCTTCTCCTGGGTGACCTGGATGTGTGTGAGTTTGTGTTTTTTATCTGTGTTTATTTTTTGTTTTATGTTGTTTTTGTGTTTTCCCTGTTCTTGCTCTGTCTTGAGTCGGCTACCCCCAAAATGGGGATTGGGCCTGAGCATATAGATAGATAGATAGAACTACCACAAATCCTTCCTAAGCTGCATAATATAGTGTATATACAGTATAGCTAGGACAAAATATAAAACACGTCGCTGGTACAGTCGGCCTAATAAGTGATGCTGCGGCACCAAGTATATTTTGATCAATAATTGGTATCAGCATTATTTACATATGATTTCTTCTTTGTGAGTGCGATATACAACCATGTTCCTACACTTACCCACCCTATTCAACATCTAACAGACACGAATACAGCACAGTGCAAGCCAAACATAATGACAGCTGAGACATGACTTACTAGCGCGACCGCACTCAAAGGGTTAAACGAGTATATGTGATATGTAACATGCATGGATGTCACTATATAACTTAGCAGCTAGTAACCTTACACTTATAATAACAGTAGCGTTATCGCTTGCCAACACCCAATTATTATTTAATGACCTAATGGGAAGTCAGAATAAATACACAAGTAAATCAGCCTGGTATTTATTTATATAAGTAGGTGTAGAATCAACAGCAGTCAGAACAGGAACAGCAACAGCTGGTAGATTATAACTTGCGATAAACAGGAATAATTGGTATCAGCATTCAGTAATACTTCTTCAATAGTAGTATTATGGTGGAGTAGTGATGAATGATTCTAAGTCTCAATATGGGGACTCTGGATTGTGGTAGATGAAGTGCCCCAAGAGTGAATGCGGGACATCTCTAGTTGCGTGAAAGGCGTGTGTGAGAGTCCCAGGTGTTTTCCAGTAATGTGGAAAGGACCGTGCCCTATTCTGGCGGCCGGTAAGACCCGCGGCCGATATGGCCGGAAGGTGTATACTTCCGTGACCATATTTGGTCCGAGTGTGAATAATGCAGAACATGTAATTTCAAGAGGTGGTGGTGTGATGTATATATTAAGTCAGCAGTACAGTAATCAGTAGTATACCGATATATGTCAGCGTAGAACTTCCTGTTCACCTCACTCAACTACCAAGTGTACAGTCGCATACCAATAATCATGTTACTAATATGAACTAAGATATATCTGTATATAAAGTAAATGAGGGAACTAGTATCATCAACAAATATACTGTATGACATATATTACTGCCAATATACCTAATTGTTGAGGGTATATCATTATGGACAGTATACTGTACAAATGAATACGTCGTAGGGAATACCAGGCAGCAACATCTTCAGAGATCGTCAGAACCTGCCTATATCTTCCCCTTGAGACGCCTAGAGGATCCTCGATCATGCTGCTATTTAGAACCTATCCCTGTCTTATGTAACATTGCACCTCTACCCATATGATTTTGTGTGAATAAGAATAACCTGTGTTTGTATTTTGTGTTATATTATCCTCTATTACCTTCGTGCTTGTGTTCTTGTGTGTTCTCATCTTCTCCAGTCGAGTAAGAACCTACCTATAAGTCTATACAACCCCAGTAAAAACCTGGTATAACAGACTTAAAATCTCAAAACTAATGGGGCTAAACATGAGGGAGAAGGGCGGCCAGAAAAATAGCATATCTCCCCTTAATTGTAACAACAAATTATGTACATAAATAGTGTTGTTCGGTTTATCTATTCATATAAGGAGTACATACACGATTGAAACACTGATTAACCCCTTCTGTACCGGCGACGTCCTTTTAACTATATTGTGGCTACTACTAGCCGATTTTTAATCAGCTTAGGAAAGACGTCTACCCCATTAAAAAGCTACAAACTCACGCAATTAATCCTTTTAGCTACCATATACAGTATATAACGTCATCTGCCAACATTCCAACACCTGCAGTAGACACTGCAGCAGATGCTTCTGACGAACCTGAGCCGACATCAAACCAGGACAGCCGCCCTGTTCACCTTAGTCTCTCCCCCACTCCTCGTGCAAGAAGCCTGCTAGCACGAACAGTACCAACCCCTCGCCCCCGTTCTAACCACTCCTCTCCCCGACCTGTACGTAGAGTCCCGCCACCACAGGTTTCCGGATTTACACAAGTGAGGAACGGTGCACGGCCAACGCAGAAAAGGTCTCATCTACCAGTCACAATGTCCAACAGATTTGAGATATTGGTAGAGATGGAAGACGAACCAGAAGAGACCAGGCTCGTTGGGGATTCCATCCTACGAGGACAGGTCGAAGAGTTCTGCGACAGAGTCCCAAATCAATGAAAAAGATTTTGCATCCCAGGAGCTGGACTGGACGACATTGTGGAAGCCTTCGAAGATACCACAAAGGATGCAAATGAAAATACCCTTTTTGTCATCCATGCTGGTTCAAATGACGTCATGTGCACCAGATCCGAAGAGTTGATGGAGAAATATCGCAAGATGATCCAGCACTACAAAAACAAGTCAAGGAATATCATCATCTCAGGCATTCTCCCCAAGATCGACGCACCTGACAAATTCTACGACAAGGCCTTCAGCACAAATAGCCGACTAAAATATTTGTGTCTGAGGGAAGAAGTTGAATTCATCAACCTCTGGGACAACTTCTACAACCAGCCTACTCTGTTCCGCAAGGATGGCACTCATCTAAACCCTGTGGGTTCAGCACGCATGGGTCGTCTCCTACACGAAGCAGTCCGCAGCCATGGATCAAAAAACGCCATCCGAGAAGAAGCAGCAGTGACATAAATCATCCAACGCCAAGAAAAAAACAGAGGCAACCGAGGACCACCAGCGATAAGGACCGAAGACAGCGAGGACCGAGGACAGCCATGAACATAAATGTAGATCCGACAAGAACCAAAAATATTATTAAAGAGCGTTCCGTGAGTTCTAAAATAACAAATTTAAAGGTTTTCTATGCAAACGCTCGTAGCATACGCAATAAATTTTCAGATTTAGAGGAGCTAGTGTTTACAGAAAATTATGATGTGATTGGCATAACAGAATCTTGGCTCAATACAGTAGATAGAGACTTTTTAGCAGAGTATTCACTTCCCGGTTATGTAATGTTTGAGAAAAGCCGAATAAATCGAAATGGAGGTGACATATATCAAAGAAAGTCTTAACCCTACCCTCTTGTCAAAACCTCAAATTGTGAACGTCGACGCATCTTTTGTGCTAATAAAGAATAATAAAGGTACACAAATAATACTTGCATTAATATACAGACCTCCAGCTCAATCAGTGCAAACTGACCGAGAAATTTACGAACAAATTGCAGATGTAAGTAACTCACAAGATACTGTAATTTTTGGCGACTTTAATTTACCTGTGACCAAGTGGGGCGATACTCTTACTTCACACTCCGGACATGACTTGTATACGAACTTGCAAGAGAGTTCGCTTTATCAATTTGTTGGAACGCCGACCCGTGGTAATAACGTTCTTGACATTGTACTTGCAACAAAAGAAGAATTAATAGAGAATTTGAATGTTGGTGATGAATTCAGTAACAGCGACCATCGTACGATAACTTTCACTTTAAAGTTTACTAGTAACGAACCAAATAGTAGCATCGAAAAAGTCCCTAATTTCAAGAAAGCAAACTTCCATAAACTTAGAGCTATGTTTAAAGAAACTGACTGGAGCTTTTTAATTCACAATAACGATATAAATACATCTTGGAAGTTATTCGAAGCCACTTACCTAAAAGCAGTGCAAAACTGCATACCATCGAAAATACGGCGTCCAGGCCATAATAATAAGCCCAAATGGTGGAATAAAGATATTTCAAACTGCCTGCTTGCTAAAAAATTTGCTAATGATAGATTAAAATCCTCACAAAATGACGAAGAACGGCTGAAATTTGTAGAGCTACGACGCAAAGCCAAAAAGTTCATTAAGCAAAGTAAAAAGACCTTAGAGTTACATATTGCGAATCAAAGTAAAACAAACCCGAAAGAATGTTATAGTTATATCAGAATGAAAAAAGTAGTTACTTCAACTGTTGGATCGTTAGTCGATGAAAATGGAGAATACACCAAAGACGAAGTACAAATGAGTAATGCCCTCAATACCTTCTTTGCATCAGTTTTTACAATCGAAGACCTCAGTGATATCCCTACACCATCGCCGATTCAGATTGATAATTCAGATGTTCTAAGCAATATCACCGTTACAGAGAGAGAAGTATTGAATTGTTTAGATAAACTCAAGGTAAATAAAACGCCTGGACCTGATACAATCTCGCCTAGAGTTCTAAAGGAAGCTAAGGATGAGCTCTCTAAACCACTAACATTACTATTCAATAAATCCTTGCAGTCTGGAACTATGCCCGATCAGTGGAAGCTAGCCAACGTAACACCGATATTCAAAAAAGGCAGCAAATCCCTACCCAGTAACTATCGTCCAATTAGCTTAACCTCAGTTGTATGTAAAATGCTAGAAACGGTCATACGAGACAGACTCGTAAATCACTTAGAGGAAAATAACATACTTAAAGATACTCAACACGGCTTTCGTAAAAAACGTTCCTGTTTAACAAACCTCTTAGACTTCTTCCACGATATCCTCAACCTCTAAGATGAGAGTAAAGCTGTAGATATTATATACCTTGATTTTCAAAAGGCCTTTGACAAAGTTCCCCACAAACGTTTACTGCTAAAACTAAAAGCGCATGGAATACAAGACGGTGTGTTGAAATGGATAGAAAATTGGCTCAGCGACAGAAAGCAAAGAGTAGTCATAAACAGTAAGGCATCTAAATGGACCAATGTAAGTAGCGGGGTACCCCAGGGATCGGTACTAGGACCAATTCTCTTTCTAATTTACATCAACGACATAGATGAGGGTCTCACCTGTACAATCTCAAAATTTGCTGACGATACAAAAATTGCAAATAGCGTACTCTCAAAAGATCAAGTTGACGATATGCAACACAATCTAGATAAATTGTCACATTGGGCCCAAATTTGGCAAATGAGTTTCAATGCGGATAAATGTAAAGTACTACATATCGGATACCTAAATGAGAAAGCAAACTATTCGATGAATGGCACTCAGCTTAAGAATGTAAACAGAGAAACCGATCTGGGAGTAACAATATCGAGTAACCTAAAACCAAGTCAACAATGTTCAGAAGTTGTTAAGAAGGCAAACAAAATAATTGGCTTTATAGGCAGGTCATTTGAGCATAAATCCAAAGAAGTTATCCTAACCCTTTACACTTCCTTAGTCCGCCCTCTTCTGGAATACTGCGTTCAATCCTGGTGCCCTTATTACCAAAAAGATATAAACAAGCTAGAACGAGTTCAACGTAGAGTTACCAAAATGATACCTAGCCTAAAGAACAAACCATACGAAGAGCGTCTTAGAGAATTAAATCTATTTCCTTTAACCCAGCGCAGATTAAGAGGTGACTTAATTCAAGTGTTCAAAATCATCAAAGGCATCGACAATATGAACTGTAGTAAGTACTTCACTATCGACCAATCTAATTACACGCGGGGAAACGGTTGCAAAATTATTGGTAAATCTTTTAACTCACACGAATCTAAGAATTTCTTCTTCAATCGAGTTGTCAACTTGTGGAATGGGCTTCCCCGAAACGTTATAGACTGCATCACCGTTGATTCATTTAAACTCCGCCTAACAAATATCTCGCATCAAACCCGCGACTGACTGCGTTTGTAAATGAATAACTTTATTTTATCCCCCCTTCAGTTACTAACCCATCTGTCCCCTACTAACTTTCTAATCCTGCCACGGACATTAGTTCCAGGGCAGTAATTCCCTATCCAATGTTCCCTTACCCACTCTAAACCACTGTTTGGACACTTGATCCTCAGTGTTTTGGAGGACAAGCAACGTAGAAGGGTCACTAGATCTGTTTTTGCTTGATTTCCTTTGTACTCCTTTGTACTCCTTTATATCCTTCCTAAACTACATTACATTCGTCTAAATGTAGCTAAATCAAATACAAAAAATACCTAGCCGGTACAGAAGGGGTTAAATGTAACACTTTTGTAATCTTTATGTTTGTGTTCCAATTTTTAAAGAGTTATTGTACAGTTGGCCACATGAGTTTTGTTCTATACAGTTGGCCACATGAGTTTTGTTCCTCGTTGTGATCTTATTTATGCAAGTATATTAGCATGAATGAATTGCGAGTGTCGTTTATTTTCATTATCAGTTGACTATCAGATGAGTTAGCCACTGCATAAGAAACTACACTCGGAATTCAATCACGCGCTTTATATTTCCATGTACAAGATCACGGAAAGGACACATAACTTATGAGGCCAACTATACAAGGTCCGTTCTCCCAACAGTGATCTTTGAACCAACGGAACTGAGCTACACCATCAACGCCGGCGAGGACTTAATAGTAAACTTCAAGGATTTCGAGGATGCAACCATCACATGGAGGAAAGAGATATACAGCTACAATTGGACGGACGGGCGGATCGAAGATGGAGTGCTGACAATCCCTTATGACCAACTGACGGATTCAGGGTATTATTTCTTCAGCACAACGTTGCTTGTCACCACTTGCTGGGTCAACACCTGTGTAGTGTTCGTGTTACACATCCGAGGTAGGTTATAGTTATACAAAAGTTTGGCTAATCATATTAACCCATTTAGTACCGGTGACGTCCTTTTCATTATATTCTGGCAACAATTATACGACTTTATTCAGCTTAAGAAGGATGTCTACCCGTTAGAAGATTGCAGACTATTTCAATTAATCCTTTTAGCTACCATATGTCCTTCCTAAGCTTCATAAAATTGTCTAAATGTAGCTGAATACAAAAACAAAGCCACGTCGCCGCCAAAGGGTTGATTTAAAGGGGGTCATCGGCTTTTTTTATCTTTCTCTCCTTTTCTCTTTTTCCCTGGCTTGTATCCATTCGGCTCCATTCAGCCAACTGTTTTAAGACGTTTATCCTCACCCAGGTGTCGATTTCTTCCTGGCGAGCGATAGCGAGCCAGCATTGTATGGAGAAATCCGGCTTCGCCGGAGAATTTTTTCTATCGAAAAATGTACAAATTTAGCTTGCTGTCAAAACAAAAACAATATATACTGGCTCGCTACCGCTCGCTAGGAAAATATTGACACCTGGATAGGGGTAAACGTCTTAAAACAGTAGGCTGAATGGGGCCAAATGGATACAAGCCAGAGGAAGAGAGAAAAGGAGAGAACAAAAGCAGGTCAACCCCCTTAAAATCTGCAACTACGCTGAAATACATTATAGGTATGGAAAGTGTATGCCTTAACCCTTTTAGTACCGGTGCTACTATTAGACAATTGTATCCAGTTTAGCAATGGCCTCCAGCAATTAACAGGCTTCGAACTATCTCACTTAACCCTTTTTTCTAGCACAGATCTTTTCTAAACTGCACAAAATCGTCTAAATATCGCTAGACTAAATTTTAAAAGACGTCGCCGGTACAGAAGGGGTTAATCCTTCCCTTCATTATTCAAAGTGTAGCTTCCCAAGACACACAAAGGGTTATACAATTCCTTAAAGGGGTACTACTTGCTTTTTCTGGACCCCCTTCTCCCTCATGTTTTGCACATTAGTCTTGAGGTTTTAAGACCTTTCGCCCCATTTCTTCGTTAATGTTAAGACCTTTCGTACCATTTAGGTGTCGATTTTTTCCTGGCTATTTTTTTTTTTTGTTTTTTTTTCTATATTCCAACTTACTTCCTCTCGGGCATAGGCTGAGAGCCTTAACATTCACCGCTTTACAATGAACAGTGAAGCCCGTGAGGTCTTGTTTCAGTATAGGGAGTGAGACATGTGAAGCACGTAGAGTACAACGAGCACCTGCCATCTTGCCTTCACATGAGGCACGGTGCTCACTCATGGCCCGAAACGACCCCATCTCTGAAGCCACCTCGTTCCCGTGCTTCACTGTCTCATCCCCTACACTCAGACTCTAACACTTACACACACACAACGCCACCTGTTGAGCAGATAACTCACCAGGCATTGCACCCCTATAGCATATTTTGAATATGGGAATATTCATACAGTGCTATTTAATCAGGGAACAATGAGGGTATTTTATTGACGTTTCGGTGGGCTTGTGGTAATGCACTGATACCAGGCACAGCACAAATTCCATCCCAATAATATCTTCCCATTGATACATCGGGATTTGAACCCGGTTGAGTGATAGCGAGCCTTTAATTATAGAAGGAACCGGCCCTTGGCCGGGATATTTTTCAACCGAAAAATGTACAAATTTATCTTGAAAAGGGGTCTAGGGTGTGCTATTTTAAGCTTGATGGAGGTCTAGCGAGGAAACTCAAAAATAAATAAATTAATAAATACATGGACCAAAAACCAAGCACTACCTCCTTAATAATTGATATTTGTAATGGCATATTGACGGTGATAAACTCATCGTATACCAACTGGAAGGGTATATCACAATCATTATACCCAATGCATCCTCCTTTAGGGACTTCGATGAATTGCTTTATGTTGCGCTAAACATATCGAAGGCCATCAATAGAGTCTGGCACAAATCATTAATTTCTAAACTGCTCTCCTTCGGATTCTATCCCTCCATCTGTGCCTTTGTCTCCAATTTCCTTCCATACATTCCATACATTGTGGACGGCCATCGTCTACTTCCTCATCCTATCAACTCCGGTGTTCCTCAGGGCTCTGTCCTATCTCCCATTCTCTTTCTAATTTTCATAAATGATCTTCTCAACTGTACCTCCAGTCCCATCCATTCGGTGACAGGTCAGTTAAACCAGTGCTAACTCAACCAGTGGCCACTTCAACCAGTGACCATTTCAACCAGTGACCATTTTAACCAGTAGGTTAGGTTAGGTTAGGTTAGGTTAGGTTAGGTTAGGTTAGGTTAGGTTAGGTTAGGTTAGGTTAGGTTAGGTTAGGTTAGGTTAGGTTAGGTTAGGTTAGGTTAGGTTAGGTTAGGTTAGGTTACTGGTTAAAATGTTCACTGGTTGAAATGGCCACTGGTTGAGTTAGCACTGGTTGGAGTGGCACTGGTTGAAGTGGCACTGGTTCAACTGACATGGAACCCATCCATTCATACGCCAGACGACTCTACCTTACACTATTCAATTAGTTTTCCAGAATGTCCCAGCCAGCAATCCCTCAAAAACAAATGTAATGAAGCCATACAACACTTATTTTCTGAGAAAACCTCTGTTGCTTTTAATGCTTCCAAGACCCAATTTCTCCATCTATCTATCCGTCGTGAACTCCCAGAGGACTATCCCTTAGATTTCAACAATACAAAAAACAATCTTTCATCTTCTCTCAATATTCTCGGTGTCTCTTTTTCTTCTGCTCTCTCTTAGAAGGACCATATTACCAGTCTTGCTAAGGCAGCCTCCCAGAAGCTGGTTGTGCTCAACCTCCTAAAGGGGTTCTTTACCCCTGCACAGCAACTTGCTCTGTACAGTGCGTCCTTGTATTGAATATTGTTCACATGTGTGCGGAGGATCCTGTCACACTGTACTCCTAGACAAAGTATAAAGGAAAGCCATTCGTATCATTAACTCACGTCCACTCACCAACTCTCTCTCTTCGCCGCAATGTTGCATCTCTCTTGCTATTCTATCGCTACTACAATAATCAGTGTTCCTCAGAGCTCTTCCAGTGTATAGCACCTTCTCTACGTAGGGTGCATAGTACCCGTCTAACATCACAATCCCACCCCTACTCTGTGCAACTCCCTAACCCAAGAGTGAATCGTTATTCTCAATCTTTCTTCTATTCAACAGCTGAGCTCTGGAACTCTCTCCCAGAATCAGTCTTTCCTTCTCCCTATTACCTAAACTGCTTCAAACTCCGTGTATCCAGGCATTTTGGCTCGATCGTCCCTTGATTTTGGACCTGTCACTCTTTCAACTCTGCGGGAGGCACTTGCTACAGGCAGTTCTGCCTTTTGTCTCCTTCAGTCACATAGAACAAAACATCTTATACCAGTTAGTAAGGTAAATCACTATCAGTGTTGACACTGTAGGCCTAATATCAGCTCTATGATAACCGGTAATCCAAGTAAAACAACAACAAAAACTAAAATCGTGAAAAAGCTCTTTTAATTTTACCTCCTTCCGAACAGAGAGTTCACTGTTATAATAGAAAGGTACAATATAGGTACTGTAAATACAATAATAGGGTATATTGATAGTGATATACCTTTCTATCCTTATATTACACAGGTATATTGCTGAACATATTCCAAATTAACCCCCTGGGGATCATGACGCATTCTGACAGTTTATTCTGGCTATCATTAGACGATTGTATACAGCTTAGGAAGGATCTGTGGGACTTAAAAGGGTAAAGACTGTCTCTATTAACCTTCTGACTTCCATATACCCTTCCTAATCTGCATAAAATCGTCAACTAATAGCCAGAAAAAACTGCCAAAACGCTCTAGAATTCTCACTTGGTTAATAAGGGTAAAATTGTATGAACACTATATTAAGTAACACCCTATTCTTAATATTAATCATCCATTACAAACCCCAATGCACTAGAATAAACTAATGAAAGCATATGATTCTCCCGGGATTCCACACGGAGAACATAAGCATCTAAACCGTTACACCACCAACACAGTTACCATTTTTATATCCATATATTTTACAGTGTAGGGGAGAGAGCCTAGAGACCCTATAATAACAGAGGTCGGCCAACCTCCGCCATCTTGGTGCCACTGGGGTCATTAGCCTTTCTTCACACTCGCATAATATGGCCATACCCATAACATTCTATCTATCTATCTATCTATTGCTGGACGCCTTACTCCCTTACATGTCCATACACAAAACGCCCCAAAGTGGACCTGTCCCCCGTGAGAAAGACATCTTGTGCCAGTTTATTTACAGACTTACAGGATTGACCACTTATCATAGGGTTAACATGACTCCAAGGCCCATAGTTATATTTCTAGCACTATATATATATACAGTACAGTGGTGTGCCGCTAGTCCATCAACTATCCTGCCTCACCAAAAAATAAGCAGTACGGATTTTGTATATGTTTTACTCCCCTAAACGGGTTGCCGACCAAGACTGACGAATCTCATCCACCCGGATTTTGATAAGGTTGTCTTATCTAGATGGGTTGCCGACCATGGCAAACGTGTCCCATCCACTCTGACCCATAATATAGATTCTGCAAAACTGGTGGTGTAATGGTTTACAATTAGATGCTTATGTTCTGGGTGTGGTGTCTCGAGTTCGAATCCCGGGAGGACCATATGCTTTCATTAGTTTATTCAAGTACTTTGGGGTTTGTAATGGATGATTAATGTTAAGAACGGGGTGATCCTTAATATATAGTTTAGTCTTTGTATCTAAATTAAAAATAAGAAAATGTATACCCTTAGAACACTATTTAGGTGTTCCTTTTTTGATACAATTAATTTCTTTATGATTATGACGCGTGTTGGCAGTTTATTATGGCTATTATTAGACGATATTATACAGATTAGGAAGACTGTATGGAAGTCAGAAGGTTAATTGAGGGTTAAATCTGTCTGTGTCTGTCTGTCTGTCTATCTATCTATCTACCTAACTATGCATATATCTATATATCTATCAATCTGTCTGTCTGTTTATCTAACTAGCTGCCTACTTTTCTATCTACCTACCTACCTAACTATACATCTGTCTATCTATCTGTCTACCTAACTATCTATCTGTCTATCTAACTATCTACCTGTGTATTTATCTATCTATCTATCTGTCAACTGTTCTATTTATTTATCTATATATAGTATATATATATATATATATATATATATATATATATATATATATATATATATATATATACCTAACTGAGATGACGGGTTTGGGACGTATGCCAGATCCTAGGTGCATCCAATAGCCAGCATAACCACACATTCCACATCTAAGCTCCAGAGAAGACAGCGAGGACATCTACCAGAGTCCTCCCTCCGACCACACCTACATCTACCTAAAAGTTGGTCATGCCCAGCAGTTCTCTCTCACACCAGCAGCCCTTAAAGAGAATGGAGTGCTCTCCCAGCCAGTCACAAGCCGTGTTCCTCAGCCAACCAAAACCGCCCTGGGACAGCCAATTAGAACCATCCTTCTACGTAGCCTCCACCAGGAGTGATGCCCCCTGTATTGTTCAACCAGATTTGGAGTATACAGAACACTCCCTTATGCAATCTACTCACCAGCGCCCAAAATATTACAGGGACAAATGGACCTGAACAGTGCCTGACAAACCTATACTTAGGATGATACAAGCAAACTCATCTACTGTATATATGTATGCTGAGATAATTAGAAGACCTGCAACACAGTTGTTGCATTACAGGTTATAAGAGTTTTATATTTATCACAGCGACCCAGGACCTTACAGTTGATCCAGTGAATATTATAATGATACCTTGGAACCAGGCCCATGTTATAATACCTGAATTCCAAGGCTAGAATGTATATGTACGTCACAACAATCACTTTTCCTCTTTTCTCAATACCCCTATAACCCCGAGTTCATTGACTCAAGAGTCACAAATAATTTAGCATAGGATCTCAAGAAAACCTGAGGAAAGTATGCAAACCACACCTCCCTTTCACCCTCGTGTCCTGACTCCATGGCAAAGTGTTTAGGTCTGCCCCAGCCTCCCCCCCCCTGCCCCTCGAGAGTACCTCCTGAAGTACCACCTGCTGTGTTACTGAGGTGCTACCCGTCTGCTGCCTGACGCCCTGGACCTAGGACCCCTGCTCGTGTGACGTGAACAGTCCTGAACTCAGGATCCCTGCTCGAGTGATGTAAACAGTCCTGAACCCAGGACCCCTGCTCGAGTGACGTAAACAGCCCTGCAGTGCTGGCCACTACCCTCTACGTCGGCCAGACCAGTACTCTCGTCCCCTGCCCTCCCAGTACTTAAGTGTTCCTGTGTCTCTTTTGTTGGTTATTGTTGTGAGGTATTGATTAGGTAAATATGTGAAACGTGTTGTGGTCTGATTTAATTGTGATCTGTGCCTCAGGGCTCGTATGTGCGTAAATCGATCATCCTTCTGAACTTGTATTATTCAGTGTTAATTTTGCCTTTAAGCTTTGCTCTGTGTTCAAGACTGTATGTATATGATTTACCTTGTACAGTATCACTTTCATATCTAGTACAGTCACTTATGCATATGTAATATCTCTCTATGAGTAAGATTCATGTTAGCATCCAGGCAGTCATATTAGTTATGTCATATAGCCACTCTGGCAACTCAAGCCTGGGGCTCCTCTCACCAGAGGGCCAATACATGTTTGTGTACCACGAGACAGAGCTATCACCCTGTAGGCTCTGCTTCGTGCCTGTATCCCATATCCTTCTCAATAAGAACCTATATATCTACAGCGTGTCTACTTACTCCCCAACCCAAGATAGGCCTGTTGTGCATCTATGGAGTTAGCTGGGACACACATAACATGGCGCAGTGTGTATTAAGAGAAGTTTATGTGGATTTCGCCAGACGCCGCCAGCCGCCATTGTCCACACACCCTGCATCCCAGCCACCGTCTCATTGCTTGGATTACAGTGATATAGTGCTCAACAGTGCGGTGCCGACGTTCCCAGTACAGTGCCAGTGCCAGTGCTATATTGTGTGCTTTATTTTATATGTATTGTGTGTGGCATAAGCATAACGCCCGCACAAGACCGAGCCACGAGAGAGCGGGGCGTGCGATCCTCCCCCTCTGACTGCCAGCAAGATACTGAGGTGAGGGAGGCCGCGCACCACCGGCACCTCTCCACCGCTCGGTACATACGCACGCACACACACTGGGCACACACACAACTGGCAAACTTTTATTTCATCACCCAAGCATTCCCTTCAGTGCTAATTGTAATTGGGTTTTATACATTGGTGAGGATACAGCTGGTGTGTATTCTAAATATTCTGCTGTTTTTGCCAGTCATTTTGATACCCCACTTGTATATGTGAGAGGCTAATAACTGTGTGTTTGTTATCTCCCTGTCTGTCTGTCACCCACACAAGATGTCAGACTCTGGTGATGTACAGGACGAAGGGGCAGGAACAAACTTGCCTTGTGATGGGGAGGAATACACACCTTATTATCAGCACCCTCAGTCCCCAACCACACCTTCAGCCCCTTCTTCAGCTGATTTCCTGCAATTTTTCAAATACCTGGAGGAGTCTCGCAGGTATGATGAGCAGAGGAGACAAGAGGAGGAGGCCCGCCGAGATCGTGTCCTGGAGGAGTCTCGCAGGCATGATGAGGCTATAAGGAGACAGGAGTTTCAGAGCTTATTTCAGCTGTTGGCTCCCACCAGGACCCCTCCCGACTCCTCCACACCTGCTGGTCACCTTGGCGGACAGCAGCCACATTCTTCCCCACATCCCTCACACAATCCTCCACCACAGAAGGCTACGGCCCAGACACCACCACCATTGAAGCCTGACGCTACATTCCAGATGTTCCGGGAATGGAGGAGACGCTGGGACGACTATGCTGTCATGGTGGACCTGTCCAACCTGCCTGCGGCCAAACAGATGATACAACTACGCATGTGCCTGACTCTCGAGACACAGCGTGTCTTAGAACACACCCTCCAGATCGCTCCCTCCACAGACAAGACTGTTGAAGAGGTGTTGGACGCCCTGCAGCTTCATATCAAGAGTCTAAGGAATGAGGCACTCCGGCGTCGTGAATTGTTGAGCTGCAGACAGCATGAAGGGGAAACTTTTGCAGAGTTCTACGTCCGCCTCAAACGTCTTGCAGAAGAAGTGGATGTGTGCCCTGGTAACTCACCCATCTGTGTGGAGACACAACTCAAGACTATCATCCTCATGGGCCTCAGGGACAAGGAGTTAGTCCAGAAACTCATCACCCTGGACTCCAAGTCAATACTACAGGAGGTCGTCACTACGTGCCGCTCGTATGAGGCTGCCAAATCTGCGACCACGGCCATTAGTGCGCCCCATGAACAAGTAAGGGCCGTCTCTTCATACAAGAAAAACAAGAAACAGGGCAGTGACAGGACCCAACCCCCCAAGCCTCCATCGAATGCAGCTGATGCCTGCCAGAGTTGCGCTCGCCGACACGGGCCTGACAAGTGTCCCGCTGCTGGCAGCACCTGTAACAACTGTGGGCGCCACGGTCACTGGGCTCGGACAGCTAAGTGCCCTGCTCACAAGGTTCAGTGCCGCATCTGTTGTCTTCTGGGGCATTATGACAAGTGTTGTCCGTCGACTAAGAAGAAGGAAAGACGCCAAGGTGGCCCCCCAGGCGATACGGGTGCCCCCTCCAACTCTGGCAAGCCCCCCGACGCTAGGAGTAATAGCTGTCGTCAGGTGGGATCGACTCCTTCTACAGCTTCGACGCCGCAACCCATCTGTGTTACCCTCTCCTTTGGCGACGCTACATCCCGCCTACGGATGTTACCGGACACGGGCGCCGACGTCACCGTGATTGGCCGGCGTCACCTTGAGGATTTGGCTATCCCCATGAGCAGCCTGCGAGCCCCTTCGCCCACGACAACGTTCACGGCGGATGGCTCCCCGATGGCACCTGCTCTGGGGGTATTTCAGGCTACCCTCACCCTGGGACAGAGAGTGTGTACTGCCCTGATCCATGTGCACGAGGGTGTCCAGACTCCTCTGCTCTCATACAGCCACTGCAGGGAGTTAGCCATCATACCTCTGGCATTCCCAACGCCCATACAAGAGGTCAAGCACGTCAACAGGTGTAAGGCTACACCACTTCCAGTCTCCACGTCGCCCGCTGAAGCCAAGAATTACTTCCTGCGGGAGTTTAGCGACGTGTTGATGTCCAAAGACGACCTAAAGACTGTGCCCCTCAAGCCTATGGTGGGTCAACCCATGAGGATCCATCTTAAAGAGGGAGCTGAGCCCTTTGCCATCCATACTCCCCGACAGATTCCCTTTGCCTTTAGGGACCAAGTCAAGCGAGAGTTGGAGTCCATGGTGGCCCAGGGCATCATCAAGCCTGCTGGAGACAACCCCTCAGAATGGTGCCACCCCCTCGTCGTTGTTGGTAAGGACAGCGGAGGAGTGCGCATCACCGTCGACCTCTCCAAACTCAACAAACACGTGTCCCGACCAGCTCACCCTTCGCCTACTCCCTCCGCAGCAGTTCGTGGTGTCGACCGAGGAGCTCGCTACTTCACCACTGCGGACGCCCTCTGTGGTTACTGGCAGATGGAGTTGGCTGAAGAGGACCAGCACCTGACCACCTTCATCACGCCGTATGGACGCTTCAAGCATTGCAGAGGACCCATGGGATTCACAGCTACGGGCGACGCCTTCTGCTACAGGGGTGATATGGCTCTACAAGGTGTGCAGAGGTGCGCTAAGGTCGTGGATGACATACTGCTGTACGATGAGGACTACAAGTCTCACCTCGACCGCATCCATGAAGTGCTGACTAGGTGCCGCAAGTTCGGGATTACCCTCAACAAGAGCAAGTTTGTGGTTGCCGCACCTTCAGTGGACTTCTGTGGATACACCCTCTCAGGGGATGGTATTGCGGCTGACACGAGCAAAGTGGCTGCAATCGGGGACTTTCCGGCACCAACCAACTTGACCGACCTCAGGTCATTCCTGGGTCTGGTCAACCAGCTGGCAGAGTTTACCCCTGACATCGCCGCCGCCGCTCAGCCCCTCCGCCCTTTGATGAGCCCCAAGAGGACATTTGTGTGGACTCCTGACCACGATGAGGCCTTCAGGCGAGTCAAGTTAGCCCTCGTCAGTCCTCCTGTTCTCGCACACTTCGACCCAGACCTACCCACCATTCTTCAGACTGATGCATCGCGACTCAACGGCATTGGGTATGCCCTCTTGCAGGACCACGGCAGTGGCCACCTGCGGCTCATCCAGTGTGGCTCTCGGTTCCTGGCGGACGCTGAGACCCGCTATGCTACTATCGAGTTGGAGATGTTGGCTGCTGTTTGGGCCATGTCCAAGTGTCGACTGTATTTACAGGGTCTATAGGATTTCACACTGATGACTGACCACCGCCCCCTCATCCCTATCATCAATCACTACACGTTGGACGCTGTGGAGAATCCCCGCCTCCAACGCCTGAAGGAGAAGACCTCACCCTATATCTTCAAGGCCGTGTGGCGTGCCGGCAAGTTGCTCTGCATCCCTGATGCCCTGTCTCGAGCCCCGGTCAGCCGCCCCACGCCAGAGGATGAGATCGCTTGTGCCGACGCCGCCACCTACCTCAGGACTATAGTGACAACCAAGGACGTTATCAACTCAGGACGATCTTCGGCACGATCTTCGGCACCAGACGCAGACAGGACGCTACAGGATCTCCGGGTCGCGGCAAGAGCGGACCCTGCGTATGTTCGTCTACTCGACTGTGTGACCTCAGGATTCCCTGCCAACCGATACGACCTTCACAATTCCTTGCTCCCATATTGGAAGATAAGGGACGAACTCTACGCTGATGATGACCTCGTCCTGTATGGAGCTCGGATCGTGGTTCCTGCAGCCCTCCGCCGACGCACCCTACAGCATCTTCATGACGGCCACCGTGGTGTGGAGGCCACTAAACGCAGGGCGAGGCAGGCTGTCTTCTGGCCGGGGATAGATTCCGACATCACCAACACTGTTCAAGCGTGTGAGTCGTGCCAGATCCTTCAGCCTAGCCTCCAGAAGGAACCACTCATGAATGATGACAACCCTACAAGGCCCTTTGAGTCTGTGTCGGCCGACTTTTTCATGGTCGCCGGGAAGTCTTTCCTGGTAGTCGTCGACCGCCTCTCGGGGTGGCCTGTTGTTGTCCCCTGCACAGGCGACACAACCGCCTCTGCGACCATCAGGATATTCTGTCGCTACTTCCAGGAAGTTGGTGTGCCCCTTCGTCTGAGGACCGATGGGGGCCCACAATTCACCAGCCACGAGTTCCGGGACTTTATGAAGCGATGGGGAGTTCGTCATGTGGTAACATCACCGCATTACCCACAGGCGAACGGCCATGCCGAGGCTGCGGTGAAGTCTCTCAAGCACCTCACCTTAAAGACTGCACCCTCTGGCAACATTGACTGTGAGGATTTCGACCGGGGTCTCTTGGAACTCCGGAATACTCCAAACTTCACAGGCCGCTCCCCAGCCCAGTTCCTGTATGGTCATCCTCTTAGGACGTGTCTCCCGGCCCATCCCAAGTCCTTTGCTGCGGAATGGCAAGCCAAGGCCGAGGACTGTGATAGACGTGCAGCCGACCGTGCCGAGCAGGTTAAGACCCGGTACGATGAGCACGCACAGCCCCTTCCCAGGTTACGTGTCGGCCAGCAAGTGCGGATTCAAGACCCGACCACGAAACGCTGGGACAAGGTGGGGGTTGTGATGAGCCTTGGCAGGTCACGGGCCTATGAGGTACGTCTCCCTAGTGGCCGTGTGTGGTGGCGGAACCGTCGATTCCTCCGCCCCGTGCCCCAAACTGGTGACTCCCTCAACCCTGTGGCCCCTTTCAATGACGCTGAACAGTCCTTAGCTTCTGACCCCCAAGTTACCCCACGTCGATCAGAACGGCTCAGTAGGAAAGAGTCCGCTCGAGAATGAACTGCGAGCGTGAGGGGGGAGGGAGGTGTATGTATATGATTTACCTTGTACAGTATCACTTTCATATCTAGTACAGTCACTTATGCATATGTAATATCTCTCTATGAGTAAGATTCATGTTAGCATCCAGGCAGTCATATTAGTTATGTCATATAGCCACTCTGGCAACTCAAGCCTGGGGCTCCTCTCACCAGAGGGCCAATACATGTTTGTGTACCACGAGACAGAGCTATCACCCTGTAGGCTCTGCTTCGTGCCTGTATCCCATATCCTTCTCAATAAGAACCTATATATCTACAGCGTGTCTACTTACTCCCCAACCCAAGATAGGCCTGTTGTGCATCTATGGAGTTAGCTGGGACACACATAACAAAGACTATTTACTAATTTATGATTTACGTATACGTTACATAGCCGTGTTAATAATAATCTATTCAGACCACACGCTCACAGATTTACTGATTACATGTATTTTGATTTATTGTTGGTAAGTTGAAGTCATAGTGTATTCCGTAATCAATCTTTTCTCATATTCACCGTTTACCTAGAACCTACGCCCAATTTTCCAACGAGTGCATAGTGTAATTCCTTTAACCTTTCACTAACTAATCGCATATGATATATATTTTATAAACGTGCTTTTATGTGCTTGTGAATTTTGATGTTGTGATATTTCGAATACCGTGTTTAGGAATTCTTTCCTCATTGTTTCATCTCACTTTCATCCACCATACACTAACTATAACTGTGTATTTTATTCACATTGCTCCGTTAACTCGTTCAGAACCGATACTGATACTGCCTGTTTTAAGTATCAATGAATAGGACTTTGTCGCTTACGCCCCATGTACTAACTATACTTGTACATTTTATTCCCATCGCTCTGTTAACTCGTTCAGAACCGATACTGATATTGCTTTAAATATCAATGAGCTAAACTTCTTCGTTAGCGCCAATTTAATTACTTTAATTGCGATCTATTGATCGATATCTGTTAACCTGTTCAGATCTAATTATTAAGATTTATTACCCTCCAACCCCGGCTAGGGTAGATCGTGACTGTACTCTGTGACCGGGGGTTTTGAGGAATTTTGGTCCATGTTCATTCACCTGTTACTCCTGAAATACATGACACAAAGTTATAAAAAAAAAAAAAAAAATTGCACAAACCTTCATGTGTAGAATGCCATTGAGTAGAGGTCTCTAGCCCAAGTATTGCATAATGGCGAGCGCGGGAAGTGGAGTGATTTTTATGCGGGAAAATCTTCCCGCGTTCGAATGCGTCGCCTTGGCCCAGGCCCCGGCTTGGCTAACCTACTGCGCACTTAGCCACTCGTCGCGCCAGAGTTTTTACCTCCCGGAGTCGATTTTATTTATTGATAATGATGTTATTATAGTTATTTGGAGTCCAATTATATAAAATATGTGTATTAGGCTATCATTGTCACTAATATTTCACATTTTCACTTGATACGGTACATTTTATTAGTAATTGAGGTAGGTTATTGTTATATTAGGCACTGATTATTCGTTATCACAGGTGTTTATTATACTTTGGCCATCTAATATTACTTCGTGTGTCACTTTCACTTTGGTAAATATGCTTGAGAGAGTGTCACTGTCACTGATAATGCTCATTTTCACTTGATACGGTACATTTTATTAGTAATTGAGGTAGGTTATTGTTATATTAGGCAGTGATTATTCGTTATCACAGGTGTTTATTATACTTTGGCCATCTAATAACCGCCTTCTGCTAATGGTGACTCCATCTCGATCCAGAGGCAGGTAACCGAGCTTGTGCACATTTAGATACTGTGCACACTGCATGCGGCCCTGAACGGGGGGCACAGGTTGTGCCACTGCCCTCTGTGGTGTAGCATACCTGTCCAGGAGCTCCACCAACACCTGTTTTTGGAACCTCCGCAGGCTACTGAACTTCCTGGGTGTGCGCGGATTCCGAAGCCTGTAGATATTGTAGGCATTCAGCATTGACATGTCCACCATGTGCAGAAAGAACTTTTTGTACCATCTGCACGAGGTACGCAGACAGTCGATGAAGCCTATCTGCATGTCGGACTTGTCCACCAGCCTCATATTTATGTTGTAGTCCATTACAGCATCGGGCTTGGTCACCCTGACTTTGGTGCGGCGATCCACCTTGCCAGTCTCAACCATTTCCCCCTTGTGGACGGTGCTCAGGAGGTTGACCTTCCGCTGGTCATGCCAGTGGATAGCCAGAATGGGTCCCGACTTCTTCTTGAAGACATCGCCTTTCTTGGTTTTAGGAGGGAAAGTTGGCATGCCCTTACTTTTCACTCTAACTGTGCCTACAGTCCCCGTCTTGCGCTGATGGAGGTACTTTGAGAGAGTGGGGGACGTGTAGTAGTTGTCCGTGTAGAGGACGTGATTCTTCTGGAAGTACCGGTTCATCATGGCTTGAACCACTGCTCCGCCAAAGCCAATGAGGGGGTCTATTTCCACGTCCCCTTCCTTCCCGCTGTAGACCAGGAAGTCCAGGACATAGCCAGTTTGGCAATCGCACAGCACAAAGAACTTTATACCAAAGTGATGTCTCTTTGAGGGGATTTACTGCCTGAAGCTCAGCTTTCCCCGGAACAGCACAAGAGACTCGTCAATACAGACGTTGCAGAAAGGCGTGAAGTATGACGTGAAACGTTCTCGCATCATCTCGTACAACGTCCTAATCTTCCACAGCTTGTCAGAGAGATGCATGTCGGTGTTGGTGACAAGATGGAGCGCTCCGAGGATGTCGAGGTACCGGTCCCGAGAGATGTATTTCCCGAAGGCAGGGGTGGATATCAGATCTTTGGTGATCCAATAGTCAGCCAACCTGTGCTTCTTTACATGAGGCATTAGCATGGTGATTGCCAGGAACACCATGAACTCGGGATGAGTCACTGGGGCCCACCGCTTCATGTGGCCCTTGGTCACCTTGCCAAAAAAGTTCACCTGGATTTGGTGGTGCTTGTTTGTCTCCTCTATGACAAACTCAGTAACCTCCTTATCAAAAAATGCCTCAAAAAGCTCATGTGGTGGAGCATTGGGGCCTGCGGGAAACCTTGGGGTAACTCCTGAACCCTCCTGTACCTCATCAAAAGGGGTTACATCAGGGTCATTCACTTCATCAGCAGCCACATCCTGCCAGTTGAAAATATAAAATGGGTCCTGCTGGCGACGCTGACGAGGAGCTGCAGCTGGGGCAGCACGCCCACGAACTTTGGCGGCGCGCACCCTAGGGCGGCCAGGAGCGCAACGGCGCCCAGGCCCAGCCCGGCGGCCAGGGCGGCCAGGAGCACGACGGCCCTGGGCCAAGCGTCTGGGTTGAGGGTCGTCGATGTCCATAAAGTCATCGTCGTTGTCGTCAGAGCCGTCATCTTGCCCTGACGGTGGACCCATGTAATCATGGCCAGAGTCATCTGTGAGGTGCCCTTCATCTTCAGACCCCCCCTCATAATCTCGCGGGGAACGAATGATGCGTGGGCGGCGTGTAGGTCGGCGAGGTGGGGAAGGAGTGGCAGGTGAGGCTCTGTCATCTTCATGCAGAGGTTCGGGGCTCCTTGGCCTACGACGAGTCGTAGACAGCACTGGTTCAGTGTCTGTAGGTGCAGGTATGGATGCGAAGTCAAATACATTGTCAGGAACCTCTGTTGTAGGCTGGAGAGGTGGGGTGGACCCTGGGGAAACTTGCGGGGGCGTATGGCTGGGACCGGCAGGGGTGGAAGCCGCGGGAGCCTCGAACAAAGAGCGCCTACTTGTAGCTCCTTTTTTCACATATTTTCTCCCTTTTCCCTTTTCTTTAGTAGTATGTCTCCTCTCGGGGGAAATAGGGGGTAAATAGGCCGAAAGTGGGGGGTCCTCAACCCTAGGCAGTGCTGGTGGTGGTGGGGAAGAATGGCGGGCGCCTGGGGCAACTTGGGTGGCGTGGGTAGATAAGGAAGACAATGGCGGGTCAACCTCACCCTCACGCTCACCCTCACTGGCACCCTCACGCACTGCTCCCTCAACAAGTTTTAGGGCCTCTTTCCTGGCTGCCACGGCCGCCTTTTCAAGAACTTGCTTCTTATAAAAACGTATCTTGAATGGGGATTTAGCTGGCGAAGGGCTAGGTGTCGTGTCACTCAACCTAAACTTGGTAGTCGACCTAGTGCTGTCCCATTCGCTCACTCTCACTTCACTCTCATCACCTTGCACAACTATATCACGTTCAGTACTATCATCACTATCATCGTCATGCTCAAATCCAACAAATTGCGCGTCTCTTTGATGAATTTCGTCTAGATCGTCTAAATCTTCACTATAGTGCGACTGATAAGGCTCGGAGCTATCACTGCCCAAGTCATCAACACTATTTTGTCCTTCACCACGTTCATAACTCCTCAAAGCTATTTCAATACCTCCGGGAGTCAACGCATCTTGTACGTGCCTTTGCGTTAGGGCGCGACGAACCTGGGCAGGCGTCGAAGGGAGCATGGAATCGGACACAGGGGAATCACTTTTTGGGCTAGTATCCATGTTGGTGGCAAGGTTGAGACTGTTTTGGTGGCGTACATGGTGTCTGGTGGCGTCGCCTAGCGACCACGGAACGAAATGTTTACGCGCGCCATTCAAAAGCACATACGCAAGCAATGGTACAATGTTGTACCACCCGGGTTCCTCGGGTCAAAACATAATGGTACACACGTGTACCACCCGGGGTTGAAGGGTTAATAGTGTTCATTCAAAGTCTGAGTCTAGTGGAACTCAGTTAGTTATTTTGTTTATCTTACTGTGTTGTCTTCATTACGAGTATATCGTATATCGTATCTTCAAAGATTACATTTTGATATAATTAATACCATCAAGTAGAAGTAATAAACTCTATTTTCACTCTTGTCAAAATTAACTTATCACCTTGCATTAGATAAGAAAAATATAGAAAGACGAATTCCTAAGCTTGGGTCGTTATCATAGCATATGTTCAAGTAATATAATTCTGTGATAAAATATAAATTCACCTTTTGAGTTATTTTATACTTCTCGTTTATTAAAAATAATAATCTCATTCCATTGCTATAATATAAATTAACATTGCATTTCTACTAAAAATATAGTTGCACTAATTAGAAAAAGTATTTCTCACTATAACAGTCCAACTAGTGACCTTCCCAGTGACCTGACCTAAAGGCAAATTCACATGGTCAGATTTAGGACTCAGCCTGAGCTATACGTGTGACTCACCAAACCTCGAGTCAATATTTATAAACATCAACTCTCTCAGTTGTAACTTTAGGATCATTACCTGAAGCGCATTGAAGTCTCTTCTTGATTACGGAAGATACTTGACCCTCATTTTATTATTGTATTGAAGGTCCATTCATATTTACATGTGTAATATCTTTATGTTTACTTTCCTATTTTGCATAATTAAATACTAGCTCTCACTGTTGAGTTACTCTAGTATTAGTAACATTATTCTGAAGCAAGAATAATATATATATATATATATCTGTTACCATTGTTGGATCTCCCTTTATGATCCTTATTATTATTCTCATATCATGTGTATTCAATAAAATCTTCATATATTTTCTTGATTGTGTTGTTATTGAGTACCTTATTGCCCTATTGAATACCATTTATATTGCAGATAGAACCTACTAGCTACGTTCCTGTCAAGCATATATAAGTCCATCAAACCATTATTGGATTGTTTTACGGACTGTATCAAGGGAATAAAAGTATTAAAGCCCGACATAACACTAACTATACATCCATCTATATATCTGTATGTCTGTCTATTTATCTACCTATCTATCTATACCTGCCTACTTATCATCTACCCACCTATGTACCCAACTATGCATCTATCTATCTAGCTGTATATTTATCTATCTATCCATCCATCTCTCTCTCTCTCTCCACAGACTGTCCCGAAGGCTTGTACGGTCATAACTGTACCCTAGACTGTTCTCCCTGTAAACACGGCGGGGCCTGTCACTCCAGGACGGGGGAGTGTATCTGTGCACCGGGATATAATGGTACAACCTGCCAGAACAGTGAGTATTATTGTGTGTGTGTGTGTATGTGTGTGTGTGTGTGAGTGTGTCTACAGTGCTTGTGTGTGTGTGTGTGTGTGGGTGTGTGTGTGTCTACAGTGCTTGTGTGTGTCTACAGTGCTTGTGTGTGTCTACAGTGCTTGTGTGTCTGTGTGTGTGTGTGTCTACAGTGCTTGTGTGTGAGTGTGTCTACAGTGCTTGTGTGTGTGTGTGTGTGTCTACAGTGCTTGTGTGTGTGTTTACAGTGCTTGTGTGTGTGTGTATGTCTACAGTGCTTGTGTGTGTCTACAGTGCTTGTGTGTGTGTCTACAGTGCTTGTGTGTGTGTGTGTGTCTAGAGTGCTTGTATGTGTGTGTGTATGTCTATAGTGCTTGTGTGTGTGTGTGTGTGTCTACAGTGCTTGTGTGTGTGTCTCCAGTGCTTGTGTGTGTGTGTGTCTACAGCGCTTGTGTGTGTGTGTGTGTGTGTGTGTGTGTGTCTACAGTGCTTGTGTGTGTGTGTGTGTGTCTACAGTGCTTGTGTGTGTCTACAGTGCTTGTGTGTGTGTCTACAGTGCTTGTGTGTGTGTGTGTGTCTAGAGTGCTTGTATGTGTGTGTGTATGTCTACAGTGCTTGTGTGTGTGTGTGTGTCTACAGTGCTTGTGTGTGTGTCTCCAGTGCTTGTGTGTGTGTGTGTCTACAGTGCTTGTGTGTGTGTGTGTGTGTGTGTGTGTGTGTGTCTACAGTGCTTGTGTGTGTGTGTGTGTGTCTACAGTGCTTGTTACTCAGTTACTTGTTCGTCAAGGGGAATCCACGCAATGCGAGCTAAGCTCATTATTATCGCGCCTCCTTAACTGGGAATGTATTGCGTGAAATGCATGTTAAGTGTTTTATGTACTGTTGGAATGGCTGTGGATGTGTGTGTAGTCTGTATTTTTAGCCAATTGGCGACATCGGAAACGAAGGCTTAGGGTGGATCTGTATGGTACCATTCTCACTATAGACGGTACCGTCTCGCCCGAAGGCTTAGGTAGCCATCAGCTTAGGTGAACCCATCCCGCCTTGTACCATTTTTGCCAACCCCAGATGGGACGTCACAACGTCGTCCACTTATTCCAGGTACCTATTTACAGCTAGGTGAACTGAGGCTAACACATGAAAGGAGACAAGCCCAATTTGTCTCCGCCCGGCCGGGGATTGAACCCCCGACCCCTCGTGTGTGAGACGAGAGCTCTACCTACTAGGCTACGGGCTGTGTGTGTGTGTTTACAGTGCTTGTGTGTGTGTGTGTGTGTGTCTACAGTGCTTGTGTGTGTGTGTCTACAGTGCTTGTGTGTGTGTGTGTCTACAGTGCTTTGTGTGTGTGTGTGTCTACAGTGCTTGTGTGTGTGTGTGTCTACAGTGTGTCTACAGTGAGGTATATGAAATATACCTCTTAAAAAGACAATTTAACAAACTACCAATTAGATATTGTAACTACAATAAAAAAAAATGTTTTTATAAGAAGTGACATATTTCAAGAAACACCATCTTAGAACTGCTAGAGATGATATGAGTAAATTTGTGAAGAGCATCTCAGCTAATAATGATGACGTCATTGAATTTATCAACCCCCTGATTTTGACTATTCCATTAGTACTATACTACTTTTCTTTTAGGGCAAACACTCTACACCAGGTATTATAGAGATAGCCGGTTAGCCACAGTTATAACAGAAAACCGATTACGGTGGATGGCTGTGGCCTGATGAAGTCCATGCGCCTCTCTATTTTGTCTTGGGGTGGGTGTTTGACTGTCTCTCTATATTTTTCATATATCTATATTAATTTCAACTCTTTTTACATGTGTGTCTACAGTGCTTGTGTGTGTGTGTGTGTGTGTGTGTGTGTGTGTGTGTGTGTGTCTACAGTGCTTGTGTGTGTGTGTGTGTGTCTACAGTGCTTGTGTGTGTATGTGTGTCTACAGTGCTTGTGTGTGTATGTGTGTCTACAGTGTTTGTGTATGTGTGTCTACTGTGCTTGTGTGTGTGTGTATACAGTGCTTGTGTGTGTGTGTGTCTACAGTGCTTGTGTGTGTGTGTCTACAGTGCTTGGGTGTGTGTGTGTGTCTACAGTGCTTGTGTGTGTGTCTACAGTGCGTATGTGTGTCTGTCTACAGTGTTTGTGTGTGTGTGTCTACAGTGCTTGTGTGTATGTGTGTCTACAGTGCTTGTGTGTGTGTCTACAGTGCTTGTGTGTGTGTGTGTCTACAGTGCTTGTGTGATAATAATAATAATAAACGGTTTATTAAAGATTGGCAGCCTGATGAGCTGAAAATTCACATTTTACAATTTAGTGGATGGACATGAGATGTAGAGATATGAAAATGGTAAGCTCAGTTTACAATATGTGAGTATAATATACTTAAAATTTAAAACACAAAAATACAATAATGATGCTAGTGCAAAGTACAATTGATCATAAATTAACCATGAGAGTAAGTGATATACAGTACATATTATACACATTTATTTTACTTATATATATACAGAACATATACATATATACACATACGTACACACATACATACGCATACATATACATACATATATACATACATAAGAATATAAAGAACATGCAGTAAGTGCGCAAATGCCCGTACACATAAACGCTCACGTACGCAAATAAACATACATACATACAAAAATTCTGCTGGTAGAGTCAGGTGAGACTAATAATAGGAGCTAAATCCTCAGGAGAGATTAAATGAAGGAATTGGAAAAGGGTTAGAATGGAATGTCAAACGTCGGAGATCAAATGAGGAATTTGAAAAGGGCAAAGGGTAAACGGCCTGTGGGTCCGTACAGGTGTGGTCAGGTAAAGCTTACTAGAAAGGGAGGTTAATCCTCGGTAGAGAGAGAAAAAAAAAAAGGATATAAAAAGAGTGGAGACAGCTTGGGGGAATTATAGTATATAGGACATTCTTTAGTATAGGTGTGTAATAATAATAATAATAATAATAAACGGTTTATTAAAGAATGGCAGCCTCATGAGCTGAAAATACACATTTTACAATTTAGTGGATGAACATGAGATGTACAGATATGAGGATGGTAAGCTTAGTTTACAAACAAAATAAATAAATACAATAATGATGCATGTGCAGAATACAAATTATCATAAAATAACCATGAGAGTAAGTGATATACAGTACATTTACACATTTATTAACTTACTCATATACAGAACATACGTATATACACGTACGTGCGCACATACATATACATACATATATAGGAACATAAGAACATGCAGTAAGTGTGCACATGTCCGTATACACAAACGCTCACGTATGCACACAGACATACATACATACAGAAACTGTTTTGGTAAGTGAGGTAAAGAGGGTGCGGGTACTACAATGGGAGGTTAATCCTCGGTAGTGCAGGTGTGTGTGTGTGTGTGTGTGTGTGTGAGGTCCGTGTGTGTGTGTGTGTGTGTGTGTCCGTGTGTGTGTGTGTGTGTGTGTGTGTGTGTGTGTGTGTGTGTGTGTGTGTGTGTGTGTGTGTGTGTGGTGTGTGTGTGTGTGTGTGTGTGTGTGTGTGTGTGTGTGTGTGTGTGTGTGTGTGTGTGTGTGTGTGTGTGTGTGTGTGTGTGTGTGTGTGTGTGTGTGTGTGTGTGTGTGTGAGACAGAAGGCGAAATATGGAAGAGCTGGGCGTTCTATTGTTAAGGGTGGAAATACATGGATGAAGATACGCGAACACTTAATAATAGATAATGCTTATGCATAGATTTATAATCAGAAGTTGCGCTAGTGAGCAATATGTTCTCGCTCATATGTACGTATATTTACATACATATGTGCATATGACCATATAAATATAAATACACGTACAGTACATATATATATTATATACCTTATATTCTCAACCGGGCTCGAACCATTGACAGCACGTACACACAGACATACATATACATATGCACATTACATGCATATATGCTCTTCTCTTATCCTACCTGATACTCTCAGCCGGGCTCGAACCACAAACAGTATACACTATACACATATATATATACATAAATAACGCATACATACATACACATATACGCACACATACATACACATATACTGCACATACATAGATACATATATACACATATACATAAACAAACTCAAGCAAATACATACATAATTATATTCTAATACACACACGCACACACACTTATGCATATATTATTAAAGGTGGGCGCGTATATATGGTGTGACAGACCGTTATTACACATTATTAATAATATTAACAATAGGTGTAGGCGTAGGGTAGGCGTAGGCGTAGGCGTAGGTGAGCTTAGGGAGTATGAAGATGTTATAATACTCTTCAGCTCATTCTCCGGCACCCCTAAGGATCTCAGCCGCCTTAGCATAAACAATTTGTATGTGGCGGTCCTGACTGTGGTAGTCACGTGTTTCTTCCAGTTCAGCTTGTTGTCCACAGTGATTCCGAGGAGCTTGGTGGACTCAACAAGCTGAAGGGGATGAGGAACAATTGTGACAGTGCGTGGAGGAACGTCGGTAACGGAGGTGTTGATGTGCATGACCACTGTCTTGTCATGATTGATGGTCACATGATTGTCTGTGGTTCAGGCTTGAAGATGGTCGAGGATGTCTTGTAGGGGGTCATAGTTAGGGGAGGTGTTATCGACAGTAATGCCGACTGTCGAGTCGTCCACGTACTTCCAGTGGAATAGAGTGTCCTTTAGGGAATTATTGATCAAGATGAGGAACAATAGAGGCCCCATCCTTGTGCCCTGTGGGACTCCACATGTGATGTCTAGGAAGGTGGAGATGAAACCCTGGTATCGCACTGCTTGCCGTCTGTCACTAAGGAAGTCGGTCAACCATGCAACCAGGGTAGGATGTAGCCTAAACTTTATGGCCTTGTTGATGATGATGGTGTGGTCAACAAGGTCAAATGCTTTCCTAAAGTCAATGAAGGCAAGAACGAGGGAATTCTTTCTCTTCTCAAGATTTGTGTATATATAATCTAGGAAGCTAATAAGACAGTGAGTGGTGGAGGAGGTTTTTACATTGCCAAACTGTTGGGGATCTATTAAGTGACGGATTTGTGAGTAAGCCCAGGTGAATACAAAGTCCTCACAGATTAGACTGTGTGTGTGTGTCTACAGTGCTTGTATGTGTGTGTGTTTAGTGTTTTATTTGTATTATTGACCCTTTAGATGTGTTGTATATCTCTCATGTTTGGCTGGGCGAGAATTGAATCTCTATAACCCGAGTTGCGTGGGTAATCTTGTAATAATCCCGGTTTGGTATCCTGGAATATGGATCCTACGACTTGTGTATGAATTGAAATACATTATCCAAGTATGATTTCCCTTCTCCTTAATATAAATAGGAAACAATTAAGATTCCTTTATCACGCCATGGTGTAGTGGATTAAAAGCTTGGACACTCGTTCTGAATGTCGGAGGTTCGAGTCCGGCTGGGAGTATATATATATATATATATATATACTGTATATACGTCTCTCCACTCTATCCCACCACCTCATTCTTGGTCTACCCCTCCCTCTAACCCCATCCACCTCACTCGCATACACCCACTGAGCCATCCACACTTTCTCCATTCACTCCATGTGCCCAAACCACCTTTTATAGAATGTGACTATCCATGACTTATAAAGAATGTAGGAAGTACCATGTAAATATTGTGTTTACTGTACACTCGGAGGCCATAGTTTCTAACCCACTATTAAGAATTCGTGGACCCCCTATGTTTTTCTTTATGCAAATATAACTATCTGGATTGATTTTTTGGATGGAACTTGCTTTTCAGTAGGTACTGTATTTAGTTTTGTAATTGATTTAAGGAAAAATATATGCATAAATTCGTTTCCCGAGATAGGCTTTAATAATTTAGAAACAGGTGAAGTCCACGAATATTTATAAGTGGGCAACAATAACAAAAAGGTACCCATAGAAAGTGTCATAATCGTTTTAGGGTTACAATTTGTTATGTCGGGTTATAATAATTTATAACTTGTGATATAGTCTGTATAACAATCCAATTATGGACTGATACACCTTGATCAAACTTGACAGGGTCCCATCGAGTGTATTCTTAATCACATATAAGGGTATTCAATTAGGATAATACAGAACTCAATGACAACACAAACATGAACATATTAATGGGTTTATTATTATAAGTGCATAAGTTGGGATGAAGTGGATCGTCTGATCATAATAGTATCCATATCCAGGTTACGGATATAGATTCGCAAACCTGGGTGTCTTCTAAATTGTAATTATAGTAATAATACAATATAGAGACTCAAGTACATAGATACAGGAACTGCTCAATAGAAAGAGTCCTGAATAACTTGGGCAAATGGCAAATACACAACAAAGATATAAACATATAATAATGACAAGCCCTCAACACAATAATTAATGAGGGTTGACCGTCTTCCCTGAAGAAATAAAAAGATAATTCAACAGGGAATATATTCTAAAGGAGAACTGGGAAGAATTGAGGGTAAGTAAACAAACGCGCAGGTAGGCGGGTGAGTCACACGGTAGAACAAGGTGTGCTCGATATTGAGCCGCGTATACTAAAGTGACCGTGGGGAAAGGTAAACAGGTCAGGTCATCTGCGGGACTGCGGTGGTGGGAATTTATTATTTAGTTTAATGCAACTATATATATAATATAGGTTTAACGTCAAATTAACTGGTGGCAGAGGAAAGAGTTATTTAATTCAAATAAGATGAGGTTCGTAAAAGACTCAACAGTACAAGTTCTTATTTTACTTGATATTCACGTTAAGTGATCGTATGTAATGGTAACGAATCAAGCTTAGGAATTCGAATGTAACTAATAAGATACAATAAATATAAATTATGTTACGAGTCAAATGAGAGACAAACTAAAGTGGATCAACAAGGTTAATTAAATCTGCTCGAAGAAGGCGGGTACAGATGAAAATGTACGAATGGAATTACTAAATCATTAATTAGCAATTGAATTGGCGCATACAACAAAGTTATGCTCAGTAACACTTATAGCAGTATTAGATAAGAGTTCTGAACGCGTTAGCAGAAACTGTAAAATAACTTACACTGAATATACGAAGTGCAAGGTGGATGATGTGAAATTAAGTAATTAGAAAGTATGCGGGTTGAGAATTCCTACGCATGAAGAATCGAATATCACTTACATCAGTAATCAAATGAACGGGAATAATAGCTCATAAAATAATTACTAAATTAGTTGAGGAAATGTGTAAATATCAAGCTCGGAATTAAGGGGATAAAGGGGATAAGATGAGTTTATCTCGTTATGAAATTGAGCGTAGGTTCTAGGTAAATATATATAAATGAGATAATTAATTCACGGAATACACTGCGACTTCAACTCACAAAATACATCACAGAATACATATAAATAGAAAATCTGCGAGCGCGTGGTGAACTAGAATATTTAACACAGGTATGTAACGTATGCGTAAGACTTAAATGGCAAATGGAGTAATTAACAGATGACAAATATGAATTTAACACTGGTTAGATAGATAGCTCAGAAGGATTAACTTAACCCTTATTTAGCGGCGAGCAACATAAGTCGAGTTAAATAAAGCTGGACTATGTGGCGGCGCTCGACATAACTCGAGTGGCAATTTCAGCACGTAATGTGGCTGAGAGAGAGAGACAAGTGGTGGCAGGAGACTAGCGAGCGTATGACTGCTCCAGACCACCGCGGCGAACGTACTGACACAAATCTCAGCTCCCTCCTCCCTCTCTCACTCGCTACATACTCAATTATGTACTGAAAGTACCGAATTACCTGCTTTTTGCACTCGCGTTGCACGGTTATTGCAAGAAAACTATCCATCATACAAGGATCGTTATGGTGTCATTCGAAAGCTCTGTTTATGCCCTTTCAGGGATAGGTACTTGTTTTACGTTTTAGGCATGAAAATGATCACGTAAACAGCCCTATTTTGGCTAAAAACACCCCGCTGTGCGGTACACATAAATAAACCGCATAGGCCGCTCGTAAGGTGTTAATACGCAACGTAACAGGATCTTGGGCACAGATCACAGAATAAATTCACGCAGCACGTTTCACATATTTTACATATAATACCTCACAACAATAATACAAACAGAAGATACACAGGGACACTTATGTGATTTGGAGGGCAGGGGATGAGAGTACAAGTCTGGCCAACGTGGATCGAGGATGGTGGACAGCACTTCAGGGTTGTCCGGCGTCACTCGAGCAGAGGTCCAGGGTTCAGGACTTCAGGTAGGCAGGTCGTCCACAGGCAGGACTACAGGAGTACTTCAGGCAGGTGCTCTCGAGGTGGGCAGGGGCAGGCTAGTACAAGCCAACACTTAACTTAGCTACTCGGAGCCCGAAGGTTTTAGAATAGTAGTGGGGTGTTGGTTGCATACTCCTCTATTATTTCTTAGAGGTCATATGCGGTATTATCTTTGACACTCGTTTCTCAGGTTTCGGGGTCACAAGGTTATAGGGGAAAAGGTTATGTGATTACTGTGAGGTAAATACTTAAACTAGACTTGGAAGTTAGGTATTGACATAATGGCATACTTCCAAGGTATTATCTTACATATATAATAATAATGAACTCACCTTAATGCTTGAACGATCTTGCATAAACTAGTGCATTTAGCATTTAGGCATTTGATAGAGTCTGGCATCAATCCTTATTGTCGAAGATGTCACACTACGGCCTTGCATCATTAGTTCCACTAATTTCTTCTTATCTTCATAACAGAAAAATACGTGTAATGGTAGATGGCCTTTATTCTCAATTTCACTCAATAAATGCTGGTGTTCCCCAGGGATCAGTTTTGGCCCCAATTCTGTTCCTCATTCATATCAATGATCTCATATCTACCACTCATAATCCAATACATTCCTACGCAGATGACTCAACACTCCACAGTTCCTTCACATTTACCAATTCTGTCACCCAACCCGATCTTATAAATTCAAAAATAAACACTGCAATTTCTCTGAACCAGGACCTTTCTAGAATTAATGGATGGGGACAAAAGAATCTAGTTTCCTTTAATGCACAGAAAACCAAGTACATTCAATTTTCTAACCGACAGAATCTCACTGACTGCCATATATTTTTTAATGATGTAAATATTCCCACTTCCCCTAGTATTGACATTCTCGGTGTAACATTAACTACTAACTTGAGCTGGACACATTATGTTAGAAGCATTGCTAAGAATGCCTCTAAAAAACTGGGACTCCTGTACAGAGTTCGAGAATTCTTCACTGACGAGCAGTTGGCCGTGATATATAAAAGTCATGTGCGTTCTCAGATGGATTACTGTTCACCTCTGTGGGGTGGAAGTGGAGTGGTTGCATTGAGGCAGTTGGACAAAATTCAATATAAAGCTATTAGATTAATCAATAACCCTGCAATCACACAGGACCTTCCTACATTATCCATACGAAGAAACGTTGCATCCCTTGCATTATTCTACAGATATTTTCACAGCAATTGTTCCGAGGAACTTGCTTCAATTGTGCCGCCTCTCCACATCTTTCCCCGTAGAACTAGGGCAGCTGAGAGCGCCCATGAATTTACACTTTCTCCTCCACAATGCAGAACTTCTGCTTATCAGAATTCATTTATCCCCAGAGCTACTACTCTTTGGAATTCACTTCCCTCGAATTGCTTTCCACAAACTTACAATCTACAAATGTTTAAATCCAGTTGTTACAAACATTTTATGAATGGAGGATGCCTTTAGGCACATGGACCTTTTTGTTTTATCTGTGTTTTTCCTTCCTCCGTTCATTGTCTCCTTAAAAAAAAAAAAAAAAAAAAGTATAGGACTTTAATCCTAGTTACACATTCACCTTCTAATATCTGTTTAGGTAGATATAGTTACCTGTATATTCCTTTACCTATTCGGTTGTCGTCTTTCAGGGTATATTTTAACTCCATTTATACCTGTAGGTCTCAGGTTGTCTATGTGGTATTTCCATAAACATATTCTCATTATAGTGTAGATCTGGCTGTAATGAAGATGCTGGGTGTTGAAACATTGACTTCATTCGAAAGCTGGGCTGTGGTTGGTTGATCCAGGTGTCCGGTGATTGGTCCAGGTTTCCCGTTCTCGAGTTGGGCGGAAGGTAAATTCGAGAATGGTTTAGAGGGACCACTGAGGTATTCTGATGGGGTTAACCAGGGGTGACTCGTCCATTCTGTTCTTGATTGTTCGCTGTTTCCTGGCCTTCTGTTTCGGTTGCTGTATCTGAAGACTGGCTATCTTGCATGGGATGACTTCTGGATTTGCTTTTAACCCGGTCATCTCACAATTCAAGCACACATTAATGATTTGGGTTATAAATGAGTGCCAATATATGGCACTATTATGAGTGCCATAATGGTAAATGTTTCTATAATGTGTTCAAATTAATATGCCTAAAATGTGTACACATTTTGTTTCAGTTATGCGTTTTGTATTGTGCACATGAATTATACAGTGTAGTGGCAATACACATTTGTATTGTATTGTATTATATTGTATTGCACTGTATTGCATTGTATTGCATCGTCTTGTATTGCACTGTATTGTATTGCATTACATTGTATTGTAATATATTGTATTGTATTGCATTATATTGCATCGTATTGTATTGAATTATATTGCATCGTATTGTATTGTATTGTATTGTATTGGAATATATTGTATTGTATTGCATTATATTGCATCGTATTATATTGCACTGTATTGTATTGTATTGCATTGTAATATATTGTATTTTATTATATTGTATTGTATTGTATTGCACTGTATTGTATTGTACCATGTGTTTCCAGAGTGCCCCCCGAACATGATAGGCCGAGAGTGTAGCGTACCTGTTCCCTACAAGGCTGGTGTATCTGTGTGTCTGCCGCACCCCTTTGGTTGTACCTGTCTACCGGGGTACACTGGTTACAACTGTATGGAGGGAGGTTAGTACACACACACACACACTCCCTCTCTAACTCCCTCTCACTGTATGTCTGTCTCTCAATCACTCTCTCTCACACACATACACTCTCTCTCTCTCTGCCTCACTCACTCTCACTCTTTCTGCCTGTCTCTGTCTCTCTCTCTCACTCACACACTCACACACACACTCTCTCTCTCTGTCTCTCTCTTCATATACCTATAAGATCTGACACACCCAAATGAAATACATGACCAGACGTTTCAGACTCCATGAACTATACTAGATTGTGTTACAGTTGTGTGTTTTGTTCTGCACACACATTATATACAGTGTAATCAATGTAGAGGTACACTCGGATGCCATAGGTAGTTGAAATAGTATTTCAGAGACTATCAACCCTACTGGATTATTAAGCCAGCACACTGTAAGTCAAGAATAGCGTCAGGACTGGAGCCTCTTTTCGAGAACCCAAGTCCCTTGGGACCACTTAGTTAGTTAAAATAGGACTTCAGACACTATTAACCCTACAGGATTATTAAGCCAGCACACTGCAAGTCAAGAATTGCGTCAGGACTGGAGCCTCTTTTCGAGAACCCCAGTCCCTTGGGATGCCCTGGTTTTAGACAACTGATAAATATTTGTGAGCTCACTGGACACGAATTAATGATAATATTTTTCTATACATCGTCTGCAAAACTATATACACTATTTGTTGAAAAGCAAGTTATATTAAAAAATCAATCCAGATATTTACAATTGCATAAAGCAAACCATAGGGGCTCTAGGTATATTGGTGGTAATAAACCTGTCCTGTACAGTTGCCCAAATAAGTGATGTCGTGGCACCAAGTATATCTCGATCAATAATTGGTATCAACACTATCTAAGCATTAATTAATCGTTTCGATTGAGATATACAAACATGCTCCTATCTTTACACACTCTATTCAACATCTGACAGAGGTACATAAATACAGCACACAGCGAGCAAAACGTAATGACCACGGAGACATGACTTATTTGGCCAACCGTACAAGCATAGTAAGGCAAATCGCCATCAACATACCCAATGATCTTCTATACCCTTCCGCAAGCGCTGTTTATACCCTTAACCCTTTCAAGATACTGTTGTACATTTCTTTTCTGTCTTCTGGCTATTATGTGACGATTATATTTAGCTTAGGAAGGGTATATGGATATCAGAGGGGTAATTGAGATAGTCTTTACCTTTTTGATTCCCTCAGAACCTTCCGAAGCTGCATAAAATCGTCGTATGATAGCCAGAATAAACTGTCAATATGCGGTTGATATTTGACCGTACAGAGCCAATTATACCCCACTCATCTTTGTTGAATGTTTTAGTTCCAACAACAACAACGACAATGACATCAAATAGCCACTCCATGTCTGCCTCAGATAGCCAACCTGTGTCTGTAGGAGGCCCTGACGACGATGATAAGTCCTGGGTGGTGACGATGGTGGTGGTGATAATCCTGCTAGCCATCATTATATTCGTACTCTGGAAGCGAGGGTAGGCTTTTATTGTTACTATTATTATTGTTATTATTATTGTTCTTGCCGTAGCTGTTGGTACAGCACTCGCCTGCAAACTGAGAGGCCAAGGGTTCGATGCTCGGGCCAGCCAGTGTGTGTTATTAACAGACGACAGTGCTGTGGTGGATGGGGTGGTCTAGAAATCTGTGACAATTGTCCACTGAAGTCCCTAAAACATCAGGGCACCCACCCTAGCCCAACCCTTGAGCAGGGAGTGCATGGTGGTTATAAGAGCGCATTAATCAAACATAAATATTATTATTATTGTAATTATTCCTATCATTATTATTATTATTAATATTATTATCTTGACTAAGAGGGTGTACAACAGTGAGTGAAGTACAAGGACTGAGAGGAAGATGCAGACCGAGAATGAGGTGGAAGGATGGAGTTGAGAGGTATATGAGTGAAAGTGGTGTTGGAAGGGAGGAGAGACGTCGGCCGACAGAGGACAGAGGTATATAGGAGTAATTCAATCGTGGCCACCCCTTTGGGGATCATGGCATCTGGCAATATACAGTATATATATATATATATATATATATATATATATATATATATATATATATATATATATATATAGAGAGAGAGAGAGAGAGATTATCTTTATTATTATAAATATTATTATTACAATTATTGTGAATTAAGTGAAAAGAGAAAAATTGGTCTTCATTTTGCAATATGAACAACAGGAGTTATACATGGACGCATTTTGTATACATTAAGTAAAAACGATACTGTGTAATTGATATGCTATAGATATCTTAGCGAAGATTGGCCTCACTAGAGCATTTACCAAAGAGCGTAATAGAAAACGGGAAGCCACCCATTGTCGTGAATCCTAGCTGGTATATATACCGTAGTTTGAATTTCCCGGGTTCACGACAGCTGGTTCCTTTTTGTTTATACACATTACTTTATTTATCTTTGTGGATAAATATTACTGTGGTTGCACCAATTATATCTTAGTTTATTTTCCCTTATTATTTAATCACGGGAGACAATATAGAACCCTTAAATATATTTATATTGTTCCGATAAAAGGATATCTCGGTACACTTCACACAGAGACTTCGTCCCGTACACAACAACCACCAGTTGCTGCCACATTACAACAGAACTTCACTGAACTACACCTACCGACATGTCCATCACCTAACCTACACTCTTATCATCACAGCTAAGTTCCTTTAACCCGTACAGCCCCAACGACGCGTCTGACGCGTCGGCGATGTATGTAACGCACAGCCCCAGAGACGTGCCTGGCGCGTCACCCTAATTGCGCCGACCGTAACCTCAGGTGTAGCCACTCAAGAGGGCTCAGATTTGTATGGGAACTGTGTACGTATCCCACGCAACCGTGCCGATGGTTGAAAACTCTCAAAGTCCACGTGCGTGCGCGTGAGCGCACAATAACCTGTTTTTTTGGGGTAATTGCCTTCAATTTTTTACTCTTGTAAAATACGTTTTCGGGGGCTCTGTAGGACCATTTTTTAAGCTTTTTGAGCGGTTTTTCGTGGTTTTTCCTTCATTCCTAACCCATTCGCTATTGTTTCTGGAATAAAACAATTTTTTGAAAACCGGCCGGGTTCTGGTGAACAAACATTACAAAACTAGCCGGGGCTGGACGGGTTAATACTAGAAGTACTTCATAGATATTACTGGGACTAACACAGATAACCTACACATACATGTTTACAAGTAAGTCAAACGCCGACCCGGTATCAAATTTATAGCCTAGGCCATTTCATCTTCCCAGGTCTAATTATTTACTTTATATCCGTTTCTCCTCTACCCCCTAGGAATAATATTCAGGATATAATTGGTGCCGTGTGACCAGGATACTGGGCCATCTGTTATATATTGAAGAATTGGGGGAGTGTTAAGCCTGACTTGTCTGCCTATGTGTAGAGCTGGGCGATCCAGTGGACAAATGTTGAGGGGCGCATTGGCTATGTCCGGGATTTTCCGCTGGACCGTCCAGTGCAGTTCCCTGCTTTTTTTTTTGTTAAGCAGTTCTATAGACCAGGGGCAAGGGTGGACACTGTCAGGCAGACCTCAGCCTGGGTTAGATGTGCCAGGGAGCCAGAAGGTGTTAGATAGGCTACTGAACAGAGCGCATGCCTTCTTTGAGGAGAAGGACAAGGCCGAGGAGGAGTAGTCGATGCAATAGGCTAGATCTAAAGACTAGGACGACGGCTGCGGCTGTTCCTCCTTCAGAGGAGTCTTGATCCTTCTTTTTCTTTCTTTTATTTGTAATTTGTTAAAATTTAATATAGCCTAGTAAAGTAAATATTGTAAAGTAGAGTAATATGACATAGGGTAATTTTCCTTTTCTTTGATCATTTGTAAACTCACAGGGTGCACGCGGTCTGCATGCTTCAATTTGCTTGGTTGCTGTCGTCATCAATGTAAGTAGGTTAGCCTAGGCTTAGAATAGATTAGAATAGGTTAGCCTACAGTGACGATTAGTATTGTTGTTCCTTAAGCTTTAGTTACCGTAAACTTTTAAGAATGGATGATAAAATAAAGTCATTGCGGCGGTTCAGGGCCGCCAAGAAGGGAGGGATTACTAAGCTTACCTCTAATCTGTCTGAATTTATTGAACATGCTGCTACACTGCATGATGTAAAGGGTGTGAAAATAACTTTAGAAGAGGCCCTAACTGATATCAAGTCGTATAACGTAGAGTTGTTGTTGTTGTTGTTCCCTAAGCTGCCTGGCCAAACAGCCCCGAGTCCCTGAGAAAGGCCATGGCCACGATCGGGCTTTCCCACAGAGCTCTCATTGAGTGTAGATTGTGTTGTTGGCATAAGTGGTTGTGTGAAATGCAGTCTTCTATGATGTGTTTAATGGTATGGGGTGCTGTGTTACATCCCGGGCAGGCGTCGACAACGGAGTCATCCAGTCTCTTCTGATAGCTCAGGAGAGCTGGATGGTGTCCGCATCTCAGCCTGGCCAGGTGGACTCTGTCCTCGCGAGGAAGGGAGGATTCGGAAGGATGAATTTCGGGAGGTCGTGCATGCAGCTGCGTTTTGTCTGTGAGTGAGTGGATGGATCGGTGAGATATATGAGTATGGATGTGCTTCTGGAAGTTGGTTCGGGGTGGGCAGGGAGGGAGAGAGGACAATAATTGTGTGTGATACCGTGTGCTGGGTGTTGTTTTGATATTTCTTGGTGTCTGTGGGTGTGTTGCCATGTAGTTTAGTGGGTGGTCTTGGTTCGTGGAGGCTGCTGCCAGGAATTGAGTGTCTCTCATGTCCAGATGGTCTTTGACTTTGAGGATTTTGGTTTCTTGATGTAGGTGATCTGTGGGTGCAGTAGCTGTGCAGCCTGTAATGATCTTCAGGGCTTTGTTTTGAATAGTCTGTAAGGTCTTATGATGTGTTTCAGCTAGGTTAGAAGCCCAGGCTGGGCTTGCGTATTCCATCACTGATCTTATGTATTGTTTATATACTGTGGTGGTAGTTTCTTTGTTGTGTCCAAATTTTGTGTGAGCAAGTGACCTGAGGGCGTTAAGTCTGGGTGTCAGTTTCTTTTTAATGTTTGTGGTGTGCTGTTTGAATATCATATGAGTATCATATGTTACTCCTAGGATTTTGGGTGTGTGTTTATGTGTTAGGGGTGTGTTGTTTATGGTGAGTTGAGGGATGTATTCGTGTTCTCCTGTCCAACTTGTGAGCAGGGTTGCGGTGGATTTGGCTGGGGCTAGATTAAGTCTGTTTGTAGTGCACCAGCCATGTAGTGTGTTGAGATAGGGTTGAAGGAGATCTGTTGCTCTTTTTGGGTCATGGTGTGTGCATGTGAGTGTTATGTCATCTGCATAGGAGGCTAAGTTTATTTGGGGCGTCTTGGGTGTAGTTATATCGTGCATGTACAGATTGAAGAGTGCGGGCGATAGGACGGATCCTTGTGGGACTCCGTTTGGAAAGTTTCTGATTTTAGATGACTGACCGGCAAAAGATACGTGTGCACATCTGCCTGCTAGGAAGTTGGCCAGCCACCTTTTTGTGTTGTTGTGCATGTTTGTGTTGTAGATTTTGTTTGTTAGGTTGTGGCGGGGGATGGCATCGAAGGCTTTACTAATGTCGAGTGTGGCTAATAGTGATCTGTGTGGTGGTCTAGCTGAGTTGATGCCGTCGAAAGCTCTTTGTGTAAGGTCTGTGAGAAGAGTGTTTGTGGAGTGCAGTGGCCTAAAGCCATGTTGTGTTGGAGCTAGGGGTAGGTCAGGTGTAATTAGTTGTAATACTAGGCGTTCCATGACTTTGGAGGGGGAGCAAAGGAGTGTGATGGGGCGGTGCGAGGAGGGTAGCGTGGGGTCTTTGTTGGGTTTGGGGAATGTGATGATGATACCATGCTTCCAAATGTCTGGTATTGTGTTGTGTGAATAGCTGTAGTTTGATATGTTAGTGAGTGCTTGTATGCCTTGTGGTCCCAGGTGTCTGAGGTGTATGTTGCTTATGTTGTCTAGGCTACAGGCGGGTGAGTGCTTGAGATTGTTGATGATATGCTTTGTCTGGTGATTGGTGAAGGGTGTATAGTCAGGGTCTGTGGGGAATTGTCTCTTACGTCGGATGACACGTCGGTCGTCTTTGTGAGGTTTTAGGTGGCTGACATGTGAAAAGTGATTGATGAGAGTGTTTGCTTGTTGTTTACATGAAGGAGTAGAGTCTGTTGTTGTGATTGCAGCATGTGATTGTGTTGTGTTGCTATTGGAAAGTGTGATGCTGTTTAGTGTTTTGTAGAGTTTTTTGGAGTTTGTTTTGTGATCAAGTGTTTGTAGGAAGTTATTCCAATTTAGTTTTTGTTGTTCTTGTATTTTGTTGTTAGTTTGGGTGTTGAGTGCTTGAATTTGTTGTGTGATGTCTTGTGTGTGGGGTGCTGGGGAGTGTTTCAGTATGTCGCGTTGTCTGATGAGGTTTTGAATTTCTGGTGTGAAGTTGGGGTTGTGTATTTTTCTGTTACCTCTTGGAATGTGTTTCTTGTCAGCGTTTTGGATAGTTTTATTGAGTATGTGTACAGCATTGTTGATGTTAGTGATGGGTGTACTGTTTAGAGTTGTGAAGTGTTGTTCTGTCTCATTTGTGAATGCTTCCCAGTTAGCTCTTTTATAATTGGTGTATGTGTGTTTGTGGCTAGCTGGGGTGAGTCTGGTTTTGGTGGTGATAATGATCGGGAGGTAGTCAGAGCCTAAGGTTCTGACCACTCTCCAGGATGTTGTGGGGGCGAGTTCTGGGGAGCAAAAGGTGATGTCTGGAGATGATGGGTTATAGAGGGCTTGGTGAGGAATATGGGTATGTTGATGGATGCCGTTAAGGATGATGAGGTTATCGGTTTGGTTTTGTAGTACCAGCCCTCTGTCTGTGTCGGGGTTGTCGACAAACCAGGCCGACGTCTTGGCGTTGAAGTCACCACCCAGGATGATGTGTGGGGTGTGTGGGGTGTTTGTGATGTGTTGTAAGTGTGGTCTGTATTCATTTGGTACTGTAGGGGATATTTGGGGAGGGATGTATGTGTTTATGATGGTTATGTTGGAGTTGTTCCCAGTGCGTATTTTAATTGACTGTATTTCTGTTGTGTTATCATTTGGGGGGAGGAGTGATTTGGTTTGTACACTGGTTACTATGTATGATATTTCTTTGTGTACCAGGGTGATGAGTCCACCGCCCCCGCCGACAGCCCGGTCTTGTTTGATAGTGGTGAAATTATGAAATGTGGGTGTTTTTTGTGTTGTGCAGAGTTTTGTTTCTTGTAAGATGGCAATGTGTAAGTTGTGTTGTTTGATGAAGTGTGAGAGTTCGTGTTTCTTTGTGTTGATGCCATCTATGTTCAGTTGAAGAATGTTAATGTTATGTGCACGATGTATGTTGGGTGCTGCTGCACAAGGATGGGCTGGGGGTGGGGGTGATGGGGGGGGTGGGGTTGGGTGTGAGGGAGGGGCTGGGTGTTGGGATGGGTGAGGGGGGGGTGGGGGTTGGGGAGCAGGAGATGGGGGTTGGAATGGATTAGGATTGGGTGTGGTGTGTTGAGTTGAGGATGTGGATGGTATGGGAAGGTTAGGTGGGTTAGGGAGGAGAGGTGGACGGGTTTTAGGGGGGGGGGGGAGTGGATGATATGGGAAGGTTAGGGGGGTTGGGGAGGAGAGGTGGACGGGTTTTAGGTGAGGGATTTGACTGGGAGAGGGAGGGGCATGAGGAACAGGTCCAGGTGTTTGTGTAGTGTTTCTTGGAGGCAAGTGTTGTGCAGGTGAAGTGGGTCCAGTTCCCGCATGAATTGCAGAGAACTGAACCCTTAGTATGGCGACTCGAAGTGATGGGTTTTGAGCAAGTTGGACATATGTATGTGTACGTGGGTCCTGGGTTGCTCTCAATGTCTCCGGCTAGAAGAAGTCTTCGAGAAATGACAGCCGGAGAGTCATTTCTCGGTGTAGGAAAAACTGTGTCATGTGTGTGTGGTGTGAGAGGTGTGGAAATTCCCGGCGCGACCGAAGCCGCTCCAAGGACCCGTGCCCCCAGGGAGGGGGCAGGGGATGGTTGTGACGGTTTGGCTCCCGAAACTGCTCCCCGCGGCCGGCATCCGGTTTTCCTCCACTGGTCGTTGATTTTGTCTTCGGCCGTGGAGGGTCGGCAGCCATCCGCGGTTGGCAGCCTCGGGAGGTGGCCCCACGGCGTAGACGCCGCCACATCAACACCTTTGTAGAGTTGTATAGCTTATATTCAGATGATCAGTTAGAGGATGAGGTGGTGAAAGATATGCAGTATGTTAATCAAGTAAACGGTCAGTTAGCTGAGTTAGATAGTGCTCTACAGACAACCACTACTGGTAGATCTCATGATAGTGCAGCAAGTAGGAAACAGAAGGGTATTAAGCTACCCTCCCTGAAGTTGCCAGTTTTTGATGGGGATCCAACACAGTGGTTGGGTTTCTGGGAGCTCTTTGATTGTAGTCTTCACTCCCAAACAGACTTAACTGACATTCAGAAATTTACGTATCTAAAGGGACAACTTAGTGGTGAGGCTCTACAAATTGTTGGTGGATTTAGTTTGGTCGCTGCAAGTTACGAACCAGCGGTCACTATATTGAAAAACAGTTATGGTCAAAAGGATCGCATCAAAGCAGCTCACATAGCGAAACTGTGTAATCTCCCACATCCTAGCCAGGAGGTCAGTGCTCTGAAAGATTTTTCCGCGTCATTTGAGTGTGCGTTAGTCATTACGCTCTATGGATGTAACAGTAAGTGAAATGTGTGCACTACTGTTGCATAATAAACTCCCTAGTGCACTCTCTGAAGTGATTAAGTGTGAATTAAAAGACAACTGGCTGGATGTGGATGAATATGTTCGTGTGTTTAAGACTGAAGTGTGCAATCTAGAAAGTAGACATAATCCACTAGAACAGTTTGGGGAGACCGCCACAGCAGCATATGCAGTGTATCAGAAACCCGATACCAAGCAGAAGTATGGATGTAAGTTGTGTTTAAAGACAGGACATTTTTGAGCAAAGTGTGCAAAATACAAGAACAGTCCCACCAAGGCCAATAGAGCAAGGCAGTTGAAATTGTGCGTCGGGTGCCTGTCGTCAGAACATGGCAGCCAGGGGTGTACTAACCCTAAAATTAGGCCGTGCCGATTCTGCCAACAGAAACATTTTAATTATTTGTGTCCGACGCCACACCTTGAACAAACTGGACAACCAGTGGCCCCTGAACCAACAGTGACCATGGCTGTGGCTTCGGGCCGTAATGCAGTGTTGTTGCCTACCATTCAGATTCCCTTGACTGACAGAAACGGTCATACCAGTGGAATAAGAGCTTTGTTGGACCAATGTTCGCAGCGTACCTTCATCTTGCGCTCTGCTTTATCGCAGCTTGATTGCGTTAGGGTCAGTAAGGAACAGCTAAAGCTCCAGGGATTTACTGGCTCACTTGGTAGTACTGAGTATGAAATAGTAGAGTTAACCTATCATCACAGAAGAAGGGTACGTAATTTGAGAGCCGTTGTGGTGGAGGAGTTACCAGTATACAAGCCAGGGAGGGGATTAGAGATGGAGGTAAATGCTATCAAGGCTCGGGGTTACAAATTAGCAGATCCAGGTATCACTGATGGAGATATGATAGGGTTACTGATTGGGGCGGACTTTTATTACCACTTTGTACAATCAGGCTATGTCAGGGAAGGAAGTATAGTTATGTTACCCACAATTTATGGTTAAGCACTGAGTGGCACTTATCAGTCAGATATAGAAGAGACCCATGTAGAGTTAGTCACTGTTCTTAAGTTAGCAGTAGACCCTTTAGTGGAGATACAGGAAGATATTGGCAGGAATTTTCCAGAATTAAAGGATCTGACAGCTCTATGGGACTTGGACCATATTGGTATAAGTCCTAATGAGACTGGTAAGGGTGGGGAGAAGGTCTTAAATAGATTTTCTGAAACGGTACAGTATTCCGAAGCACAGGGACAGTATATAGTGGAACTGCCGTGGAGAGATAACATAGATAAATTACCTGATAACTTTAAGTTAGCCCTGGGCAGAATGAGAGGCTTGCAGCGTAAGTTTATAAAAGATCCCAACTACTGTCAACAGTATACAAAGGTTCTGGATAATCAGATAGAAAGGGGGTTTATTGAAAGGGTAGAAAACAGGAATCAAGCTGGTCATCCCATTCACTACTTAGCTCACCATGGTATTACCAAGGATAGTGTTACTACGCCTGTACGGATAGTGTTTGACTGTTCGGCTAGGATGGACGAGAAGGCGTTCAGTCTGAATGACTGTCTCCATACAGGTCCATCGCTAGTGGCTGACCTCACCCAGGTGCTTCTGCGCTTTAGATGCCATCAATTTGCCTGGGTGAGTGATATTGAGAAAGCATTTCTCATGGTGGGGTTGAGTGAGAAAGATAGGGATGCTACTAGGTTTCTGTGGCCCGTTGATCCCTTGGATGTTGCAAGTCCTTACATTGTCTACCGGTTCCGTGCAGTTCTGTTCGGGGACACCTGTTCCCAGTTCCTCCTTAATGCTACCATTCAAAAACACCTGTCTATGATACAGGAGAACAGTGAAGTAGTTCATAAGCTCAAAAGGGGGCTGTATATTGATAACTTGCAGGGGACTGGTGATGATGTAAGTGATTTGCAACAACAATGTTGGGATGCCCGTAGAATATTTTCCAGCGCTAACCTGTCTTTACGGGAGTGGGTCACAAATAATGAGAATTTGCGGGAACTGTTGCACCTGAAGGGTATAGCTTCTGCCAAACAAGACGGGGTTAGGGTACTTGGCGTTGGGTGGCTAACTAATAAGGATATGTTACAGGTTCATTGCCGCGGAAGTAGCCCTGCATTGGTTACGAAACGCGAGGCTCTAAGTCTAACCGCGAGTGAGTTCGATCCTCTAGGAGTGTTGCTACCGGTAACCATCCGGGCGCGGAGGTTCGTACAGGACTTGTGGAGATTAGAGTGTGGGTGGGATGTCCCCATTCCAGATGACATGAGAGCTAGCTGGCAGGGTATTTATGACGATATGATAGATAGTACAGGTATCATGTTTCCCCGTCAGGTCACTAATTCTAAGAGGGTTACGCTGCACCTATTTAGTGACGCTAGCTCAGTAGCATATGGTGTAGCGGCCTATGTGGTTGGTGATGAGGTGAGTAGGTTAGTAATGGCCAAAGCTAAGGTGGCGCCTATTAAGTCCCTCACCATACCTAAGATGGAGTTGACTGCTGTTCTTCTCGCAGCTCATCTCGCATGTTATATATGTGAGGCCTACGCGGACGAGCTGATTATAGAGAATGTATACCTCTGGTCGGACAGCCAGATAACCCTATGCTGGTTGTCTAGTAAAAAGATTTTGCCTATATATGTTCAAAATAGAGATAAAGTCATTAGTCCCTGGCGCTCATTTTCGTTATGTGTCCACAGAGGACAACCCCAGTGATCTAGTTACCAGAGGGATTTCTTATGTGTCCTTACTTGCTTCTTCGCTTTGGTGGGGAGGGCCCATATGGCTACCTCACCAAATGCTATGGCCTGATCATGGCCCAATAGGGGGCTCAATAGGAGGGGACACCACTGTGGGTTGTAACGTGAGTCAAGAAGGAACCCTGTCATTGCCGGTACCGGTTGCCCCTACTGCCATATTGAATTGGGACCGGTATGGCTCATATATGAAGTCATGGCATGGGTCCTTAGGTTTATTAGGACTCTTAAAGAGAAGACACAAGGGAACAATCAGGCAAAACCGGCATACTTGACGGTGCCGGAATTAAGAGCAGCAGAGTCAGCCATGATTAAGGTAGCTCAGAGAGAAGCTTACTCTGAGGAACACCACTATTTGTCGAAAGGACAGGGCACACCAAGCAATATAGTGAAGCAGTTAGGCCTCTATATGGAGGGAGGCATGATACGCTGTAGAGTTAGGCTATACTTTTCAGCTTTACATGATAGCGCCAAGTACCCTATCCTTATCCCTAATAAACATCGTATAGCCACTCTCCTTAGTAATTACTGCCACACAGTGTGTAACCATAGTGGTGTTAGTTATGTTGTAAATTACATAAGGCAAAGATGGTGGATCCCCAAGATTAGACAGGTAGTAAAGAAAGCCTTACAGGGATGTATCATATGCAAGAGATTGCAAGGTACTTCATACCGTGCTGTACAGGCCCCTCCATTGCCGGAGTTTAGGGTTCAGGAGGTGAGTCCTTTCCAGGTAACGGGGGTTGACTACACAGGTGCCTTGCCAGTAAAAGAGAAGGGGGGTGCTGTAAGTAAACTATATGTAGTCTTATTCACCTGTGCAGTTACTAGAGCGGTCCATGTAGAAACGGTGTCTAACCTCTCCTGCGAATCATTTTTGCATGCGTTCCGTAGGTTTAGTAGCAGGAGGGGTTACCCTGAGATAATGATGAGTGATAATGCCACCACATTTGTTAGCGGAGCCAGTACATTACGGGAGTTGATGGATGATGCAAGGTTAAAAGGTACTCTAGCGGAATTCAAGTGCGAGTGGCGGTTTATACTGGCCAGGGCGCCATGGTTCGGTGCCATATGGGAACAGGTCATTGGCATCCTAAAGGCTGGCTTGAAGAAGGTACTGGGTCGAGCATTGGTTACCACAGAGGAACTGAATACGGTATTACTGGAGCTCGAGGCCACAGTCAATGATCGCCCGCTTGGTTACAGCTACAGTGATCTTGAAGACCCTCTACCCATCACTCCTTCACAACTGGTTCATGGGAGGCGGATCAGAAGCTTTCCAAGATGGGAAGTCACGGAGGAAGATCTCAGGCACACGACTTGGCGTAACAATGATTCCGTCAACCAACGCTTCCAATATGTTACGAAGCTCTCACATGACCTGTGGAAAAGGTGGAGCACTGATTATCTAATATCACTCAGGGAGCAACATCGTCACTTAATGGTAAAAAAAGGGATAGCATCGCCGCAAGTTGGGGACGTCGTTCTAGTACATGATGACGGTCCCCGACTTTTTTGGCGTATAGGTCGGATAATGAAACTTCTTCGTGGTCCTGACCACGAATGTAGGGTAGTTCAGGTAAAAACAGAAGCCGGTTTGACCACCAGACCGGTGGTTAAGCTATACCCACTAGAGATAGATTTAGAGGTAGTGGATGGCGACAGCAAACCGAACTCTGATAATATCCTTCCTGCTACTGGAGCGGACCGAGGTGATATCCCTCAGAGGCCGTCACGTCGGGCTGCTTTGGGTTCCTCCCAGTTGTGGCGATCCATGATCGGGACGGGACAATTGTAAATACTTTGTATATAACTGGTGGCGGAGTATGTCGTGAATCATAGCTGGTATATATACCGTAGTTTGAATTTCCCGGGTTCACGACAGCTGGTTACTTTTTGTTTATACACATTACTTTATTTATCTTTGTGGATAAATATTACTGTGGTTGCACCAATTATATCTTAGTTTATTTTCCCTTATTATTTAATCACGGGAGACAATATAGAACCCTTAAATATATTTATATTGTTACGATAAAAGGATATCTGAGTACACTTCACACAGAGACTTCGTCCCGTACACAACAACCACCATTTGCTGCCACATTACAACAGAACTTCACTGAATTACACCTACCGACATGTCCATCACCTAACTTACACTCTTATCATCACAGCTAAGTTCCTTTAATACTAGAAGTACTTCATAGATATTACTGGGACTAACACAGATAACCTACACATACATGTTTACAAGTAAGTCAAACGCCGACCCGGTATCAAATTTATAGCCTAGGCCATTTCATCTTCCCAGGTCTAATTATTTACTTTATATCCGTTTCTCCTCTACCCCCTAGGAATAATATTCAGGATACCCATTGAGAAATTACAGAGTACATCGGCTTAATCTAAGCTGTCCCAGCGCCGATCCTAATCTATCAGTACAAAAGGTTAAAACTAGTACCAGCGATGAATATCACCTGTCACTAATATTAGAGCCTTGTTCTCTAATATTATCGAGCGGGAGCCGCTAACATGACTTGGAGGCAATACCTCTAGGTGTTGGCAACACTGCACATGTCTCCCCTGGGCCCTACCTACCAGATTCTTAGACAAAATTAAGGAACAGTAAAACTCTAAATTAAGGTGATGGGCCTAAATGTGCTATTTGGCTGTTTTGGTGAGAAATTAAGTAAACAAATGTCAAAAGAAAATGGGTCTGTCTTACTGTGCCTCAAAGTGTGAAAATGGCCCATAACCTCTGAAGACAAAAAAACTGTTTTCATTAAATATGTTAATCAATTATCATAGTTTGTCATTTATTTCTAGACATGTTGACATTTTCTTTAAAGGAAATTTTTCAGAAAATAAGTTTTTGGAGGTAAACTTCGAGAAACGCCTCACAAATTGAGGATATTATTTAAGATTGATTGAGGTCTAGGGAAAAATTTAACCCTTCCCTTAACCCTTTCAAGATCTGATTACTCGTTAAATTCTGGCTATTATAAGACGAATTTATTCAGATTAGGAAGGGTATATGGAAATCACAAGTTTAATTGAGATCGTCTTTACCCTTAACCCACAGATCCTTCCTAAACTATAAATTTGTCTAATAATAGCCAGAACATACTGTCAAAATGCGGCATAATTCTCAAGGAGTTAGGCCTACATAGGCCTACATTTATTGTCCAACTCTTTTTATCTTTTGTACAGGCTGATGAAGAAATACTTGCCAGCATGGATAAATAATGGTAAGTACTCTAAGTAATATCCCATTAGTTTGGCTACTTTAATACCTTTCGCCTAATTTCTTTGTCAATTTTAAGACCTTTCGTGCTATTTAGGTATCGATTTTTTCAAACGAGCGATAGCGAGCCTGCTGTTTAGGAGTTAATGTCCCGCCTGAAGGCCAGTTCTTTCTAGATTACAAACTTGCTGTCGCTTGCCAGGACAAAATTTGACACCTATATGGCACGAAAGATTTTAAATTTGACAAGGAAATGAGGCGAAAGGTCTTAAAATCGCCTAACTAATGTGGCAAACCTCTTAAAATCTCAAAATTAATGGGGCTGAACCCCCATCTACTGATGGTGTTGATGGAGGTCTAGGGAACAAACTAAAACAAATATAAATACCGGAAATAATAAAGAATAAATAAACAAATAAAATAACTTCCCCTTAACACCCACACCATTGTTGTATGTCAAAAATCCTAAAAAAAACTAGTGGCTTTTCTTTCTAAGTATCATAATCCGAGCAGTGCCACACATAGTCAATATGTGTTACCACAGAAGGGCCTTAACGCCTTAAGAGCGGGTGGTGGAGTATATTTCACTGTGCCGCTCAGCGTTTTTTTTTTTACCATAAATGGGGTTGTTTCCGTTCTCTTTTTCATGCATAAACAAGGCCAGAGCGTAATACAAGTATGTATCCCTGAAAGGGCGTAAATTGAGCTTTCCAATGACACCTGAACCATCCTTCTACGATCACTGGTTGTCTTGCAACGATCGTGCAACCGAAGGGCAAAATCGCTAAAATACGGTAATTTCTTTATTTATATAATTACGTATGTAGCGAGGGAGTGAGGGTGGATCTCAGTTGGTCCACGGCGGCCGTGGCGAGCGGTCATAAGGTAACCCATGCTCCTCCCGTCACTCGTCTCTCTCTCTCTCAGAGCCAATATTGCGCCAAAATTGCACTCAGACTTAAGTCGGGCCCCGCCACATAGTCCAAATTTTTCGATACGGACTTAAGTCGGGCCCCGATAGACAAGGGTTAAGGGAAGGTATTTTGATTTCCTAGGCCCCCTACACCCTCATGCTTAGCCCTATTAGTTGTGAGATTTTAATGGGTTTGCCCCATTTGTTTGGCTATTTTAAGATCTTTCACCCCATTCCTTTGTCAATATTAATTTTTAAGACCGTTCGTTCCATTTGCGTGTACATTTTTTCTTGGCTAGCGATAGCAAAGCTTATAATTATGGAGGAACCAGCCGTTGGCTGGGACATTTTTCTAACGAAAAATAAAACAAATTATATTGAAGGGGGATCTTGGGGATTATTTTTAGCTTGATGTAGGACTCAGGAGGAAACTGAAATAATATATATAAATAAATAACTAAATATACAAATGAATACCCCTACTCTCTTTTAGTAACCCAATACTTTCCATCCACTCCAGTGCTGGTCACGTACTCTGGAGGCCCTCGAGATCACATCAACCCCCGAGTGGAGGTGGCGGTGAGGGAGGAGGGCCCAGCTGCGGAGACTACTTCGGACACTACATCAGAACAGGAGGAGATACCCTACCCGGAACAGCCCATAGCCACACCCGATATGGAGACCCAGTACGCCAAAATCATCAGACATATACCACAGAAAAAGCTGGAGGCCTATCTCTGCCAGGCCATCTCTTCACCGGACACAGATCCTGAGTTCATGGTCAGTCTTAAGGGGATGTATTCCTTCTTTTTTCTGAACCCACATCTCCTTCATGTTTAGCCCCTTTAATTTTCAAATGTTAATACTTTCGTTCATTTCTTTGTCAATATTAAGAATTTTCGTGCCATTTAGATGTCGATATTTTCCTGGCGAGCCTGTATTTTAGGAGCCGGCCTTCAGCCAGGACATCTACCGATGGTGTTGATAGAGGTCTAGGGAGCAAACTAAAACAAATATAAATACCAGAAATAATAAAGAATAAATAAACAAATAAAATAACTTCCCCTTAACCCGTGGAGCCCCGGCTAGTTTTGTAATGTTTGCGCACCAGAACCCGGCCGGTTTTCAAAAAATGGTTTTATTCCAGAAACAATAGCGAATGGGTTAGGAATGAAGGAAAAACCACGAAAAACCGCTCAAAAAGCTTAAAAAATGGTCCTACAGAGCCCCCGAAAATGGATTTTACAAGAGTAAAAAATTGAAGGCAATTATCCCAAAAAAACAGGTTATTGCGCGCTCGCGCGCACGCACGTGGACTTTGAGAGTTTTCAACCATCGGCACGGTTGCGTGGGATACGTACACAGTTCCCATACAAATCTGAACCCTCTTGAGTGGCTACACCTGAGGTTACGGTCGGCGCAATTAGGGTGACGCGCCAGGCGCGTCTCTGGGGCTGTGCGTTACATACATCGCCGACACGTCAGGCGCGTCGCTGGGGCTATACGGGTTAACACCCACACCATTGTTGTATGTAAAGCTAAATAAGTATGATTGACTTATAAGAATCTATCTATCTATCTATTGCCTGACGTCATGATCCCCGAAGGGGTGGCCACAAACGAACCTCCCCCATGCACCTCTGTCCCCAGCCAGACGACGCCCCTCCTCCCAACCAGCACCGCCTTCATCCATATACTTCCTCACTCCATCCTTCCACCTCTCTTTCAGTTTACTTCTCCCTCTCTGTCCTTCCACCTCGCTCTCATACACCCTCTTAGTTATTCTCTTGCTTCCCATACATTCCATATGGCCGAACCATCTCAAGGTGTTCCTTTTCACACTTTCCAGCACATCTACCTCCACACCACACCTCCTTCTTACTTCCTCATTCGTCTGTCTATCCCTCCATGTAACTCCGCACGCACTTCTTAGGTAACTCATTTCCATCCCTCTCACTCTTGGTCTGAGTCTCTCCACCAACGTCCATGCTTCGCTTCCGTAAGTCAGTGTTGGGATTACCACACTGTCATGCAAGGACTTCTTCACTTCCATACTGACTAATTTGTTATAAAATACTGAATAAATTGTTATAAAACCGTTACAATCTCAACCAATATTTTAATTGAGATCTCTGGTGGACCCCCCGGAAGGTGAGGGGACAAACAAATGTTCACTTAAAGCCTACTCTGGCACCGGCCTTAGTATGCATGCCAAGTATGGCCACTCCATCTTGATGGAGTTTTCAATATGAAGAGCCTATACTTGCCATGCATACTAAGGATACTAAGGGGGTACCAGAATAGGTTTTAACCGGGGAAGGGGGGGGGGGGGGGAGTGAGGGAGGCACCCCCTCCCAATCCTTCAGTTTTCAAGATGGAGATCGAATACTTGAATGCATACTAAGGGAGTGCCAGAATAGGTTTAGAGCGAAGCAAATTTTGTCTCCTCACCCCCGGGGGAAGGGGGACAGAGATGAAGTGCCCATACTTGGCATGCATACTAATGAGGTACCAAAATAGGTTTTAATCGAAGGGGAGGGCATAGCCCTCAGTGTTCAAGATGGAGAACCCATACATGGCATGCATACTAAGGTGGTGCCAGTATAGGTTTAAACCAGATGGGGGGAGGGGGCACTCCCTAAGTTTTCTAAATAGAGAGCCAATACCTGGTATGCATACTTAAGGGGTGCCAGAATAGGTCTTAAATGGGTGGTAGCCCCCCCCCCCCAACTCCCTCAGTTTTCAAGATGGAGAGCTCATATTTGGCATGCATACTAAGGGGGTGCCAGAATAGGATATAAAGTTAAATTTGTTTGTCACCTCACCCCCCCCCCCCTTCCCCCTTCCCCGGAGCCCCCACTCTCCCCCACAAGATAGACACTATTAGACAGCTCAAATTTCAATTTTTCCCCGGGGCATTGCCGGGTACCTCAGCTAATGTTTACATATAGTAGGCTATATATTATGTCAATAACGTAACTGGGTCACGGAAAGAGCTTGGCTGGGGCCGACGAAAACATTGGCCGCTCTACAATGAGGGATGAGTGTTCGGACACGGTCAAACTGCTTGCATTAGCTGTTTGTCCACTTTAATGATTTGAGGGAAACTGAGTGTATGCAGATGGAGTCCTCATAGTCCAGACATCCGCTAGGTACCACCATATGTCTTCCCAGGTCCGTGCAAGACATCTCCGAACGTTGCCCGGGGCACACTGAAAGAATGTCTGGAGACCTTTCCCGTCTTTTAAGGGTTAAGGTCCAACAATTTCACATTACATTTATGTACAGTCCAGAACACAAATGATGATGCACCCACATGAACTAGTATCAAACACAAACGAGACAATACAATACTCTACTATAGCCCAGATGCTACAAAACTTTAACCCATTGCCTGCGGGTGACGTTTCTGAATGTTCTGGCAATTTACAGCTATTTCCAGGCTTTAAAAGCCTGTAAAAGCCGTAGAAATCGAGTGTCAGTGGGCGGGAGCATGAGGGGCCCACCTCCGACCCTCAGAGCAGCGAGCGGCTCACTGAGGGGGACTGTCTCTCGCGTGGGAGTTTCACAACAGTGTTGCCGAGCAAGCGAGAGCTAATAATTAGCGTTTTTCCCGCGTGTTTATGGCAACGCTGCGGGTGAACCCCACCACCCACGAAGCTCGTTGTGGTCTCATTTTGAAGCTATTTTCACCTAGTTTTCGGCAGAATACAGTTCATTTAATGCAGATGCTTGATTAATCATTCAGGAATGCCTGAATATGCCCTATATAGCCCAAAACACCCCACAGAGAAAGTGTTAATGATTCAAAGATTCAAATGGGTGTAACTTTACTTATGCTTATGAGTCGTGACATTATCAGACAATTTTATTCAGATTAGGAAAAGTATATGGAAGCAAGAAGATTAATTGAGATAGTCATTCCCTTATAACTCCCACAGATCCTTCCTAAACTGTACAAAACCCTCTAATGATAGCCAGAATATACTGCTAAAAGCCGTCATAATCTTCAGCGGGTTAATCTAGGGTATAATAACCGATGACCTATTCCTACAGAGCGTTCCAGCCAGCACGGGCGAGAGTTGTTCATACGGACAGATGGAGGTGAACCGCAAGAAGAACAGATACAAGAACAACCTGCCCTGTAAGTCAACACCAACCTGGAGAGATTATACATTGTTAAGAGGGGGGGGGGGGTAGCCCCATTAGTTTTGAGATTTTAAGACATTCACTCCACTAGTTTAGTGATTATAAGACCTTGCGTGACATTTATATGTACTTTTGGAGGAACTGGCCTTTGGGTGGGAACTTTTTCTACCGAAAAACGTGCTAACTTGCCTCGAAGGGGGGTCTTGGGGGTGCTTTTTAACCCTTTATTGGCAGCGCGCAACTTATGTCGTGTGAAAGAAATTTGGACTAAGTGGCGGTTCACAACTTATGTCGTGTGCCATTTTCAGCACGTAATGTTGCAGAGAGAGAGAGCTGAGCGGTGTGAGGAGCGTAGTAAGGCTATGACCGTCGCACACTACCGCGGTGGGCCAACTGAAGTGAAAACCACCCTTCCTTCCCCCCTCACACTCGCTACACAGGGAATTATGTAGGGAAAGTACCTAATTACATGGTTTTTGCACTCGTGTTGCACGATCGTTGCAAGAAAACTAGCGGTCGTACAAGGATGGTTGGGGTGTCATTGGAAAGCTCTGTTTATGCCCTTTCAGGGATAGATACTTGCTTTACGCTCTGGGTCTTATTTAGGCATGAAAATGATCACGTAAACAACCCTATTTAGGGTAAAAACACCCCGATGGGCGGTACATATAAATTACCGCCTAGGCCGCTCGTTAGGTGTTAAACTTGAGGGAGGTTTAGAGAGAAACAAACTAAATGAAGAATTAAAATATATATATATATATATATATATATATATATATATATATATATATAAAGATTTTTTTTTAAATTAATAAATAGTAACGATAATAATAATAATAATAATAATAATTGTGTTTCTTATGCCCGTTCCTCAGACAACCACACCCGCGTGAAGCTGCCACGTCTAAATGGCGTTCCCAACTCGGACTACATCAACGCTAACTATGTCCAGGTATAACAAGCACCTATGTGCTTCTTCTTCTTCTTGATATTGTTGTATATAATCTAAGAATGTTATTATTATAGCGTTTAAATAATTCGACAGCTGATCATAGACTTTACATTAATTAATAAACAATCTTTGTCAGGTATATATTTCCTCTATGTTAGTACAGTCGGTCCTCCGGTAACGAGCGTTTTGGAAACACGGATTTGGTGGCACGCAGTACACCCCAAATATCCAAAACTTTGCTAACACGGTCAACACTTACACTGACGCGGGGTCTAGCCGGGCGCCGAACCTTTACTCCCAACTTTCGTCATTTACCGATGCTCATATCTCTGCAAATAAATGGCCTAACCAAATTGTTATGGATACCAGAGGTATATATGGTCGTTGCCGTACGATGGGTAAAGACTAGAACACTCTACATTGTGTAGTTATTGTGTGAGGTGAGAATAATTACCGAAACACACGTATGTTATTGTTGTTTGGCCATGTCGAGTGAGTGTGTGTGTGTGTTGTTGTTGTGTGCAATGCGTGGCTAGGCTATGTCGGCCGCCGAACCATTACTCCCAACTTTCGCCATTTACCGATGCTCATACCTCTGCAAATAAATGGCCTAACCAAATTGTTATGGTTACCAGAGGTATATATGGTCGTTGCCGTACGATGGGTAAAGACTAGAACACTCTACATTGTGTAGTTATTGTGTGAGGTGAGAAATATAAGACGGCGAGTTAGGCGGGAATTCCGTACTTCTGAAGTTCCGATTTTCGCCATTTACCGATGCTCATATCTCTGCAAATAAATGGCCTAACCAAGTTGTTATGCATACCAGAGGTAGATATGGTGGTTGCCGTGCGTTGAGTGAAGAGTAGACCATTCTAAACTGTGTAGTTATTGTGTGAGGTGAGAAATATGATGGCGGGATTTCAAAGCTTCGATCGAAAATGGCGGCACTGCTGTGACTCTCTCTCCTTAACTAGCCTAGCCTAAACAAAATATTTGTTCAGAGGTAAGAGTTGTTGCAATGGGCAAATCAACCCATTGCTCATGTCAAATAACCTTTATAATTGATTTAATTATTATAACATAGGCTTCTATGGAGCAAAAGTGGACTTTGCGAAAAAACCAAGAACACCAAGGTACGTTTAACATGTAAACATATGGTTTCGGTAACACGGGAGGTTACCAGAACACATTAGCCGCGTTACCGGAGGACTGACTGTACTTCTCGTTCAGGACCATAATAAGTTCAAACATGCGAAGAGTTTTGAATATTACAACACACAATGAAGGCTATAACCCATTCTTCTGCATTATATATTCTTGTAGAAACTTATCACGAGTGCTATTCACTGATTGACTTATTTCGGCTTCGAAAGTCAAGTCATACTAATATTTCAAATGAAGGGAAAATGAAACTGGATTAACCAACAGCGTGTTACTCTTAAGTGAGTAAATATGATCGCGCTAGCGATAACATGCTAACGTCCTTGATATATATTTCTGTGATAATAAATGTCCTTCTAACATAAATAAGTTTCCAAATGTTTGGCCACTCGCCTTAAACCTGACTGACTTCAGATATGATATAGGCGTTACCTTTTAATCTTCCGATATGTATACACTGTAATTGACTCTTCTTAGTTAAAACTAGAAATGAACCAGGCAACTGTCCCTCAAATAAATTTTGCATTTACTGGCAATATAAAACTCTTAGGTCGTTTCTTCACAAAATTCAACTAGGCCTACTCATGATATAATCTATAATTACCAAATAGCCTACTCTCAATGGCTATTGGTGTTTTGCGTTCCTAACAATGAAGAACTTTTGCTTTAACTCAGATCTACTTTTGTTTCATTATTCAACTCTCCGTAAGCAGAGTGGTATCGCCCCCCGTATAGTGGTACATGCAAACCGAAATGTCTGTCCGTCTGTCTGTCTGTCTATCCGAGAATTCCTCCTAGACCGTTTGACGGATTTTCACCAAACTTCACACGAACCTTCGGTACGTGAATGCGACGGTAATTAAAAAATATATTTGAATTTGTGCAATAGTTATGATCTTAGGTCCAAAAATATGTTTTGGCCCCCCCCCCCCCCCCCTTCAGGACCCCCACCCCCACCCTGTACCTATTCCGTGTGTGTGTGTGTGTCCCGTAGGGGCACACACATCACAGAAAGCCACACATCATACACATGTCTCAGATGTGATGATAATGGTGAGACGTCTGTCTGTCTGTCTGTCTGTCCGATAACTCCTAGACCGTTCAACGGATTTTCACCATACTTCACACAAACATTCGGTGCGTGAATGCGACAGTACTAAAAATGTTTTTTAATATGTGCAATAGTTATGATTTTAGGTCCAAAATATGGTTTTGCCCCCCCACCCTGTACCTGTTCCCAAGCTATGATGCAGGCGTTCTGTGTGAGAGTGCCCCATAGGGGCACTCTCACACAGAATGCCATCGTTCATGGGGTGAGAAAAACTTGCGACGCATTTACTAGGTTAAGTTAGTTTAGTTGACATTAGAAGTGATGGTAGTAATTATTATGTTCCTTCCAACAACCAACTATACTCCTAAAATCGATTAATGATGTGGGGATAATGCTGATAGTAGTGATGATGGTGATAATAGCAGTGATAATGGTTGTAGATTTAGTGATAATGATGACAGTAGTGATGATGATGGTAGTGATGATGATAACAGTAGTAGATATGATGGTGACAGTACTAGTAGTAGTGATGATGGTCATAATAATATTCATGATGGTGTCATTAGTAATGATGATTGTAAGATGATGGTGACAGTATTAGTGATGTTTGTAAGTAGTAGTGATGATGGTGAAAGTTGTAGTAATGATGAGAGTAGTAGTGATGATGAGAGTAGTAGTGATGATGGTGAGAGTAGTAGTGATGATTATAATAGTAGTAGTGTTGATGATATTAATGATGATAGTGACTAGTAGTGATGATGGTGACCGATCGCAGAGTTGGGTATGCCGCTTTGATTTTGGGCGAAACGGCACGTCTACTCTATTGTTATCTTTAATCTTTGTTCGCCTTATTTCACCTGAGTGACATCAACTTTTAAGTTTGCACAGCCAGGTTTGTCAATTCTTTCTTCTTTGTATTAAGTCTCTGCTGGCCAAATCCCATAAATATAATATTATCAACTCTGCGTAAGCAGAGTGTTATCGCCCTCCATATAGTGGTACATGCTGGCCGAAATGTCTGTCTGTCCGAATACTCCTCCTAGACCGTTCAACTTATTTTCACCAAACTTCTAACGAAAATTCGGTGTGTGAATGCGACGGTCAGTCAAAACAGGTTTTTTGAATTTGTGCAATAGTTATGATTTCAGGTCAAAATATGGTTTTGTCCCCCCCCCCCCCCCACCAAACCACCAGCTTTACCCCACCCCCACCCCCCCAAGCCAACAGCCCCCCCTCCCACCTCCATCCCCACCCAAAGAATACCCCCCTCTAACATTGTTCTGTGGCAGCAATGATAATGGCTTTCTGTGTGTTTGTGCCCCGTAGTTGCACACACATCACAGAACGCCACACATCACACACACGTCTCAGATGTGATGATAATGGTGATTATAGTATTTGTAGTGATGGTGTTGGTAATTATGATAGTATTTGTCATGGTGGTGATGATCTTTCTTGGTGACGATATAGTGTCTGAGTGTAGTAATGATAGTTGTGGTGATTATGGTAGCAGTTATGATATTGCCAGTAGTGATGATGATGGTTATTATGGTAGTGAGGGCAGTCGTGATTGTGAAAGTAGTTCTGAGAGTGGTGGTGATAGTAGCAGTGATGATGGGGATAGTAGTAGTGATGATGGTGAAAGTATTGGTGATGTTGGTGATGGTTACTGGAGATGACAGTCATGACACCCCGAAAACAAGTCGTCCTGCATTTGCTAAGTTAAGTTAGATTAAGTTAGTTTAGATGACATTAGAAGTGATGGTAGTAACAGTGGGGATGATGGTTATAATAGTAGTGATGATGGTTGTAGTTGTGTGATAATTATGACAGTAGTGATGGTAATGGTAGTGATGATGACAGTACTAGTAGTAGTGATGATGGTTATAATAGTAGTGATGATGGTTGTAGTTGTGTGATAATTATGACAGTAGTGATGGTAATGGTAGTGATGATGGCAGTACTAGTAGTAGTGATGATGGTCATAATTGTAGTGGTGATGGTGACAGTAGTAATGATGATTGTAAGATGATGGTGATAATAGTAATGATGATGGTGATAGTTGTAGTGATAATGATGACAGTAGTGATGATGGTTACGTGACGATGGTGACAGTATTAGTGATGTTGGTGAGTAGTAGTGATGATGGTGAAAGTTGTAGTGATGATGACACTAGTAGTGATGATGAGAGTAGTAGTGATGATGGTGAGAGTAGTAGTAGTGATCATAGTAATGGTGATAGTGACTAGTAGTGATGATGGTGATCCATTGCAGAGTTGGGTATGCCGTTTTGATTTTGGGCAAAACGGCATGTCTACTTTATTGGCAGTCTGTCCATCATCTAGTAATCGTGGAATAGGCCAATAAACTCTGTTTAGGCCTTCTTGTGGTTCCCCTGTCTCTTGCCCTTGCAACTGTCTTGATAGCTTAATGCCAGTAGGCGATGTGGGAACAAGCTCTAGGTCGCGCTCTGATTGGTTTAGCCATCCGAACTGGGTGACAGATGCCAGGGCGGCTCCTTTGATTATCTATATTCTCCTTTTCTGCTTTCTTTCCTTCGTAATAATGTCCCGGCAATGAGTTTCCTCCATTACTGGGTGGCTTACGGGAGTATGAGGCATGCACCAGAGGAATAATGTTCTCCTTTCTCACCCTTGGTGGCCTATTTCTGCGCATTTCAATTTTTAAATTTTTGGTTAGGCTATCACCGCTGTTGGCCTATTTCTGCGTAGCGGTATTTCATAATTTTAGTTTTCGGTAATTTTAGTTTTCCGTTAGGCTAGGCTATCGCCCCTGGTGGCCTAATATGTTTAAATAAAAACAAAATTATTTTGGTTCGGCTATCATTGCGTATTTAAATTTTTAAAATATTTTTTGTTTTTTAATTTTCAGTTAGGCTATCACCGCTGATAACCTATTTGTGCGTATTTCAACATTTTTGTTTTCGGTTAGGCCTATTCAAGTAAGTGAAGCGACCTGAAGTGAGTGAAGCATTTTTTAAAGTGAGATAAGTGTTTTTAAAGTGTATTATTGACTTGATGTAAAAGTATAATTTTCAGGCTTAAATTGTATTAAAAGTGACGTCTATCTATCTATCTATTGCCTGACGCCGTGATCCCCGAAGGGGTGGCCACGAACGAACTGCCCCCATGCACCTCTGTCCCCAGTCAGTCGACGCCCCTCCCCCCAACCAGCACCGCCTTCGTTCATGTAGTTCCTCACTCCATCCTTCCACCTCATATTCGGTCTACCTCTCCCCCTCTGTCCCTCCACCTCGCTCTCGTACACCCTCTTAGTCATTCTCTCGCTTTCCATACGTTCCATATGGCCGAACCATCTCAAGTTGTTCCTTTTCACACTTTCCAGCACATCTACCTCCACACCACACCTCCTTCTTACTTCCTCATTAGTCTGTCTATCCCTCCATGTAACTCCGCACGCACTCCTTAAGTAATTCATTTCCACTGCTCTCACTCTTGGTCTGAGTCTCTCAACCAACGTCCATGCTTCGCTTCCGTAAGTCAGTGTCGGATTACCACACTGTCATGCAAGGACTTCTTCACTTCCATACTGACCACCCTATTTCTTGTTACTGCTTTTAGCGTTCCTACAACCCTCTTCCCCTGTTGTACCCTCTCCCGCACCTCTTCATCCATAGTCCCATCTTTACTCAACACACTGCCCAGATACTTAAAAGAGTTGACGATCTCCATAGTCTGACCGTTCAGCTTCACCTCACACTCTGTGACTTCACCCCTTTCGAAGACCATAACCTTGCTCTTCCCCGTATTTACCTTCAAATTCCGTTTTTCGCACACTGTTCCAAACTCATTTACCAGACCCTGCAACTCCCATTCATTATCACTCATCAGAACTGTATCATCCGCAAACAGCAGTATAGGTAGCTTCCACTCAATTCCCTCCCTTTTCAGCGATACACCAACATCCACTGCTCTTGATAGTATTTCTTTCATAACTCCATCCATATATACAGTAAACAACCACGGGGACATCACACACCCCTGTTTCAAACCAACATTCAGGTCAAAGAACTCGCTCTGCTCACTCTCCACACGTACTGCCGCCTTTGCACCCTCATACATGCTCTTCACTGCTTTCAGCAACTTGCCCTCTACTCCGTATATTCTAAGTACTTTCCACAAACCTTCTCTATCCACTCTGTCATAGGCCTTCTCCAAGTCCATAAAGGCAACATACACCTTTTGTTTCTTCTCCAGATACTTCTCCACAACACAATTCAGGGTAAAAATCTGATCTACACATCCTCTTCCCTTCCTAAAACCTCCCTGCTCGTCGCCTATCCATTTCTCTCCGTTCTCACTCTCACTCTCTCAATCACTACCCTACTGTATACCTTCCCTACTACGCTTAGAAGACATATTCCTCGGTGGTTACCACACACTCCTCTTTCCCCTTTGCCCTTATATAGGGGGACTATTATGCCAGTCTTCCAGTCATCGGGTGCACTCCCCTTCTCCCATGCTAGTTTGCACATTTTCCATACCCATTCTATCACTATCTCACCACTATACCTCAACATTTCCCCACACACTCCATCTGTTCCTGGTGCTTTCCCCAACTTCACTCTTTTCATGGCTTCCCACACTTCTGACCTCCTGATCCCCACCTCCTCCTCCACTACTTCTCTTCTTCTCCCTCCCAAGGAGTAAAAGTGACGTGAAGTGATTTAAAGTGAGTGAAGTGATTTACAGTGAGTAAAGTTATCTGAAGTGTGTGAAGTGAATATAGTGTTCTGAAGTGAGACAAGTGATTAGAAGTGACTTAGAGTGAAGTGATTTGAAGTGTTGTTATTGTCACCATGTCTCGCGCCTGCACGAACTGTTCCGGTAGGTTTGGCCCTACCATGTTTGCCTGCCCCGATGTTCATGTCTGCCGATTCTGCCAGCTCTGAGAAGATTTGGCAGCTAAACTGGATGAAGCTAACGTCAAGATTAACGCCCTCACCAAGAAGCTGGAAACACTCCAAGAATTTGCGACGCTCAACGTAGGAGTATCATCAAATGAAGCAATTACTACCATTGCGGCATCTTCCAACAGCCCAACGCCTGATATAGAGGTACCTGCTTCAGTACATGCACCACATCAGGAAAAAAATGACTCCGCTCCATCTCAGGACAACTTCCGCGTCGTGAGAAACAACGTTCGCCCCATCACAAGGAGGATCATCACCGAAACTATGTGCCAGAACCGTTACCAGATTCCTGCGGACTTAGACGACGAAGAAGAAATTCGGCTCGTAGGAGACTCCATGATTCGTGGACAACTTATGGAGTTCTGCGCCAGGGCACCCAGGACCAGGAAGCGCTTTTGTATCCCGGGTGGCGATGTGGACGACGTTGCAGCTGCAGTCAACGAAGTTTCAAAGTTAGCCCCCTCACACACAATGGACGTCATTCATGTCGGATCTAATGACGTGCAGCGGACCCGATCGGAGGACCTCATGCTGAAGTACCGGAAGCTGATTCAGAAGTATAAGGAAAAGTCAGGCAGAGTCATCATATCAGGGATCGTCCCCAGGATCGGTGTGGAGAGCCAATTCTTCAATATAGCCACTAGCGTAAATCTTCGTCTGGCTAACCTTTGCAGGGAAGAAAATGTTGGATTCATCAATACCTGGAATGACTTCTACTGTGAAGATCATCTGTTTGTAGCAGATGGAGTCCATCTGAACCAGGTGGGAGCAGTAAGATTTGGCCGCCTGCTTCACGACGCAGTAAAGGATTTTCGGAGAAAAAGCAGAGCCAACCAAGGACCACCAGGGACGAGGTTCGAGGCCCGAGGACCACCAGGGACAAGGATCGAGGACCGTGGACGACCAGGGGCGACGATCGAGGACCGAGAACTACCAGGGACGATGATCGAGGACAGCGAGAACGGAGGACCTCCAGAAACAATGATCGAGGACCGAGGACCACTAGGAACAACGATAGAGGACCGAGGACAACCAGGGACGAGGATCAAGGACTGAGGGCAGACAGGTACATAAATGTAGATCCGAGCAGAACCAATAATTTGAATAAAGAGCGTTCCGTGAATTCCAAATCCAAAACTTTGAATGTTTTCTATGCAAACGCTCGTAGCATACGCTATACATTTTCAGATTTAGAGGAACTAGTGTTTACTGAAAATTACGATGTTAATGGCATAACAGAATCTTGGCTCAATACAAAAGACAGAGACTTTTTAGCAGAGTATTCCCTTCCCGGTTATGTAATGTTTGAGAAAAGTAGAATTAATAGAAATGGAGGTGGAGTTTTATTTTTTATCAAAGAGTCTTAACCCGACCCTCTTGTCAAAACCCCAAATTGTGAACGTCGACACATCCTTTGTGCTAATAAAGAATAATAAAGGTACAAAAATAATACTTGCACTAATATACAGACCTCCAGCTCAATCAGTGCAAACTGACCGAGAAATTTATGAGCAAATTTCAGACTTAAGTAACTCGCATGATACCGTAATTTTTGGCGACTTCAATTTACCTGTGACCAAGTGGGGAGATAGGATTACTTCACACTCTGGACAAGACCTGTATGCAAATTTGCAAGAGAGTTCGCTATATCAATTTGTTAGATCTCCAACCCGTGGAAATAATGTCCTTGACCTTGTACTTTCAACAAAAGAAGAATTGATAGAGAATTTGACGTCGGTGATGAATTCAGTAACAGCAACCATCGTACGATAACTTTCAGTTTAAAGTTTACTAGTAACGTACCAAATAGCAGCATCGAGAAAGTCCCTAATTTCAAGCAAGCAAACTTTCGTAAACTTAGAGCAATGTTTAAAGAAACTGACTGGAGCTTTTTGATTAACAAAAACGACATAAATACATCTTGGGAATAATTCGCAAACACTTACCTAAAAGCAGTGCAAGACTGCATACCATCGAAAATACGGCGTACAGGCCATAATGATAGGCCCAAATGGTGGAATAAAGATATTTCAAACTGTCTGCTTGCTAAAAAGTTTGCTAATGATATATTAAAATCCTCACAAAATGATGAAGAACGGGTGAAATTTGTAGAACTACGACGACGCAAAGCCAAAAGGTTAATTAAGCAAAATAAAAAGACCCTGGAGTTACATGTTGCGAATCAAAGTAAAACAAACCCAAAAGAATTCTATAGTTATATCAGAAAGAAGAGAGTAGTTACTTCAACTGTAGGACCGTTAGTCGATGAAAATGGAGAATATACCAAAGACGAAGTACAAATGAGTAATGCCCTCAATACCTTCTTTGCATCAGTTTTTACAACAGAAGACCTCATTGATATATCTACAGCATCGCCGATTCAGACAGATAATTATGATGTTCTAAGCAATATCACCATTACAGAGAGAGAAGTCTTGAAATGTTTAGATAAACTTAAGGTAAATAAAACACCCGGACCTGATACAATCTCACCTAGAGTTTTAAAGGAAGCTAAGGATGAGGTCTCCAAACCACTGACATTGTTATTCAATAAATCCTTGCAGTCTGGAACTATGCCTGATCAGTGGAAGCTAGCTAACGTAACACCGATTTTAAAAAAAGGCAGCAAATCCCTACCCAGTAACTATCGTCCAATTAGCTTAACCTCAGTTGTATGTAAAATGTTAGAAACGCTCATAAGAGACAGACTCGTAAATCACTTAGAGGAAAATAACATACTTAACCCTTAATTAGCGGCGAGCAACATAAGTCGAGTTAAATAAAGCTGGACTATGTGGCGGCGCTCGACATAACTCGAGTGGCAATTTCAGCACGTAATGTGGCTGAGAGAGAGAGACAAGTGGTGGCAGGAGACTAGCGAGCGTATGACTGCTCCAGACCACCGCGGCGAACCTACTGACACAAATCTCAGCTCCCTCCTCCCTCTCTCACTCGCTACATACTCAATTATGTACTGAAAGTACCGAATTACCTGCTTTTTGCACTCGCATTGCACGGTTATTGCAAGAAAACTATCCATCATACAAGGATCGTTATGGTGTCATTCGAAAGCTCTGTTTATGCCCTTTCAGGGATAGGTACTTGTTTTACGTTCTGGGTCTTATTTAGGCATGAAAATGATCACGTAAACAGCCCTATTTTGGCTAAAAACACCCCGCTGTGCGGTACACATAAATAAACCGCATAGGCCGCTCGTAAGGTGTTAAAGATACTCAACACGGTTTTCGTAGCAAACGTTCCTGTTTAACAAATCTCTTAGACTTCTTCCACGATATCCTCAACCTCTATGAAGAGAGTAAAGCTGTAGATATTATATACCTTGATTTTCAAAAGGCCTTTGACAAAGTTCCCCACAAATGTTTACTGCTAAAACTAAAAGCGCATGTGTGACGCTCACCGCTTCCCCCAGAACCGCATCGCTTACTCGCTAGGACTCGCCAGGGCAGAGAATATAGCTACAGTCTACCTATCATTGTGTACTTTCCTTCTCGAGAAAGCTTGTGTTGCAGACAGTTCAGAACTGTTCTTTGTTTTCGTCTGTCACAATCCTTTCTATTTTATTTAGTCAATTGAAAGTATTGTGTTAAGTAGTTGAATGATGGGAAGGCGAGCGGGAGAGAGAGAGAGAGAGACCAGGTGGTGTGACTTGGTGGTGAGTGTGGCACGTGGCTGGCCCCCTTACATAGGCCTCGCGGGATTCGTTGCCTCGTGCCTAACACGGCCTACTAGGCGGCTGCTTACTGGGCGACTGTCGCTCGCCCTCGTGCCATTCCTGCGAACTGGGACTCCAGCCATGCGGTCCCTGAGAATATCCTTGTCAGATCCGTCCCAGACAGCATACTCTAAGCATCTCCCATGAACTGTTCCACACTATTGTCTTAGAACCTTTCTCTCCTACTGCCTCTATCATTTCCACTACTTCCTCACCTTTTATTAATATCAATCCCCCTCTGGTTCCCTGCATCCACACCTTGAATTGGTGGCCAGACTGTATTATATGCTGGATCTCACATTTCTTATGTACTAGGCTAAGGTTGAAGAGAGTCGTTGTCTTTTTGGGAGATTGTATTGCTCGGACTGTCTCCATCAATCACTAATGTTTCTACAGGGTTAAATAATGCTAGACTAGGGATCAGGTACCTTGCTGTTGGTGTTTTCACTGTGTGTAGGCTACTTTTGAGCTGCACGACACTACGGATTCTGTGGGTTACCTGGGTGGAACTTTTGTCTGTGTACCTTGGAGTTTAGACTGTGTAGTGCGTGAGGGCTGCTTGCCTAATCCACCCAACACTGTTCTAACTCTATTTGCTTTTACTTTTGAGGGTCGCCAGGAGGATACTCGATACTTGTGATCGAGAATCCTCAAGAGAGCACCCCTTCATATTAACGTAATCAGGCCGCACAGACCCAAGGTCCACACTAGGCTAGGAGCTGCCTTGCTCCACCAGAATTCTGTACCTTTGCGCATCCCAGCTAGACTTTATTAACCTGGGTAGACATTAGCTGGATTAGATCATATACTCTTTTATGCATACCCATTATTTCTACACAAGCATTTTGAGGTCTAGGTTGCTGTAGAGAGACACAACCAGCATAGACCGGTTTTGTTAATAGGAGTACTACTTTTTCGTGGCGAGCATTATTACTGTTGCACCGCTTATAATATTCTTGTGTCTAATAACATTATAGGTCCAGCCTTTTTGTGTATTTAGCCTACACGTGCATTGTCCTGCCTCCTGCTATTTTGTGGTTCCATTTCCGATACGTTCTTCTTAGTAGCATCCGACATTATTCAGAAGATTCCTTGTTCGGTGCTTGAGGACTTTACAACACTTTCTTTCATAAAGGAGTGACAGATATTATTGATTAAAGTAACGTTAAGTAAACCTTCTTCTTGTTTGCATTAGATCACTCTTGTGATTTAATTAAGTTAACTATCTTTTCCTTGTGTACCATAACTAAGCAACCATATGTTATAGGTAATAGGCTGTTTCAGAGAACATCAGCCTATAGTAGAAGCACATAGATACTGAGAGTTACCGCTATCGCAGATATAACTCTGGAGGGTATATGCGTTCTTTGTTCAACGGGATTATATATCAGGGGTTGGATCTAGCGTTTCCGTTGTTGCATTTATGCCAGTCTAGTCCAATGTATAAGAGCCACTGATTTATACGAGACCCGATCGTAACAAATGGCGACCTAGCTCAGGATTTGGTGAACCGACATATAATTGCAGGTTATTGTGCAGATTTTTCTCACAATTTAGGCAGTGAACATTTGTTGATTTTGTGGAATATTTTTTGAGGACATGCAAGAATTTTTTTTTAGCAAAGTAATATAGCACTTAAGCTGTCTCCGAGAATTTTTTATTGTGAATATTGTGGTATAAGAGTTCGGGGTACTTCTTTTTTGTGTATCAAAGTGAAAAATCTTCAGTGAGCATCATGTCTTATAGCGGATCAGTGCAGGATGAAGACACAGTACGTGATGTAGAAGCTGAGGAGCAGCAGCATGGGCAGGTTGTTAACTTGGTGAACAGTGAGGAGGATGCAAGGAATTTTTTACAATGGCCTGTTACTTCCGACCGGTTGGTGGGTATGAATCGGTACGGTCTCCAGTGCTTAGCCGCAGCTATCGGTCATGTAGGTACTAGTGGCATGACCAAGGATGACCTGATGACGTGTGTGCTGGGTGGGGTGACTGACGTACGAGGTAGGGTGAGTGCTCAGAGCCCTGTGGCCGAGCCTCCCCTTCACTCGACTCCCAATCCTCCTATTGGAGTACCGACCCTGAGCACGCTTCCGCAGGTGGGTAGTGACTGGCAGGGTGGTTTGCCCCTGGGGGGATCACCGGGTATTTCTAACATCATTGCATCTCCTCCTCCTCCTCAAGGTTTGACCCCGGAGATGCTCTTTCAGCTCGAGCTAGCTAAGATAGAAGAGAGAAAAGAGCTGGCTAGGATGCAGCAACAGACAAGGGAAGCTGAGCTTAGGACTGAACTAGAATCTACAAGATACCGTGCCGACATGGATTTAGAGAAGTCTCGTGTTGAGATGACGGGACAGCGACTCGGTACTGGAAACCGTGCGCATGATCAGTCTCTGTCGCACCTTCTCAAACTGGTCCCTGTATTTGACGAGTCTGGTGTCACAGAGTTTTTCAATAGATTTGAGATGAAGTGCCAGGAGCATCAGTGGCCTGAAGTTAAGTGGGCGGCCCTTGTGTCCTCTAGACTCGTAGGTAAGGGGCTCAAGGCTTACGATGCACTGCCTTTGGAGTCCTGCGTTGTTTATGAGGAGCTCAAGGAGGCTGTTCTGCGGGTATACGAGCTACAACCCGAGACATATAGGTTAAAGTTCCGGGGTGTGACTAAGGGGCGAGACAGTACCTTCTTGGAGCACGCCCGGGACCTGTCCGACGCTATGGGAAACTGGCTCAGATCAGAGAAGACAACTACGTTTGATGAGATGAAACAGTTGATGCTTCTAGAGCAGTTTTATAAGTGTACGGGCGGCGACTTGACTTTAAACCTTAAAGAGAAGAACCCAAGAACTCTCGTAGAAGCAGCAGAGATGGCTGATCTTCGGTTGTCACTAATTCGGGGGTGCGGCTCTGCACAGAGAAACGATGTAGGCGTTAAGGAGCGTTACCCTCCCCCTCCCCGGAATATGGACACACATAAATTTAAAAGCAATGACACCAAGACTGATCACAAACCTAGCACCGCCCCGTTTAAGAAGGGTCAGGGGACTTTTACACCTCAGTATAAGTCCAAGGGGAAATTTGAGTGTTATCACTGTCACAAAGAGGGGCACATGGCAAAAGCTTGTCCGAGCAGACCTCCCACGGCGGCTGTGTCATTGGCTCGCAGCATTGGGGTGTTCCAGAAGTCTTCTGTGTTTGCTGGAGGCATAAGATCAGAGGATGGAGCACCGCCAGTGAAGAAGGATCCGGAAGGCTCGAACCCTGTCCGTGATGCCTTTTGCGACCATAGAGGGCATGGCTGCGTGAAGTGGGGGGGCAAGAAGCATGGGTTACAGCTTTTGCGTGACACAGGTGCCTCTCAGACACTCTTGAAGAATTTCACTGGTAGACCCATAAATGCAGCGCGGGTAGTTGTGGTGCAGGGAGTTAATGCAACTAGGTCATACCCGCTTGTTAGAATGGAGCTTGAAGTTGACGGTGTGACTCGCGAACTGGATGTGGGAATCGTGGAGAAATTGCCTGTTGGGGGCGTTGACCTCCTTCTCGGCAATGACTTTGCGGTGCATGCTTCTAAGGTTTCACCCTTAGTCGTTGCCGAGGAGCCGGCCGACGTGAGTAGGGAGGAACAGGAGTGGGTTGAGAAGTGTCAGGTGCAACCAATGGCGTGTGTTGTAACCAGATCTCTCGCATCCAGGGAGTCACAGCCTAACCAACAGTCTTCAAATAAGCGGAGGAACGGTCACGAGAAGGTGCTGAAAGCTGATACGGTGGAGAGTCTAGTACCAGCAGCGCTTCTTGGGGACTCAGTATTAGCACCGTTATTAGAGTCTGGAGAAGCACCACCACCTGTCACTGAGAGTGTAGAGGCAGGGTTTAAAGAGACTCAGAGGCAGCAACGGTATACACGGAGAGAGCAACGGGATGCAAAGTTCGATGTTGGGGGAGGGAATGAGTTGTTTCGCAAACACTTAGACAGGCTAGCTCCCTCAGATATTCGCAAATTGCAGCTAGAAGACCCGGAGGTTCTAAAGTGTAATAACGGTGCTGTCGAACTCGAAGAGGACAGGGATGCAAAGTCTGGAGATTTTTTTTTCATTGATGGCATCTTGTATCGGCGATTCCAAGACCCACAGAGAAGTTGGGAGGGTGGGTCAGGAGTGGTAGACCAGCTAGTCGTACCGAGGGTATGCAGGGATAGCCTACTTAGGTTGGCTCATGATGTACCGCTGGCGGGACACTTGGGTGTCCGTAAGACGGTGGCGGCTTTGGGGAAACTGTTTTGGTGGCCTGGTTTGAGAGCACAAGTGGTGTCATGGGTGGCAATGTGCAGTGTGTGCCAAAAGGTCGGGAAACCTAACCAGAGCATCCCAAAGGCTCCGTTACACCCAATTCCCGTCAGTGGGTCTCCCTTTAGTAAAGTAGTAGTCGACATGGTTGGCCCCGTCCCCTCCACAAGTGCCAGAAATAAATATCTCTTGACAGTCATGGACGTAGCAAATCGGTACCCAGACGCATACCCGATGAGAAATGGTTTGGCGAAGACGGTGGTCCGTAACTTACTATTATACTTCTCTCGGTACGGATACCCGCAGGAGATACAGTCAGACCAAGGATCGAATTTCACCTCCAACTTGTTCGTTCAGACAATGAAGCAGCATGGGATAGTCACTGTAGTGTCATCTGCTTATCACCCAGAGAGTCAGGGGGTGTTAGAGAGGTGGCATTCCACTCTAAAAAGCATGCTTCACTGCTATTGTCTTGAGAACGGGAAGGACTGGGATCTTGGCCTGCCGTATGTGTTATTCGCTGCACGAGAGGTACCTGGGGAGAGTTTGGGGTTTAGCCCTAATGAGCTTGTGTTTGGACACCGCGTCAGAAGGCCTCTCCACATGGTAAAGGAGATATGGGAAGGCACCGCTAAACCATGTTCTATGCTTAAGTATGTCCTTGAGAGTAGAGAACGAATGTTGCGTAGTCTGGAGTTGGCTGGCCGCAATCTGGTAGGCTCTCAGGCCCTCATGAAGGACAGGTACGACCACAAGGTGAAACTCAGGGAGTTTCATGTGGGTCAGGAGGTGTTGATCCTACTCCCTCTTGTAGGTCACCCCTTATCCGCAAAGTACGCTGGTCCTTATAGGGTAGCAGAGAAGCTCTCGGAATTAGATTACCTGGTGGCCACTCCAGACAGGCGTAAGAGGAATCAGTTATGTCACGTCAACCTGATGAAGGAGTATGTGAGGCGCCCACCTGAGCCTCTCACTGTCCCCGTGATGACTTTCAGCAGTCAAGGTGGAGAAGGAGAACGGGACAGTCATGCGCAGGTAGATGACAACTGGGATTATCATGTTTCTGCAGATCAGTGGGCGGGAAACACGAGACAGGCGGCTCATGAGGCTTTGCAACACCTACCTGAGCAACAGCGTGTGGCTGTCGAGCGCCTATTCTGTTTATACCCTACTGTATTTGCGGAACACCCAGGCCTCACTACTCATGAGGTGCACGACGTTGACGTCGGAGACCACCCACCCTTCAAATCAGTGCCCTATAGGGTGCCCCCTATTAAACTTCCGGCCCTCCGGGCGGAGTTGGAGTATATGTTGCAACAGGGACTGATCGAGAAGGGGGCGGTAAAGTGGACATCTCCCGTAACGCTGCAACCTAAGCCGGATGGCAAGGTGCGCTTCTGTGTTGATTACCGCAGGCTAAACGGCTTGACTCCCACCAACCCATATCCTCTTCCCTGGGTCGATGACTGTGTAGACAAGATTGGCAGGGCCAAGTTCTTGACCAAGGTGGACCTGGTAAAAGGTTACTGGCAGGTGCCTTTGTCTGAACGGGCGAAAGAGGTGTGTGTTTTTGTGGTGGATGGTGCTACATAACGTTGTAATATCATGCCGTACGGTCTAAAGAACGCACCAGCGACCTTCCAAAGCTTGATGAACGAGTTAGTGGCTGACATTCCGAACTGTACCGTGTACCTGGACGACGTCATTATCTACGATGACGATTTCAAGAGCCACTGTGAACATGTAGAATCCCTATTTAAGAAATTAAGCGAGGCAAACTTGGTGGTCAACCTGGGAAAGTGTGATTTTGTGCGGCCTACCGTGCAGTATCTGGGGTTCATGGTGGGTTTGGGCCAGGTGTGCCCCCCACAGAACAAGATATTGGCTATTAACCACTTCCCCAGGCCGTCCACCAAGAAGCAGATCATGAGGTTTTTGGGCATGATTGGTTACTACCGCCGCTTTATAAAGGGCTATTCTACTGTGCTGGCTCCTCTGACGGACCTATTGGCCAAAGATAGAAAGTTTAAGTGGGCGCCTGAGTGTGAGAGGGCTTTTTTGCTAGTAAAACACCTGTTGTGTACTCACCCAATCCTCAGGGCCCCGGACTTTAGCCGACCATTCCAGCTGGCAACTGATGCCAGTGGTGTGGGGGCTGGTGCCGTTCTGATGCAATCAGACAAAGATGGGCTGGAGCACCCAGTCAGATTCTTCTCAAAAAAGTTCAACTCGGCGCAGAAGAACTATTCAGTAGTTGAGAAGGAACTGCTGGCGATTGTGCTAGCGCTCAGGCACTTTGAGGTGTATGTTCCAGCCTATGGACCAGTTGTGGTGATCTACACCGACCATCACCCCCTCAAGTTCCTGAATCAATTCCATAACCGGAATATGAGGCTGACCAGGTGGTCATTAATGTTGCAGGAATACAACCTAGACATACGCCATATTGCCGGTTCTGAGAATGTGATTGCAGATTGCTTATCGAGGGTGGAAGACCCGGGGTAGATCATCACAAGGGTAGCCTCCTACTTTGGTTAGATTAGTATGTTTACGTCTGGTGCTTGTTGGCTCGCGTGTGTAGCCCAGCGTATTGGGTCGTAAAGTAGGAGTTGCTGTGTTGGTATAGAAGAAAAAACTAGGCTTGCCCCTGTAGTGCAGCCGCCATAAACATATTAAAAATATAAAAATCCTATAAAAACTCTTTCTTTGATAGTTAAATTTTTGTTAAGTATGTTATAGCAGAAATTCTGAGTTGTACTCCTCTCAAAAGGCTGGGCTAGTGAAGCTCGCTCTTATGAGCATAACTATGTAATTTAATCTATTGTGTTGGGAAGGGTTGTTCAATTTTATAATGTGTTATTTTGAAGAGAACTGTGCTTTACATTTCATTGTCGCTGGGTGGCAAGGAGTGGCGAATTTTGTATGGGTTCTGCGTGTCAGATTTAGAGCTCATAGTTGGAGCCTCTTAAAAATCTTGGGTGGGGTGTGACGCTCACCGCTTCCCCCTGAATCGCATGGCTTACTCGCTAGGACTCGCCAGGGCAGAGAATATAGCTACAGTCTACCTATCATTGTGTACTTTCCTTCTCGATAAAGCTTGTGTTGCAGACAGTTCAGAACTGTTCTTTGTTTTCGTCTGTCACAATCCTTTCTATTTTATTTAGTCAATTGAAAGTATTGTGTTAAGTAGTTGAATGATGGGAAGGCGAGCAGGAGAGCGAGAGAGAGAGAGACCAGGTGGTGAGTGTGGCACGTGGCTGGCCCCCTTACATTGGCCTCGCGGGATTCGTTGCCTCCTGCCTAACACGGCCTACTAGGCGGCTGCTTACTGGGCGACTGTCGCGCGCCCTCGTGCCATTCCTGCGAACTGGGACTCCAGCCATGCGGTCCCTGAGAATATCCTTGTCAGATCCGTCCCAGACAGCATACTCTAAGCATCTCCCATGAACTGTTCCACACTCTTGTCTTAGAACCTTTCTCTCCTACTGCCTCTATCATTTCCACTACTTCCTCACCTTTTATTAATATCAATCCCCCTCTGGTTCCCTGCATCCACACCTTGAATTGGTGGCCAGACTGTATTATATGCTGGATCTCACATTTCTTATGTACTAGGCTAAGGTTGAAGAGAGTCGTTGTCTTTTTGGGAGATTGTATTGCTCGGACTGTCTCCATCAATCACTAATGTTTCTACAGGGTTAAATAATGCTAGACTAGGGATCAGGTACCTTGCTGTTGGTGTTTTCACTGTGTGTAGGCTACTTTTGAGCTGCACGACACTACGGATTCTGTGGGTTACCTGGGTGGATCTTTTGTCTGTGTACCTTGGAGTTTAGACTGTGTAGTGCGTGAGGGCTGCTTGCCTAATCCACCCAACACTGTTCTAACTCTATTTGTTTTTACTTTTGAGGGTCGCCAGGAGGATACTCGATACTTGTGATCGAGAATCCTCAAGAGAGCACCCCTTCATATTAACGTAATCAGGCCGCACAGACCCAAGGTCCACACTAGGCTAGGAGCTGCCTTGCTCCACCAGAATTCTCTACCTTTGCGCATCCCAGCTAGACTTTATTAACCTGGGTAGACATTAGCTGGATTAGATCATATACTCTTTTATGCATACCCATTATTTCTACACAAGCATTTTGAGGTCTAGGTTGCTGTAGAGAGACACAACCAGCATAGACCGGTTTTGTTAATAGGAGTACTACTTTTTCGTGGCGAGCATTATTACTGTTGCACCGCTTATAATATTCTTGTGTCTAATAACATTATAGGTCCAGCCTTTTTGTGTATTTAGCCTACACGTGCATTGTCCTGCCTCCTGCTATTTTGTGGTTCCATTTCCGATACGTTCTTCTTAGTAGCATCCGACATTATTCAGAAGATTCCTTGTTCGGTGCTTGAGGACTTTACAACACTTTCTTTCATAAAGGAGTGACAGATATTATTGATTAAAGTAACGTTAAGTAAACCTTCTTCTTGTTTGCATTAGATCACTCTTGTGATTTAATTAAGTTAACTATTTTTTCCTTGTGTACCATAACTAAGCAACCATATGTTATAGGTAATAGGCTGTTTCAGAGAACATCAGCCTATAGTAGAAGCACATAGATACTGAGAGTTAAGATACCCCGCTATCGCAGATATAACTCTGGAGGGTATATGTGTTCTTTGTTCGACGGGATTATATATCAGGGGTTGGATCTAGCGTTTCCGTTGTTGCATTTATGCCAGTCTAGTCCAATGTATAAGAGCCTCTGATTTATACGAGACCCGATCGTAACACATGGAATACAAGACGGTATGTTGAAATGGATAGAAAATTGGCTCCGCGACAGAAAGCAAAGAGGAATCATAAACGGTAAGGCATCTAAATGGACCAATGTAAGTAGCAGGGTGCCCCAGGGATCGGTACTAGGACCAATTCTCTTTCTAATTTACATCAATGACATAAATGAGGGTCTCACCTGTACAATCTCAAAATTTGCTGACGATACAAGAATTGCAAATAGCGTACTCTCAAAAGAACAAGTTGACGATATGCAACATAATCTAGATAAGTAGTCACGTTGGGCCCAAATTAGGCAAATGAGTTTCAATGCGGATAAATGTAAAGTACTACATATCGGATACCAAAATGAGAAAGCAAACTATTCGATGAATGGCACTCAGCTTAAGAATGTAAACAGAGAAACCGATCTGGGAGAAAAATATCGAGTAACCTAAAACCGAGTCAACAAAGTTCAGAAGTTGTTAAGAAAGCAAACAAAATAATTGGCTTTATAGGCAGGTCATTTGACCATAAATCCAAAGAAGTTATCCTAACCCTTTACAATTCCTTAGTCCGCCCTCTTCTGGAATACTGCGTCCAATCCTGGTGCCCTTATTACCAAAAAGATATAGACTAGCTAGAACGAGTTCAACTTATAAGAGTTACCAAAATGATACCTAGCCTAAAGAACAAACCATACGAGGAGCGTCTTAGAGAATTAAATCTATTTCCTTTAACCCAGCGCAGATTAAGAGGCGACTTAATTCAAGTGTTCAAAATCACCAAAGGCATCGACAATATGATCTGTAGTAAGTACTTCACTATCGACCAATCTAATTACATGCGGGGAAACGGTTGCAAAATTATCGGTATATCTTTTAACTCACACGAATCTAAGAATTTCTTCTTCAATCGAGTTGTCAACTTGTGGAATGGGCTTCCCCGAGACGTTATAGACTGCAGAACCGTTGATTTATTTAAACTTTGCCTAGACAAATATCTTGCATCAAACCCGCGACTGACTGCGTTTGTAAATGAATAACTTTATTTTATCCCCCCCTCAGTTACTAACCCATCTGTCCCCTACTAACTTCCTAATCCTGCCACAGACATTCGTTCCAGGGCAGTAGTTCCCTTTCCAATGTTCCTTTACCCACTCTAAGCCACTGTTTGGACAATTGATCCTCAGTGTTTTGGAGGACAACCAGCCTAGAAGGGTCACCAGACCTGTTGTTGCTTGATTTCCTTTGTACTCCTTTGTACTCCTTGTCAGGATATATGAGGTGAGAAGACATGAAATTAATTGATGTGCCGCCGACCAATCAGCGCCAAAGATAAGATGATCGATTAGGCTGATGTATCACTTGTTCCTTGTCCCGAAATGCTGGTCGCTGATTGGTGGCTTGTTTGGGGCACCACATCTCTGCTAACTTAGGTCATGAATCTGATGAACTTCGGATGCTATGATCAAGTCAGATGCCGGTCGTTGATTGGCTGATGGTTTTAGTACCACAATTGTTAATGCTATTATTATTACTATTATTATTGATTATTTGTATTGTTATTATTATTATTATTATTATTATTATTATTATTATTATTATTACTTCATTTTTTTCCCCTAGGGGCCAACAGGATGGACGGCCTTCATCGCCACCCAGGACCCCAAAGATCATAATGTGGACACCGTGGGGGACTTCTGGCGGATGGTGTGGGTGGCCAAGTCACCAGCTGTTATCATGGTCGTTAATTGTATCAAGAATGGCAAGGTGCTACTATTACTATTAATAACAAATGCAATTAACTTTCTAACTCTAGCTCTTCCCAGTCAAAAACCTCTCCAACAATTTTTCTTCCTCGTCTTTCCTTCCACTTTTCCACTGACGGCACCACCGTCACTTCTTCATCTGACAAAGTTTAACAAAGTTTAACTCTTCGCTGAAACTTTGACTAAAAATCCACCTTAGATGCTTCCGGTGTTATTCCTCCCTCTCCACACCCCTCTTTTTTACTTATGCCTAAGATCATAATCTCTTCTGGGCTTAATACTATGAATGCATATGGATCAAGTTTTTAAAGTAATTCTTAATTCAAAATTACTTATGCATTTGTCTTTGCATAACTTACTTTTAGATTGCCTGTATGGTTTCCTTATTAGGGGCCGCTATATTGGTGATCTCTATTATCATTCTAACTTCTGGTCATCCTTCCTTGGGAACTTCGGCGAGAAGTTTTCAATTGCGCTAGACATATCCTTAGCCTTGAAAAGAGTCTAGCACAAATCTCTTGTTTCTAAACTAATTTTGTTTGTTTCTATCCCTCTATCTGTACCTTTATCTCCAATTTTTCTTTCTGACTTGCAGTTGTGGATGATCATCGCCCACTTCCTAACTTATCAATTCCGGTGTACGTGTTGTTGTTGTTGTTGTTCCCCAAACTGCCTGGCCGAACAGCCCCAACGCCCCGAGCAAGGCCAAGGCCATAACCGAGCGCCCCCACAGAACCCTCCCTGCCGACCACAATAAAGCCTGGGTGACCGAAGCCACTCCATGGCGGGGAGCTGAGGAGGGTGTGGAAACGCCCAGGAAACCAAAGCCCCACCCAGGGCCCTGTGCCCCTCAGCAATTATGAAGAGAAAGGTGAGGGGCAAAGGAAAAATGTGACGCTTTGGCTTCCAATCTTGGTAGATTGGGAGGTCAATCCACAGAAGAGACGCCATCACTTGAGATCTAGAAAATATATAAATAAAAGGAACAGTCAGAGTAAGCTATGGGTATGGCAGAGATCGCTCAGTTCTCACTCTGATAGACCAGCCCATCACCACATGACTAGAACCCAATCCTCTCAGCATCAGCTAGGAAAGGCCCTAGATGGCCGCCTTTGGCGGTGGAATAGCTCCCCTATTTCAACCACTTTCGGGGCTGGGCACCAGCCTTTCGGGCTTGGGCACCCACCTTGTGTTCCGGTGTTCACCAGGGTTCTGTCCTATCTGTCTGTATCAAATACTGTTCGCATGTGTGGGGTGGTTCCACCCATACGTGCTTTTTTGTAAGGGTATAATCAAAAGCCTTTCATTTCCATCAGCTCACCATCTCTTATTAATTTTAATTCTCCACAATCTCTCTCTACTTGCAGCAATGTTGCATTTATCAATCTCTTCTACCGCCATTACAAATATCCGTATTTTTAAGAGCTTTCTCAGTGTATACCTCTTCCCACTCCCATATGGAGAGTAGATTGCACCTGCCTTTCAATACATTCTCACCCTTATTCTTTCCAACTCTCTAACCCAAGAGGAGACCAGTTTCCCAGTCTTTCTATCACTCAACAAGTAAACTTTGGAAATCTGTCCTTCAACGTTTGACTGAAACTGCCTCAAGCCCTGTGTGTCCAGACATTTTGTCTCTATCGTACTTTGAATTTGTCTGTGTTAAGATTTCAATATAAGGTGACCTCTCGTTACAGACAGCTTTGCCTTTTGTCTCCTTCTTGCACATAGAATAATAAATTACTACTAATTTGTCTTCTAATATATACAAGATATATATATACAGTATATGCTTTTTTCTGCATCAGTGTTTGGTAATCAGTAATTTAAATTTGACTGTTAGTGAGGAGGAGGTGGTGTTGGGAGGGAGGGATGGAGGGAGTAGGCTACACTGGTGCCGCTGAGGAATGTACTCATTATTTTTTTTGTTATACCATAGTATCTTTGAAAAAGGTAATATACAGTATATAAACTGCTATTATATGAATTTGTCAATTTGGATAATATGGAGCCTTGCAGTGCTGTAATTAGCTGTTATACCTTCTCTACCGTAATGAAACATGGCTCCGATGCATCAATTGTCACGGTTTTGTTTATATATAATATTTTCCCTGAACAGGTGAAGGTGGTGAAGTACTGGCCAGATGCGTACCAGGAGTTGAACAAGTATGATCTCAAAATCAAACTAGTCAGCACAGAGGCCAAGGTCAGCTACCATCGTCACTGTTAACCCATTATTATTACTATTATTATTATTATTATTATTATTATTATTATTATTATTATTATTATTTTTGTTTTTTGGTGTTTTTTTTTAAGTGAAAAGAGGGAAGACAATAAAAAACACTATGAACAACAGGAATTGATATATGGACATAATGTTGATTCTTTAATGATTAAACACTTCTAGTACCGGTGATGTATTATTTGTATTTGACTTCACTTACCTTTAGACGATTTTATGAAGCTCAGGAAGGGTATATGGTAGTAAAACGATTAATTGAGAAAGTCTGCAGCCTTTTAATGGAAAGACGTCCTTCCTAAGCCGAATAAAACCGTTACAAAGTTTCCAGAATATGTTGAGAAATACGTCACTGGTACTGAATGGGTTAACGGACCCCTTGAGTATTACGACACGTTATGGCAGTGTATTTCGGCCATCATTAGGCGATTTTATACAGCTTAGGAAGGATCTGTGGGAATGAAAAGGGGAAAGAGTATCTCATTTAACCCTTTGACTTCCATTTACTCTTCCGAATCTTAACAAAAGTCGTCTAATAGTAGCCAGAAAAACTGTCAAGATGCGTCATAATCCTTAAGGGGTTAAAATGAAGTTGACAGCATTAATAAAAACACCATTTAGGAAGGAGCACTTTATTGACAACGTTTCACAGATGGATGAATTATCTATCTGTGAGACATTGTCTATTAAGTGCTCCTCAGATGGTGTTTATCTTCTCCACTATCTCTAGATGGTACAGTTGGCCTCATAAACTTGCATCCACTATAAGATTTGTGTATGGAGGGAAACAGTGTGGTGTAATTAAGGGGGTGTTTATATTTCGGGACCCCCTTTTCCCTCATGTTTAACCCCATTAGTATTTAGATTTTAAGACGTTCGCCCCATTAGTCTGTCAATTTTAATACCGTTCGCTCAATTTCTTTGTAAATTTTAATACATGTCGTGCCATTTAGGTGTTGATTGTTTCATTGCGAGGGATAGCGAGCCTGCAATTCTCCCTACCAGAAATTCTTGGAGTTGCCGCGCCAGACACGTTGACCAGACCTGCCCTTTAGATGGCGATATCCTGCAGTTCTTCACTCTCCCTCTCCATCAATCATTCTTAATTATAAGCTATATGTCTTACTTTCTATAGCTGACACATTACCCCCACAACTACCATAATATATAAACACTTAGTGTAGCCATCTATTATATAGTAAAAACATGCAGAATAGTAAGAAATCGTGATAAACTTTGCATACCCTAGGTGTTGAGTATTGTTTATGTCGACAGACGTAGCTCTGGCGCTACTTCAGAAGCGTCCACCAGAGGTCTCCGATGAATTCCTGGTAGGGAGAATTTGGAGGAAACAGCGTTTGGCCTTGGTATTTTTCTATCAAAAAATGCACTCATCTTTCTCGGAGGGAGGTATAATTTTAAAGCTTGATCAAGGTCCAAGGAGAGAAAAAAAAAAAAAATAATATTAATAATAATAATATATATATATATATATATATATATATATATATATATATATATATATATATATATATATATATATATATATATTATATATATAATTAGTGGAGTTTTCTGGGTCTGGACATTTTTATTTCAGATACCCCACACACAGACAGAAGAGGTAGTATTGCAGGGCAAGTGAGTGGGGAAGGATGAGAAGCGGTAGGTGGTGTGGGGTTTGGTATTGGTACAAAGGAGTACAAAGGAAATCAAGCAACAACAAAGCTAGTGACCCCTCTAGGCTGCTTGTCCTCCAAACCACTGAGGATTTAGTGTCCACACAGTGGTTTAGAGTGGGTAAGGGAACATTGGAAAGGGAACTACTGCCCTGGAACTAATGTCCGTGGCAGGATTAGGAAGTTAGTAGGGGACAGATGGGTTAGTAACATGACACAGTTATAAGTGATTTTTTGTATATCTGGGAAAAAGATAGTAACGTCTTAGTAATATATATACGCAATAATCCTTGATAAATTTGAGAGGGGAATAAAATTAAGTTATTTATTTACACACGCAGTCTATCGTGGGTTTGATGCAAGATATTTGTCTAGGCGAAGTTTAAAAGAATCAACGGTGCTGCAGTCTATAACGTCTCGGGGAAGCCCATTCCACAAGTTGACAACTTGATTGAAGAAGAAATTCTTAGATTCGTGTGAGTTAAAAGATTTACCAATAATTTTGCAACCGTTTCCCCGCGTGTTTTAGATTGGTCGATAGTGAAGTACTTACTACAGTTTATATTGTCGATGCCTATGATGATTTTGAACACTTGAATTAAGTTGCCTCTTAATCTGCGCTGGGTTAAAGGAAATAGATTTAATTCTCTAAGACGCTCCTCGTATGGTTTGTTCTTTAGGCTAGGTATCATTTTGGTAACTCTATGTTGAACTCGTTCTAGCTTGTCCATATCTTTTTGGTAATAAGGGCACCAGGATTGAACGCAGTATTCCAGAAGAGGGCGGACTAAGGAATTGTAAAGAGTTAGGATAACTTCTTTGGATTTATGCTGAAATGACCTGCCTATAAATCCAATTGTTTTGTTTGCCTTCTTAACAACTTCTGAACATTGCTGACTCGGCTTTAGGTTACTCGATATTGTTACTCCCAGATTGGTTTATCTGTCTACAATCTTAAGGGGAGATTTCCACTTGAGGGATTTTTTTCTTGACCCCTTTCTCCCTCATGGTTAGCCCCATTGCTTTTGATATTATTAGACGTTCGCCCCATTAGTTTGGCGATTTTAAGAACTTTCGCCCCATTTCTGTCAATTTTAAGACTTGTCGTGCCATATAGGTGTCGATTTTTTCCTAGCGAGCGATAGCGAGCCTTCCCTTCGGCCGGGAAATTTTTCTACCGAAAAATATACAAATTTATCTTGAAAGGGGGTCTACGGGCTGTAATGTTAAGCTTGATAGAAGTCTAGCGAACTAACTAAAAACCTCCCATTAAGCTGAATGCCATTTATCGAATAGTTCGCTTTCTTATTTCGGTATCCAATATGTAGTACTTTACATTTATCTGCATTGAAACTCATTTGCCAAATGTGGGCCCAACATGACAACTTATCTAGATTGTGCTACATATCGTCATATGGAGAAAGGGAGGGTCTTGACTATGGTGTGTGAGGGGGTCCGGGGGGACTCAGAGGAGTCGGGTTGCTTGAATTCGTCCTCTATGGACCTATTGCGCACTGGTGTAGTCTAGGGGAAGTCCTCTTCTTACACTATCCAGTCCTCAGCCCTGAATGGCACAACCTAGACCCTCTCCCCCCTGATGTATGAGTCAGGTTCCCCGGGCTCCCCTGAAGAGTTCGGGTACATCCCCTCCTCCACTCTTCCCCTTTAATGTAATAGGGTGTTCTCTGGTGTTACGCAGTCCCCCTGTGATATGGGTGTCTCTGGTGATAGCAGTCCCCCTGGTATCTGAAAGGGGTGTTTCCGGGTGGATGGAACTCTATAGCCTTGGCGGGCAACCCATCTAGGGGAAAAAACCATAAGCAAATTACCGATGGGCGACATGCTAATCGGTGCCACTTACAGGTGGCGATCTCTTTAACAGAAGACAGTTAACAGATTGGGAGATTGGAAGCACCAGTCGGACAAGGCAATACCCAGGGGAGGCCTATAGGCACATGATAAGGAGTTGCTGGAACTCCTGTTTCATTTGTCTGGCTTCCCTTACTGTTTCTGTGTGTGCCTCACCTACACAGAATGTTCTAGTTTGCTCTCACAAACACCTCCTACTATATCTACTTCAGTACACTAAACAAGCACACCACACTTCTTTCTGTCACAAAAACAAAAATATATATATTCATCTCTACCAGCTGAGTCTGGCTCGGTAGTTTGTTCGTGCCTACTTTGGTTTATTCGGTCTGCACTGAGTTTTTACTTCCCTACCTACTTTCAACTCTGGGGGAGGCACTTGTCACAGGCAACTCAGCCCTTTGTCTCCCTCATCCACATAGAAACAAAAATATGTATAAAAAATGACAAAAATAAATAAATAAACGTTAATATAAACATTCCCTGGGGGAAAGGGAATATAATATGCCCCACGTGCCTTCTGCGTGTCGTAAGAGGCGCGCCTAAAGAGGTTGGGTAGGTGGGCTTGCGATCCCCACCCGGAAAAAAATACCAAAGAAAAACGAACGAACAGCCTCGGATATAAAAAAATAAAATAAAAATGGCCACCCCTTCGGGGATCACGGCGTCGGGCAATAGATAGATAGATAGATAAACATTCTCTCCCTAGATGACCTAGATAGAAGTAGCGTTGGGCCAGTTGGAAATGTTGTTGGCTGTCTGTTCATGTAATACAAGGTATATACATTATGGGTATGAAAGGGGTATTTAAAGTGTCCATAACAGTACACTCTTATAAAGATGTATTGGTGCTAATGGTCGGTTTATATGTATATATATATATATATATATATATATATATATATATATATATATATGTGTGTGTGTGTGTGTGTGTATTTATATATTTGTATTTTGTTTTTATTAATAATGATGATGATGATGAACGTCATTATCATCATCTTTATCATTATTATTATTAGTAGTAGTATTATCATTATTAGCAGTACTAGCATTATTATCATTATTCAGATGTTATCATTCTTTTTTCATCTTCTACTTCTTCTTATTCTTATTATTATTATTATTATTATTATTATTTCAGATGGACTTCATTCATCGCAAGTTTCAAGTGACCCTGGACAATGAAACGAGAATGGTAATGTATTTATTATAATGTAAAACTTGCAAAAAAAAAAAAAAGGGACGACACAATATAAAGACAACATAACTTATAGAGACAAAACTAATTAGATAGTTTTTAGTGTTATTTTGTATTTATTTTAATTTGTGTTTAGACAAATAATTAAACTTTTTTTAGTGTTGTTTATTTATATATTTTCATTTCTGTTTAGTCAAACGATTATACTGCCTTTATGTTATATATTTGTACTGTATTTGTTTTCATTTGTGTTTAAAACAAATAATTATTCTGTCCTTAGTTATAATATATATTAATATATTTTCATTTATGTTTGGACACATTATTAGACTGTTTTTAGTGTGCCTTATTTATTTATTTTCATTTCTGTTTAGACAAATAATTATAATGTGTTTAGCTATATTTATTTATTTATTCATATTTTTGTTTAGACATACTGGAATTATGATGTCTTTTCATTTATTTTCATTTGTGTATAGACAAATAATTATGCTATGTTTGTTTTATTCATTCATATATTTTCAGTTGTGTATAGACAAATAATTGTACTTTATTTGTATATATTTATTTATTTATTTAATTTGCGTATAGATAAGTAATTATACTATCTTCATATTTAATAATTTATTTGTTTATTTAAAATTTTACTTTTTGTTTATTATTTTGTATTTAATTGAGTTTAGAAGTAAAGTTGGTTGGTGAACATTTATGAATTTAAGTATGCCTATGCTCCCTAGACCTCCATCAAGCTACAGATAATACCCCGAATACCCCCTTTCGAGATAAACTTGTACATTCTTCCGTAGACAAATTTCCCGGCCGATGGCCGCTTCCTTCTAAGTTACAGGTTCGGATGTTTTCTACTGAAAAATGCACAAATTTATCTTGTCAGGGAGTCTTTGGGGTATTATGTTAAGCTTAATGAAGGTTTAGGGAGCCAATTTAAAAAAAATATCAATAAACTTAAACTGAGAGAAGCATGTCTCTATGAGTCTATGATATGGCTTGATAGAGGGTTAGAAAGAAAACGAAGAATATATAAGATAATAATGATATATATCCCTCTCTCTCTCCCCCCCCCCCCCCCGCCCTCTCCCCCCAATAGGTTGATCAGTACCAGTACACCGCCTGGCCAGACCACAGTGTACCCCAGAACCCCATTGGTCTAGCCCTCATGTTGAAGGAGGTACTGGCAGCCCAATACCAGGGAGCTATTACTGTACATAGTAGGTATGTATATAGGGCTGTTTTTGTGTAGGTAGGTGTGTGTGTGTGTGTGTAGGTGTGTGTGTGTGTAGGTGTTTGCTAGTGTGTGTGTGTGTTACTCAGTTACTTGTTCGTCAAGGGAACTCCACGCAATGCGAGCTAAGCTCATTTTTATCGCGCCTCCTTAACTGGGAATGTATTGCGTGAAATGCATGTTAAGTGTTTTATGTACTGTTGGAATGGCTGTGGATGTGTGTGTAGTCTGTATTTTAGCCAATTGGCGACATCGGAAACGAAGGCTTAGGGTGGATCTGTATGGTACCATTCTCAGTATAGACGGTACCATCTCGCCCGAAGGCTTAGGTAGCCATCAGCTTAGGTGAACCATATGATACCCATCTCGCCTTGTACCATTTTTGCCAACCCCAGATGGGACGTCACAACATCGTCCACTTATTCCAGGTACCTATTTACAGCTAGGTGAACTGAGGCTAACACATGAAAGGAGACAAGCCCAATTTGTCTCCGCCCGGCCGGGGATTGAACCCCCGACCCCTCGTGTGTGAGACGAGAGCTCTACCTACTAGGCTACGGGCTGTGTGTGTGTGTGTGTGTGGTGTGTGTGTGTGTGTGTGTGTGTGTGTGTGTGTGTGTGTGTGTGTGTGTGTGCGTGTGTGTGTGTGTGTGTGTGTGTGTGTGTGTGTGTGTGTGTGTGTAGGTGTTTGCTAGTGTGTGTGTGTGTGTGTAGGTGTTTGCTAGTGTGTGTGTGTGTGTGTGTTATAGTGTCCCCAGAACCCCATTGGTCTGGCCCTTATGTTTGCCAAATACCAGAGGACTGTTGATTAAATGAACTATCAATATACATCATAATCTTCAAAGGGCAGCTATTACGAATATTTTGTTACGAAATATATTGTTAGTTAAGAAACCCTAGCCCTAATATGATGCCTAAGCATAGTAATGTCATATTTTCCCCTTATATATCGATAAATCAGTTGCCCAAAGGCTGCAGTTTACCTTCAGCTGAGATGAAACCGAGTAATGATGATTACATCTGTTTTGATCCATTTTGGCTAACTGTACATCCCATTTGCTCTAGCCCGTTTTGATTTACAGAGGCTAAGGCCACCGAATATGAGGTGGAAGGATGGAGTGAGGAACTACATGAATGCAGGCGGTGCTGGTTGGGGGGAGGGGCGTCGACTGACTGGGGACAGAGGTGCATGGGGGCGGTTCGTTCGTGGCCACCCCTTCGGGGATCACGGCGTCAGGCAATAGATAGATAGATAGAAGGCCATGATTTCTGGCCTACCTGAAATGAATGAACTTAGATGATTTTGTATTTATTGATCTATTTATTCATTGTTTTGTTACAGAGCTGGCATCGGTCGTACTGGCACCGTGATCCTGGTATTGTGGTTGTTGAAACAATTGAAGATCAAAGAGTGCCTAAGCCCGCATGATGTTCTCAGCTCCCTTAGAACCAGCAGGCCCAGGCTCGTCGAAAACACGGTAAAACCTCATTTACCCAATCGTCACTTAACATTTTAGGACTAAGAATTCCTTTTTTTTTACTAATTAATTATTATTTAAATTTTCTTATTGTTATTTTGTATTTGTTTGTCCCTACAGTAGACCTGCTGCAAGCTTTTAACCCCTTGAGTACCAGTAACACACGTTATGCGTTGGCAATGTTAGTAACGCTAACCCCCAGCGCTGCATAGGGTGCGTCGCGGTTAATTAATCCGGTCTTATGGTACCTAGATGGCTCAGATTTGTATGGGAACTGCGTAAGTATAAAAACCTTCAAGTCGGGAGACATTTGGAAATTTTTCTACCAAGGAAATGTAATATTTTAGCTTGAAATGAGGTCTGGGGAGGGGGGTCTTAACTTAAAAGGAGGTCTGGAAAGGCGTTTTGTATTAGCTTAAAGTGGGCCTTGGGAAATAAACAAAACAAAACATAAATCATGAAGGTCTGTGAGAGAGTCTTTGAGGGTTTGATCAGGCAAAGAATGCACTTTGGTTTTATGCCAGGACGGGGTACAACCGATGATATCTTCATAGTCAGGCAGATACAGGAAAGATGTGTTTGTAGACCTGGAGAAGGCCTTTGACAGAGTGCCTAGAGATGTTGTGCAGTGGGCTATGAGGAAACTTGGTGTGGAAGAGTGGCAGGTGCGTATGATAATGAAGATGTATGAGGATTCGCGAACTGCGGTGAGGGTGAGAGGTGTACTGAGTGATGAGTTCACAGTCTGTGATAGAGTTCATCAGGGTTCAGTGTTAAGCCCCCTCCTCTTTATTATGGTCCTGGAGGCACTGCCTAGAGATTTTAGATCCGGACTCCCGTGGGAACTGCTTTATGCAGACGATTTAGTCCTAATAGCTGACAATGTGCAAGATGCTGAGGCCAAATTCAGAAGATGGAGAGAGGGCATGGCAAACAAGGGTTTAAGAGCCCATATTAAAAAAAACAAGGTTATGTATTGTAGATTGAGACAAGGCAATGTGGAAAAGAGCAGTGCATACCCATGTGCAGTGTGTGGAAAGGGTGTGGGTGCTAACTCAATTCGGTGTAGTGTCTGTCGATGTTGGGTGCACCATGGGAGTAAGCACTGTAGTAGAATAAAAGGACCCCTGCCGAAGGATGAGTCAGAAATTGAGAAATTTGAGTGTGTAGTGTGCAAGGGCGAGCTTGTGTTAAATGATGATCCTGTGGCTGTGAATTTTTAAAATGAGTCATTGGAGCTGGTGGACAAGTTTTGTTTCCTAGGAGGTACCATCTCTGCCGGTGGTGGGGCCGAGGCTGCCACTGTCGCTAGAATTAGATGTGGCTGGGGAAAGTTCAGAGAACTGTTGCCAATTCTGACCATGAAAAGAATGCCTCTCCCCCTGAAGGGAAAGGTGTATGCCTCATGTGTTAGAAGTGCAATGACGCATGCCTCAGAAACATGGGCCGTTAAAGTAGAGGATGTCAACAGAATGGAACGTAATGAGATGCGCATGGTGAGATAGATGTGTGGGGCCAAACTGCAGGATAGAATAACTAATGATTAGCTGAGGAGACGCTTTGGTATAAAGAGTATTAGCAAGGAGATGCGTACAAGTAGACTGGGATGGTATTGGCATGTGGAGAGAATGGATGAACAAAATTGGGTGAAAAGATGCAGGTCTGTGATTGTGGAGGGAGCTGCACCAAGGGGAGGACCGAGGAAGACCTGGGATCGGGCTATACGTGCCGATCACCAATCCCAAAACTTGACAAGTGAAGCTGCCCTTAACAGGGTTGCCTGGAACGCCGCCATTAGGACAAGAGACTGAAATTGCACGTATGTGTGGAGCACTCAGTCATAAAATTTTATGTATATATGTATGTATAAAATAGTAAACACGTGGACTGAGCTAATATTACCCCCACGTCCTCACAGATACAGTACAAGTTCGCCCACGAGTTGTTGCAGGAGATAGTGTACGGGGAGCAGACCAGCGTGGCATCTGGGGAGTTCTGTGAGCGCCTGCCCTCCCTCCGTGCTGACTCCATCCTTCTGCAGCAGTACAAGGTAAAGTATATGGCTTCTGGAGGAGTTATATGATATTTTATCCCCCCCTCAGTTACTAACCCATCTGTCCCCTACTAACTTCCTAATCCTGCCACTGACATTAGTTCCAGGGCAGTAGTTCCCTTTCCAATGTTCCCTTACCCACTCTAAACCACTGTTTGGACACTTGATCCTCAGTGTTTTGGAGGACAAGCAGCCTAGAAGGGTCACTAGATCTGTTGTTGCTTGATTTCCTTTGTACTCCCTCCGTGCTGACTCCATCCATCTGCAGCAGTAGGCTACAAGGTAAAGTATTGGACTTCTGGAGGAGTTCTGTGATCGCCTTCCCTCCCTCTGTGCTGACTTCATCCGTCTTATAACAATAATATTTTTGTTTTTGTTATGTATCAGGCGCTGAGAAGGTAAAGAATGGTTTAAGATTACAAGCGATGGACACTCAATGATGTTTTGGAGAGACCAATCACCTCTTACCAAGTGTTGATTCAGGATCATGGGCTTCTATTGGTATAACCACATTTCAAATCAGCCCCTACTCTCTGAAACTTATTTGAGACATATTGGATGCATTGTCCGTGAGTGCCAGTTTCGGCTATATGGGCACATGGCACGCATCAATTTAGTCAACCCTGCTCATGCGGTAATTTAACCGTTTTAGTGCGGGTGAAGTCTATAATATTATATTTTAGCTATATTTAGACAATTTTACGCAGTTTAGGAAACATCTGTGGTTGCTAAAAGGACTAATAGCAGCAGTTTGTAGCACTATAATTACCAGAGGTTCTTCGCAAGCAGAATATATTTGTCTAATAATAGCTAGAATACAATGAAAAGGACAGCACCGCACTGAAAGGGTTAAACCAAGATCATAAGCTTTGTAGTGACCGAGACAGTTAAGGGAGCCCACCTCTCTTTTTTTCTCTTTCTCTCCCTCTCTCCTTGGCTTGTATCCATTCGGCCCCATTCACCTACTATTTTAAGACATTTACCCCCATCCAGGTGTCAATATTTTCCTGGCGACCGATAGCGAGCCAGCATATACTGTATATGTTTTTTTTTTGACAGCAAGCTAAATTTGTACATTTTTCGATAGAAAAATGTTTCCGGCGAAGCCGGATTTCTCCATACAATACTGGCTCGCTATCGCTCGCCAGGAAGAAATCGACACCTGGATGGGGATAAACGTCTTAAAACAGTTGGCTGAATGGGGCCAAATGGATACAAGCCAGGGAAAGAGAGAAAAGGATAGAAAGATAAAACAAGCTGGTGACCCCTCTTAAGAAGGTTTGTTGTATTTGTTGCTGCGAATATAATGTTTGATGGTTGTGCAATGTGCAAAGTAAAATATGTTGTGGTAACTTACAATCAACATCGGTATTAAATAACACCCCGTTCTTAACATTAGTCATCCATTACGAACCCCAATGTACTTGAATAAACTACTGAAAGCCTATGGTCCTCCCGGGATTCGAACTCGGGACACCACACCCAGAACATAAGCATCTAAACCATTACACCACCAACATAGTTAAAGGTTGAGTACACGATCACGATTAATATTAATTTTTGAATTTTGGTATATATCCTGGCCCATGGACATGACCAGGCAATAATAGTCTTTTCACATTTGACTCCAAGCTCTCCAGACATGACGATTAAAATATCGTCAGGCTTGTGGTCACTCCATATGTTCAGTCGAGGTTAATAAGTGTTGTCAGATATTTCACAAAGTTTCGGACACTGACTAATACTCTGAGGGATAAGCACTTTTCCCAGTAACTATAAAGATACCAATAACACTTCTTGAGCGAAAACCACTGGAATCTATGACAACACTTAATACCCCCGATTGTTCATATCATTGGCTGTTGGAGGTCATCAAAGAGCGTATGTCGACTTGAACACTCTTTGACTGATATCACAGAAATAGGGCATCATCTTTATTCGTGATAAGAGAAACACCATGTGGGGTAGGGCCTTAAAGGGAGACGAGTCGCTTTTCTAGACCACCTTCTCCCTCATCTTTAGACCCATTAGTTTGGCGATTTTATGAACTTTCGTCCCATTTCTGTCAATTTTAAGACCTTTCCTGCCAATTAGGTCTCGATTTTTTCCTGGCGAGCGAAAGCGAGCCTGTAATTTAAGAGTAATCGGCCTTCGGCCAGGACATTTTTGTACCGAAAAATTTACAAATTTATCTTGAAAGGGGGTCTAGGGGGCTTCATTTTAAGCTTGACGGAGGTCTAGCGAGGAAACTAGAAAAATAATAAATAAATAAAAAAAAATTACCAAAAAGTGAAGGATCTCCCCTTAATATATACCAGTGCTTTACTGACACCTCATTTGTTTTTATTCAGGTTCTTCAGTGTGACCTGATGTAGCTGTAAAGTGAGACAATATCATGATAACGGCCCATCCTTATCATGATTATAGATGTTGCTCTTTTTCTCCTTGGCATCGTTCAAAGAGTGTTCAAGTAAAATGTCAACAATAAACCCTCTTGAATAACATAAGTCCTTCTTGAACTGCATAACATCGTCTAAACATGAGCCAGAATCAAAGGTAAAAAGGCGTCATCGTCTTGAAGGGGATAAAAGACGTGATAATCTTGAAGGGGTTAACAGAGAGCCGGTCTTTACGTGTTACAGAAGCTGAAGGACCTGCCGAAGGACATGAGCTTCACCTTGGCCAAGAATCCGGACTTCGCGCATCTCAACCGGAACCCGGAGATTTTGCCAGGTGAGCTGACGGGTTAATTAAAGGGGATTTGTATTGATGTCTTCATTTATTTATGTACAGTTGGCCAAATAAGTGATGTCGCGGCACCAAGTATATTTCGATCAATAATTGGTATCAGCACTAAGGTTTAAATCATCGTTCAGAGTGAGATATAAATCATGTTCCTATCTTTACACACCCTATTCAACATCTGACAAACACTAATACAGCATACAGCGAGCAAAACGAAATGACAGCGGCGACACGACTTATTTGGCCAACTGTACTTATTATTTATATTTTTAGTCCCCCCCCCCCCAACCTCCAACAAGCTTAAAGAAACACCCCCAAGACCCCCCTTTGATATAAATGTGTACATTTTTCGGCAGAAATATGTTGCGGCCAAAGGCTGCCTCCACTTAGATTTCAGGCTCACTATCGCTCGCCAGGAAAAGATTGACACCTAAATCGCATATCACAAGAAAGATCTTAATTTTGACAAAGTAATGGGGAGAAAGGTCTTCAAATCGCCAAACTAATGGGGCGAACGATTTAATATCTCAAAAGTAATGGGGCTAAGCAAGAGGTAGAAGGGGACCCTTAACAATCCTTGTATAATCTGGTGAAATTGATGTGTGTTTTGTTTTCCCAGCCAACAGTCGTATGGTGTTCCTTCAGCACACCGCCAGTGACCCCACCTCACAATACATCAACGTGGTCAAGGTCAATGGTTTGGACCGTAAGGTAGGTCAAGGCTGGGTCTTATATCTATCTATTAACCCTTTATGTACAGTCGCACTAATGAGTCATGTCCCAGCTGTCATTACGCTTGGCTTGCTCTGTGCTGTATTATTATCTGTCAGATCTTGAATAGGGTGGGTAAGTGTAGGAACATGTTTGTATATTTCACTCGATATGACGAAATAAAGCGTAGATATTGCTGATACCAATTATTGATCAACACATACTTGGTGCTGAGACTTCACTTATTAGCGCGACTGTACCAGCGAAATCCTCTCACTAAAACATTAGGCTGTCCATAATGCATTTGGGTCTAAGTACATGATTAGATTGTTATCCAAAATTCGAAAATGGATATTAATCGTGATCGTGTACATAGCCTTTACCTGTGTTGGTGGTGTAATGGTTTAGATACTTATGTTCTGGGTGTGGTGTCCCGAGTTCGAATCCCGGGAGGACCATATGCTTTCATTAATTTATTCAAGTGCATTGGGGTTTATAATGGAGGATTAATAGTAAGAACGGAGTGTTCCTTAACCCTCTCCGACATATGAAGCGATTTTGAGCCTATTAGGGATACTTTAAAGCCTGTGTTACCATCAGGGGTATTTAGAAACCTTTAGTTTAGTTACTTCAACCTCTGCAGTTGTCTTTGAGTTATCTGTGGGCAGAAAACTAATTTTGGAGAGGTAATTATAAGAGTGAGAGAACCTTATTTCTTATTGCTAATCTGGCAACTCTGCATCATAAATGCGTGAAAGGGTTAATTAATAATATATTAGTTATATTTAGACGATTTTATGCAACTTAGGAAGTATCTGTGATAGTTAATAGGAGTGATTGAGATAGTTCGAAGCCTTATGATTGCTAGAGATCCTTCCTAAACTGTATACAATTGATTAGTAGTAGCCAGAGTAAAATATAAATGGTATTGTCGGTACAGAAAGGGTTAATGTATTGTCAGACGCCCTGTTCCCTTTATGAGGGTGGCCATACACAAAACGCCCCCAAGCGGACCTGTACCCCGTGAGAAGGGCAATGCGTGCCAGTTTATTCAAGGACTTACAACATTGACCACTCAACTTGGGGTCCGTCCAACTCCGATGCCCTCTGGTCTTATAGCTAACCTAGAACCCCTCCCACCATGAGTTAGAACCACCACACCTTACCTAATCTTATAGCTAACCTAGAACCCCTCCCACCATGAGTTAGAACCACCACACCTTACCTGATCTTATAGCTAACCTAGAACCCCTCCCGCCGTTACCTAGAACCACCACTCCTTAACCTGATGCTACAAATTAGAGGGAGCTGGTCTTTGGCCGGGATATTTGTCTACCAAACAATGTACATATTTATCTTGAAAGTGGTCTAGGTGGCGTTTTTTTTTTTTTTGTTTTTTTAGTTTGAAAGGGGTCTGGGGAGGCGTTTTTTCGTAGTCTAGGGGGAATGTTAAAGTACAGTGGTTGAAAATGGCAACAGTAATCAAAACCCTCAATACAAATATAACAAAATATCATGCTAACCCCCAAGACATTGCACCAACATCTACTGCAGAAAGGGAAGCTGTACTGAGGGCCAACATTTATGCCTGTATCCAGTCAGCCATAGCTAAACATCAACTCTGCCAGCTGATCCCCTATTTGCTGTCGTATAACAACCTGCCAACGATCACCATCCCTCAGGAGGCTTTTTCCAAGAATCCAGCAACCATTAATTAAGGGGGTACTACTCGCTTTCAATGGATCTCCTTCTCCCTCGTGTTTAGCGTATTAGTTTTGATATTTTAAGAAAAAAAAACTCATTAGTTTGGTGATTTTAATACCTTTCGCCCCATTTCGTTGCTAATTTCAAGACCTTCCGTGCCATTTAGGTGTCGATTTTTTCCTGGCGAGCGAAAGCGAGCCTGTAATTTAAGAAGAATCGGGACATTTTTCTATCAAAAAATTTACAAATTTATCTTGAAGGGGGGTATAGGGGGTGCTTTTTAAGCTTGATGGAGGTCTAGCGAGGAAACTCAAAAATAAATAAATACGTAAATATATAGACCAAAATCCAAGCATTACCCCTTAAGAAGACATCATCAAAGAAGAAGAAGCCGTCCAAGACACAAAAACACCCAGCACATAACAAAGCCACTCCAACAGCTTCCTCTCTCTCCGACAGCCCTTCTCCCCTCTCTACACTCTTCAGAAAAACATAGGAAAAGGTAGAATGTAGATACGAGGTGCCGTTGTAAAGGCTTATCCCTCAATACTTTATCTGACCAGAACCAACACCGCAGAAGCCGAGGAATGCTACCAAACAACAACTGCTTCAACCAAGACCTCTCGGTCTTGGTAGGAGCAAAATGTAGCACACCTCTACAACAGCTACAGCTTCAAATGAAGACTCCATCAATTTAGAAGATCTTGAGGAAGAAGATAATAACGAGGAACAAGATGAAGATTATGAAGAAGACGAAGATGAAGACGACCAACAACCAGAGAAGGAACAACCATCACCTCCTCAGACGTTAATCCGAACACCAATTCAGACCCGCAGAAAAACTCTATATAAGTTGATGGAATAAGGACAAGAACAACAATCACAACCTCTATCACCACAACAAGTAGAAGGTCTCCGGACCTTCGAAAGACAGCTGGAAAAGATCAAGAGGAACTCCAACAAAAAGCCAAGAAAATCCAGAAAGACCTTCAATATCAACATATTCTGCAATTATTAACATTAACACCATCGGCTTCTTCACCACCATCATCTCTCACCTTCATCTGCATCAGCTGCCATTCCACTATTAGGTAGCGCCAACGAACTTGACAATAATCTTGACCCCTTAAATTCTTATAACTCGAAATTAATGAAAGCAATCGGGCTGATGTTTCTATCATTTGGGAGGAGTCCACCAGGAAATAGGTGTGGATAGTTACAGCCAGTTTGCTCTAGGCCCTTTTGAGTTACACAGAAGTCAGGGATCAATATTATTGTCAAGTTCGTTGGCGCTACCTATACAACGTGACAAGTTGCTCTTTGAGTGCTGATACCGGATTCACCGATGAAGATAACTATTCGAAGAACAGCAAGGAGGACGGCCCTTCACCTTTTACTCTTCTACTTTGCTCTTCTTTTCCATCTTTACTTCTCTCTGTTTCTTAGAGACCTCTCATCTCCCCAGCCTATCTACGCCTCTTCGCATCGCACCACATAGTGTTAACCCCTCCCACCATGAATAGCCACCTCTCCTTCCAGTTAACGTCTACCTTAATAGTGACAAGATCAAATTTTGTTCTTGGCGAGCGATAGCAAGCCTTTAATTTTAGAAGGAACCAGCCTTGGGCCGGGACATTTTTCTACCGAAAAATGTATAAATCTATCTTGAAAGGGGATCTATGGGTTTTTTTTTTAAAGCTTGATAGAGGTCTAGCGACGACACTCAAAACTAAATTAATGGATAAATATATAGACCAAAAAACAAGCACTACCCCCTTAACCTGATGCTACGGATAACCTAGAACCCCTCCCACCATGATCTAGAGTCAATAAACCCCCCCCCCCCCCCCACCTCCTCCTGTTACTCCACCACCACCTCCTCCGTACAGGATGCCTACCTGAGCGGAGAGCACCCCCAGCCCCACACCCTGGGGGCCGTGTTCCGCCTCATCTATCAGCAAAGGGTGGCAGTCTGGGTCCAGCTTCATACCTTCCCTCATAACAGCCAGGTAAGTCTGTCTTTCGTTCATCCTATGACTTAAACGGCTTCAAGCTCCCTGTGCCCAGACGTTTTGACTATAACGTACAGTTAACTCGTATAATCCGCAGAGTCTCAGAATATTGTCTAGGCTTATGAAAAGCTTAAAAGTTAATGTATAAAATAAATGTACAGTGTATAAAATGGGCTCTGAAGAAAAAGGAGAAAAGAAAGCTGGATGTGATGGAGATGAGCTGCTTGAGGAGTATGTGTGGAGTTACTCGTAGAGACGGATTGAGGAATGAAGAGATACGTAGGAGAGTGGGGCAGCAGGAACATTTGTCAGCCAGAGTGGATAGAAGGGTGCCGAGCTGGTATGGTCATGTTGAGGGGAAGTGGTGGTGGATAGGAGTGAATGGAGAATGCTTGTGAATAGTTGAGTGAACACGTGGTCATTTGGAATAAGGCGTCGGGCACAAGTTGGACTATATAATAGTCCATCAGGCGCCTGGCCCGGGGAGACGATTAATATGAAGGGTGCGCCTGGAAGTGTGGTGGGAGGGCTTGTGGCTTTGGCTCCGCTGCATGTCTGCCTGCCGAGATCGAAACCTCTCCGGGTGGTCGGGGGCCGGGGGAGTGCTGGAGCGACCTTGGTGACCCTGGTCTCTTGGTCTTCTCCTGGGTGACCTAGATGTGTGTGAATTTGTGTTTTTTATCTGTGTTCATTTGTTGTTTTATGTTGTTTTTGTGTTTTCCCTGTTCTTGCTCTGTCTTGAGTCGGCTACCCCCAAAATGGGGATAGGGCCTGAGCATATAGATAGATAGATAGATAAATAGAGTATACAATGGAAAAGAGATGAATTAAGAAATGTATAAGCAATGCAGTTTCCTACAGCAATCTCAAAAAATATAATTCCATAAAAACAAATTCCGAGACTGCGTATTTTTTTTATTTTTTTTATGAGAGTGGATTAAACGAGTTGACTGTACCTTGAATTTTGCTCTGTCACTCTTTCAACTTTGAGGTAGATATTTGGTACAGGCAGTTTTGTCTTTTGTTTCCTTCATTCACATAGACAACAAATCATAATACAGACTTCCACAAACACTTACAGAACACAGACATATAATTCATAATACAGACTTCCTCAAACACTTACAGAACACAGACATATAATTCATAATACAGACTTCCACAAACACTTACAGAACACAGACATATAATTCATAATACAGACTTACACAAACACTTACAGAACACAGACATATAATTCATAATACAGACTTCCACAAACACTTACAGAACACAGACATATAATTCATAATACAGACTTCCACAAACACTTACAGAACACAGACATATAATTCATAATATAGATTTCCTCAAACACTTACAGAACACAGACATATAATTCATAAAGCAAACTTTTGTGAACACTTAGGACCTTTTCAAACGACCGTTTTGTCCCGTGCAGGAAATTCATGTCTATGTATCTGTTGCCGGATGCCTTACTCCCCTTTATGAGGGTGGCTATGCACAAAACGCCCCCAAGCGGAGCTGTCCCCTGTGACAAGGACAACCTGTGCCAGTTTATTTGAGGCTTTGCAGGCTTAACCACTCAATTTAGTGTCCGTCCGACTCTGAGGCCTTCTGTTTCTTTTTAGCACTATTTTTCTACAGTGGTGTGTGGCGATTTCATCCACTAACCTGCTTTACTATTAGGTACGCAGGACGGATTTGTATATACCGGTAATTCATGTGTGAGATCGAAATCCATGAATGGAAAGAGAAAACCTAATATACCTCTCTCTATAACACAGGAGTACCCGGATGTGCTTCAGGTGGAAGGTAAACAGATGATAGACCAGCTGGAGGTGACGGTGGGTCCCCTTCAGACCAACAGAGGGCCCTCTACAGACCAACAGTGGGCCTCCTACTGACCATAAACAACCTAATACCTCTCTCTATAACACAGGAGTACCCGGATGTGCTTCAGGTGGAGGGTAAACAGATGATAGACCAGCTGGAGGTGACGGTGGGTTCCCTATAGACCAACAGTGGGCCCCCTACTGTCCATAAACAACCTAATACCTCTCTCTATAACACAGGAGTACCCTTATGTGCTTCAGATGGAGGGTAAACAGATGATAGACCAGTTGGAGGTGACGGTGGGTCCCCTACAGACCAACAGTGGGCCCCCTACTGACCATTAACATCCTAATATACCTCTCTCTATAACACAGGAGTATCCGGATGTGCTTCAGGTGGAGGGTAAACAGATGATAGGCCAGCTGGAGGTGACGGTGGGTCCTCTACAGACCTTCAACAACTTCACAGAGCACTGGGTGGACATCGCCGTGCCTCAGTCGGTGAGTAGCAAACTGTACAGGCACGCCACTTATACTAGATTTTTTTTAAACTTGGCGGGTATTTTACTCTCTTAGAACCTCATTTCTCGATAACTTTATGCTTGCTTCATAAGGGTCACCCAATATGACAATTGCCTGTGTCATAGTAAAGAAATATTTAAGGAGGAGGTAGTCGCTTTTTGTGGACCCCCTTCTCCCTCATGTTTAGCATATAATTTTTGAAAGTTTAAGACTTTCGTTCCATACTATCAATCTTTTCTCTCCTTTGGGCTCCTCCGACCATAAACTTATCTTTGTCACCTGTCCTGTCTCTCAAGTTCGGCCACCCGATCCTCCCAGCCGGCGGCGCTTATGGCACTTTGGCGCTGCCGACTGGGAGGTTATCCGGCAGTAATTCTTTGATTTTCCATGGAATGATTTTTCCTTCCGTGGCCGGGGACCCTCGGAGAGTGCTGAACGCATTACCGAGGTAATCCTATTGGGCATGGGGGCTTACATTCCATCTACTTTCTCTCAGACTAATGCAAACAAATCTTGGTTTACTCACGCTTGTTCTACTGCTGTCCGCAATAAGGAGGAAGCATTCAAACGGTATCGACGCCTTAAAACTCAAGAATTTCATTCTTCCTATGTTTCTGCCCGGAATCAAGCCAAGTGTCCAAATCTGTTCTTCGACTTGCCAAACACTCTTTCATCAATAATAAATAAATGCACTAAACTATCCAACTCTAGCTCTTCCCAAACTTTCTGGCATCTAGCCAAAAACCTCTCCAACAATTTTCTTCCTCGTCTTTCCCTCCCCTTTTCCACTCTGATGGCACAACCAACACTTCTTCCTCTGACAAAGCTGACCTCTTCGCTCAATCTTTCGCTAGAAACTCAACCTTGGATGATTCCGGTGCTATTCCTCCCTCTCCACCCCCCTCTCTCCTACTTATGCCTAATAGCCTTATCTCTTCTAAAGATGTACTTTCTACCCTCTCTGGGCTTGATACTAGGAAGGCGTACGATCCGGATGGTGTTCCTCCTGTTGTACGAAAAAACTGTGCTTCCGTACTGACTCCCTGCCTAGGCAAACTCTTTCGTCTCTGTCTCTCCTCTAACATCTTCCCTTCGTTGCTGGAAGTTTGCTCTCATTCAACTTGCCCCAAAGAAAGGTGACCACTCTCAACCCTCCAACTATCATCCAATTGCTCTCATCTGTTGTGTTTCTAAAGTTTTTGAAACTATTCTTACTTCCAAATTTCTTAGGCATTTCTCTTCTCATAATCTATTCTCAGATCACCAGTATGGCTTCTTTAATTTAACCCTCAGTACCCGGTTGGGCTTCCAGCAGCCCATAACAAACTCTCGCTGTGGGTCCCGGAGGGGCTTCTAAAATCCATAAGCTTGAAAGCCTATTAAGTGTGGTTTGAAAGCCGTGCGTCGAACCGTATCTAAAAAAAGCCGGTCGGAGCGACGCGCACCTTCGAAAACAAGAAGGAGAAGTCGGAGGTTTGTTGATGTTGTCTGCTAAGAAGAAATTAGTGTCTATAAATGTCCGATATTGCATCAAAACTCTCTCCACGGAAATCGTCATCACAACTGAACCAGTTGGCCTAGAGAGCTCTACTTAACACCAGTCTACAGATACGCAACAGGGCTACGTTTTGAGATGTGTGTGAATTCTTTAGCAGTTAAAATAACAAAGATAGGGCTAGATTATTACAAAGTTTTCGGGCAGATCCCCCTGGGTTTCAGTGCTGTCCTTTACAAGGCGAGACCGGTCCAGAGGGTTTTTTAAGGGTCGCTCTACTGGTGATCTTTTTTTATATCTTACTAATTCTTGGTTATCCTCCGTTCGGGACTTCGGTGAGAGTTTTTCTATTGTGTTAGACATATCGAAAGCGTTCGATAGAGTCTGACACAAATCAGTAATTTCTAAACTACCCTCCTCTGGTTTCTATCCCTCCATCTGTGCCTTTGTGTCTAATTTCCTTTCCGACTGTTCCATAGCTGCGGTTGTGGACGGCCATCGTTCACTTCCTCATCCTATCAACTCCGGTGTTCCTTCGGGATCTGTCCTATTTCCTATTCTCTTTCTAATTTTCATAAATGATCTTCTCAACTGTACCTCCAGTTCTATCAATTCATATACAGACGACTCTACCTTACACTATTCAATTAGTTTCCCAGAACACCCCAGCCAGCAATCCCTCAAAACCAAACGTAATGAAGCCATACAACACTTATCTTCTGATCCAACTATCATTTTCAATTGGGGTAGAGAAAACCTTGTAACCTTTAATGCTTCCAAAACCCAATTTCTCCATCTATCTACCCACCGTGAACTCCCAGAGGGCTATCCCTTATTCTTCAACAATACAAAAATCAACCCTACATCTTCTCTCAGTATTCTCGGTGTCTCTTTTTCTTCTGCTCTCTCTTGGAAGGACCATATATTACCAGTCTTGCTAAGGCAGCCTCCCAGAAGATGGGTGTGCTCAACTGCCTCAAGGGGTTCTTTACCCCTGCTCAGCTTCTTGCTCTGTACAGGGGCACAGTGCGTCCTTGTATTGAGTATTGTTCACATGTGTGATGAGGATCCTCTCACACAGCATTTCTAGAAAAAGTAGAAAGGAAAGTCTTTTGTATCATTAACTCCCGTCCACTCACCAACTCTCTTCGCCGTAATGTTGCATCTCTCTCGCTATTCTATCGCTACTACAATAATCAGTGTTCCTCAGAGCTCTCTCAGTGCATACCACCTTCTCTATGTAGGGTACATAGTACCCGTCTTGCAACACAATCCCACCCCTATTCTGTACAACTCTCCAACTCAAGAGTGAAACGTTACTCCCAATCATTCTTCTATTCAACAGCTGAGCTCTGGAACTCTCTCCCTGAATCAATCTATCCCTCATCCTATGACTTAAATTGTTTCAAACTCTGTGTGTCCAGGCATTTTGTCTCAACTGTTCCTTGATTTTGGCCGTGTCACTCTTTTAACTCTGGGGGAGGCACTCATCACAGTCAGTTTTGCCTTTTGTTTCCCTCATCCACATAAAAAAACAAAATTAGTTTGGCGATTTTGAGATCTTTTTGCCCCATTTCTTTGTCAATATAGAGACCTTTGGTGTCATTTAGGTGTCGACTTTTTCCTGGCGAGCGATAACGAGTCTGTAATTTTAGAAGTAATATGCATTCGGCCGGGACATTTTTCAACCGAAAAAAGTACAAAAATATCTTAAAAGGGGGTCTAGGTGTTTGTTTAAGCTTGATGGAGGTCTAGCGAGGGAACAAAACAAAATAATAATAAATAAATACATAGACCAAAACTCCCTTCAGAGCACACCCATTTTTGAAGCCCCCTGGTGACTGTACCAGCAACTATATACTGTATACTCTTGTCCTATCTCCTCCACAATTCCTACTGTGGTTCTTTATCATTAATTGACCTTTTTTGCTTTGTCTTTATTTTTCCTTCCTCTATTCATTGTCTCTTAACCCCTTGAGGACCAGCGACACGCGTTATGCGTCGCCTATATAATATGTAACGCAATGGTTGCGTCCGCCTTAATTATATGTGACGCAACGGTTGCGTCCGCCTTAATTACTCTTGTCCTATGGCACCTAGAGGGTTCAAATTGATATGGGAACTACTGTAGGATCCCACGGAATAATACCGATGGTTGGCAACCCTCCAAATCCAGCCACGTGCATGTGGGCGCACGCAGGAGTGATTTTCCAGTATATTGCCTACCCATCACTCCATGTTAATTGTGACTTTTCGCCACCCCCTCAGGACCACTAGATGACTTAGGTGAGCGTTTTTTTTTTTCATTACTAACCCATCCATGTGTTTTCAAGAAAAAAAAATGACAAGTGGCGGGTCCTGGAGTGTAGGCTACATTTTTATTAAATCGCTTGGGGTCCAGGGGGTTAAAACAAAAAGGGGGGGGTTGAGTTGGAATTTCACTACAACCAAATAGGCAGATCACTTACTACTTTTAAGCGATACATGCTATACGTGATACGGCAACATAGGGGAAGTAACAACCAGGCCGATTTAGGTGCGACTGACACCGATGATCGTGTAGTAGAGAGAGGTTGATGGGAGAGTTTATCCTCTTTCCAGCTCAGGGTTACCAAACCAAGTCTGCTAGATAGTAAGTAAATGAAGAAAATCGCTAGAATAATGCCACAATCTCTAGAATATCGCTCTAAAATATCTCAAATCTCAAAAATATCGCTAGAATTCATGTCGCTAGATGAAAAAAATTGCCTCTAGATCGAAGTAAATATCTCTAGATCTAGCGGAAAAGTAGCTAAATTGACAACACTATTTCCAGCGCGTGTCCCCCCCGCACCGACTCCTGGTGCTGCAGTTGACAGGATGGCCACACACCCATGACCTGCCCCCCAACCCTGACTCCCTGCTGGCGGTGCTGGGGAAAGCTGGGGCGGAACCCACATCCCAGAACGCCCCGATGCTCCTCATGTGCAGGTAAAACGTGGGTCCAGACATTTTGGCTCGCATATTCCTTGATGTTGGCCCTGTCACTCTTTCAATTCTGGGGGATACACTCGGCACAAGCAGTTTTGCCTTCTGTCTCCCTCATCCACATATAAAAAAATAGAGGGAAGACAAAATAAAAGATAGGTCTCAGCGGGACATTATTTCAAGGATAGTTTTCATCATAGTAATAATAGATTTCTGATGACACCTTGATATTTATATTCGTTGCTGCTGCTTTTCATGTGCAGGTATATAGCAATTGTTGATCTGTTGTATGGACTTTACACAGGAAGTAAGAGAGAGAGAGTACTGTCAAGACTTAATGTGGTGGGTGGTCCTCCATCTTCTTTTCTGTGAACTCAGGAGTGAAACAGGGATGTCGGCTGGTACCCTTACTTTTCAAAATTTGTGTGAATTGGTTACTGGGCTGGACAGTCAACTGTAGTCAATGCGGATCATCGATCGGCAATATCAAACTCACTAACCTAACTTATAGCTGCGTTATGTTATTAATCCAAATTGTCCCCTACTAGCATCTCCTAACCCTGCCATGGACATTAGTCCTAGGGCAGTACTTCCCTTTCTAATTGTCCTTTACCCACTCAAAGCCACTGTTGAAGACTCTGAGCAGCAGTGATTTAGAGGGCAAGCAACCTCGAGGGGTCACTAGACCGTTTGTTGCTCGAATTTTTTTGCACTCTTTTGTGCTTTGCTGACGTTCTACTTGGACCTAAGCTAAGGTCCATTTGGTCTACAGTCCACCATGCTATCCACTGATCTATCGCTGAATGAATGATTAAAGTGTTATTAATGGGGTGTTTTTCTGGACCTCCTTCTTCCTCATGTTTAACCCCATTAGTTTTGTGATTTTAAGACATTCGCCCCATTAGTTTGGTGATCATAAGACCTTTCGCTTTTTTTATTTGTCAATCTTGAGAAGTTTTGTGCCATTTAGCTGTTAATATACTCTTGGCGAGCGATGGCGACCCTGCAATTTAGGAGGAGCCGGCCTTTGGCCGGTACATTATTTAAAAAAAATATATATACAAATTTATCTTGAAGGGGGGTTTGGGGGGTATTTATTTTAGCTTGATGGAGGTCTAGGGAGCAAACTAAAATAAATAAATAAATAAATAAACAAATAAATAGATAAACAAATAAATAGATAAACAAATAAACAAATAAATAGATAAACAAATAAATAGATAAACAAATAATAGATAAACAAATAAACGAATAAACAAATAAATAGATAAACAAATAAATAGATAAACAAATAAATAAATAAACAAATAAATAGATAAACAAATAAATAAATAAACAAATAATAGATAAACAAATAAACAAATACACACATAAATAGATAAACAAATAAATAGATAAACAAATAAATAAATAAACAAATAAATAGATAAACAAATAAATAGATAAATATAAACCCCTTAATATTGTCAGGGATGGAGTGACTGGGTGTGGTGTGGCGGCTGCTCTGCTGCTGGTGATGGCTAGGGTTCGACTCCTGGCCAAGGTGGACATCTACCGTTCAGTCCTCACCGTCCTCTATGACAGACCGCAGTTCATCGTCTCACAGGTCAGTCAGGGGTTAGAAGTATGGGTATGAAAGGGATAATCTAAAGTGTCCATAATAACCTAATATTAGGCTGTCCATAATGCAGTTGGGTCTAAGTATATGATTAGATTGGTATCCAGAATTCTAAAATGGATATTAATCGTGATCACGTACTTAACCTTTAACTGTGTTGATGGTGTAATGGTTTAAATTATGTTCTGGGTGTGGTGTCCCGAGTTCGAATCCCAGGAAGATCATATGCTCTCATTAAGTGCATTGGGGTTTGTAATGGAGGATTAATGTTAACTATGAGTACGAAAAGGGATACATAAAGTGTCCATAATAATCTATCTATGTTAAGGGGAGATGGGTCGCTTTCTGGTCCCCCTTCTCCCTCATACTTAGCCCCTTTACTTTTCATATTTTTAGACGTTCAGCCCATTAGTTTGGCGATGTTAAGACCTTTCCCCCCTTTTCTTTGTCAATACCCGTAAACGGTGACCGTCCTAAATATAGTTTTTTTTTTCTGTGCGAGTGAAAAAAAAAAAAAATATTGAGGACGGTCGCAGTTTATGGGTTAAGACTTTTCGTGTCATTTACTGTAGGTGTCGACTTTTTTCCTGGCGAGCGATAGCGAGCCTGTAATTTAGAAGGAATTGGCCTTCAGCCGGGAAATTTTTCTATCGAAAAATGTACAAATATATCTTGAAGGGGGATCCTGGGGTTGTTTTGTTAAGTTTGATGGAGGTATAGGGAGGAAACTAGAATAATAATATATAAATGAAAAAATCAATCAAAAAGTGAACCATCCTCCCTCAAGACAACATTATGGGACTGTAAAGGGTTAATAAAGTGTCCACACTAATCTACCTTTAGTAATATATTATGGGTATGTAAAGGGTTAATAAAGTGTCCATAATAATCTACCTTTAGTATAATATTATGGGTATGTAAAGGGTTAATAAAGTGTCCATAATAATCTACTTTTAGTATAATATTATGGGTATGTAAAGGGTTGTTGTTGTTGTTGTTGTTCCCCAAGCTGCCTGGCCGAACAGCCCCAAGGCCCCGAGTAAGGCCAAGGCCATAAACGAGCGCCCCAACAGAACCCTCCCTGCCAACCACAATAAAGCCTGGGTGACCGAAGCCACTCCATGGCGGGGAGCTGAGAGGGTGCGTAAACGCCCGGGAAACCAAAGCCTCACCCAGGGCCCTGTGCCCCTCAGCAATTATGAAGAGAAAGTTGAGGGGCAAAGGAATAATGTGACGCTTTAGCTTCCAATCTTGGTAGATTGGGAGGTCAATCCACGGAAGAGATGCCGTCACTTGAGACCTAGAAAATATATAAGTAAAAGGAACAGTCAGAGTAAGCTATGGGTATGGCAGAGATTGCTCAGGTCTCACTCTGATAGACCAGCCCATCGCCATATTGTTTGTAATGTACAAAGGGTTAATAAAGTGTCCATAATAATCTACCTTTAGTATTATATTATGGGTATGTAAAGGGTTAATAAAGTGTCCATAATAATCTACCTTTAGTATTATATTATGGGTATGTAAAGGGTTAATAAAGTGTCCATAATAATCTACCTTTAGTATTATATTATGGGACTGTAAAGGGTTAATAAAGTGTCCATAATAATCTACCTTTAGTATAATATTATGGGTATGTAAAGGGTTAATAAAGTGTCCATAATAATCTACCTTTAGTATAATATTATGGGTATGTAAAGGGTTAATAAAGTGTCCATAATAATCTACCTTTAGTATAATATTATGGGTATGTAAAGGGTTAATAAAGTGTCCATAATAATCTACCTTTAGTATAATATTATGGGTATGTAAAGGGTTAATAAAGTGTCCATAATAATCTACCTATTTAGTGGTAATATACCTTTATTATACCAGTTATAAAGGTCAATAATTATCAATATACCCAATGATCTTATATACCTTTATCATACCAGTTATAAAGGTCAATAATTCTCAGTACACCCAATGATCTTATATACCTTTATTATACCAGTTATAAAGGTCAATCATTATCAATATACCCAATGATCTTATATACCTCTATCATACCTTTATTATACCAGTTATAAAGGTCAATCAATATCAATATACCCAATGATCTTACATACCTTTATCATACCTTTATTATACCAGTTATAAAAGTCAATCATTATCAATATACCCAATGATCTTATATACCTTTATTATACCAGTTATAAAGTTCAATAATTATCAATATACCCAATGATCTTACATACCTTTATTATACCAGTTATAAAGGTCAATTATTATCAATATACCCAATGATCTTACATGCCTTTATCATACCAGTTATAAAGGTCAATCATTATCAATATACCCAATGATCTTGTATACCTTTATCATACCAGTTATAAAGGTCAATAATTCTCAGTACACCCAATGATCTTATATACCTTTATTATACCAGTTATAAAGGTCAATCATTATCAATATACCCAATGATCTTATATACCTCTATCATACCTTTATTATACCAGTTATAAAGGTCAATCATTATCAATATACCCAATGATCTTGTATACCTTTATCATACCTTTATCATACCAGTTATAAAGGTCAATCAATATCAATATACCCAATGATCTTACATACCTTTATCATACCTTTATTATACCAGTTATAAAAGTCAATCGTTATCAATATACCCAATGATCTTATATACCTCTATCATACCTTTATCATACCAGTTATAAAGGTCAATCATTATCAATATACCCAATGATCTTATATACCTTTATTATACCAGTTATAAAGTTCAATAATTATCAATATACCCAATGATCTTGCATACCTTTATTATACCAGTTATAAAGGTCAATTATTATCAATATACCCAATGATCTTACATGCCTTTATCATACCAGTTATAAAGGTCAATCATTATCAATATACCCAATGACCTTATATACCTTTATCATACCTTTATTATACCAGTTATAAAGGTCAATCAATATCAATATACCCAATGATCTTATATACCTTTATCATAACCTTGTTATACCTTAATTAAGGGGACGCAGCAGACCGTTTGTTTGGTCTATTAATTCATGTATTCATATATTTTTTCAGTTTCCTCCCTAGACCTCCATCAAGCTTAGAAAAACACACCCTAGACCCCCCTTCAAGATAAATTTGTAAATTTTTCGGTAGAAAAATATCCCGGCCGAAGGCCGGTTCCTCCTAAAATTGCAGGCTCGCTTTCGCTCGCCAGGAAATAATCGACACCTAAATGGCACGAAAGGTCTTAAAATTGACAACGAAATGGGGCGAAAGGTGGTAAAATCGCCAAACTAATGGGCCGAACGTCTTATAATCTCAAAACTAGTGGGGCTAAACATTAGGGAGAAGGGGGTCCAGAAAAACGGTCTGCCTCCCCTTAAGCTATATCTCCCTCTCACTATATATACACTTTATGCTGGATACCATTAGGCCATTTTTGTTTACAGCTTAAGGGGGGATGGGTTGGTTTTCTGGACCCCCTTCTCCCTCATGTTTAGCCCCATTAGTATCAGATGTTAAGATGTTTGCCCCATTAGTTAGTTGATTTTAAGACCTTTCGCCCCATTTCTTCGTAAATATTTAGACCTTTCGCGCTATTTAGGTGTCGATTTTTTCCCTGCCGAACGATAGTGAGCCTGTAATGTTGGAAAAACCGGCCTTCGGCCGGAACATTTTTCTACCGAAAAATGTACAAATTAATCTAGAAGAGGGATCTAATGGATGTTTTTTTTTATTTGATGGAAGTCTAGGGAGGAAACTAGAAAAATAGTGAATACATGCAGAAATCGCCCAAAAAGTGAACCATCTCCCCTTAAGGGGAGATGAGCGTATATATTTCCTCATATATATATATATCTTTATAACATTTAGTTAGTTTCCTCCCTAGACCTCCATAAAATTCAAAAATACATCCATTAGATCCCCCTTCTAGATTAATTTGTAAATTATTAGGTAGGAATATGTCCCGGCCGAAGGCCGGTTCCTCCAAAATTACAGGCTCACTATCGTTCGCCATGAAAAAAGTCGACACCTAAATAACACGAAAAGTCTTAATATTGACAAAGAAATGGGGTGCAAGGTCTTAACACCTTACGAGCGGCCTATGCGGTTTATTTATGTGTACCGCACAGCGGGGTGTTTTTAGCCAAAATAGGGCTGCTTACGTGATCATTTTCATGCCTAAATAAGACCCAGAACGTAAAACAAGTACCTATCCCTGAAAGGGCATAAACAGAGCTTTCGAATGACACCATAACGATCCTTGTATGATGGATAGTTTTCTTGCAATAACCGTGCAACGCGAGTGCAAAAAGCAGGTAATTCGGTACTTTCAGTACATAATTGAGTATGTAGCGAGTGAGAGAGGGAGGAGGGAGCTGAGATTTGTGTCAGTAGGTTCGCCGCGGTGGTCTGGAGCAGTCATACGCTCGCTAGTCTCCTGCCACCACTTGTCTCTCTCTCTCAGCCACATTACGTGCTGAAATTGCCACTCGAGTTATGTCGAGCGCCGCCACATAGTCCAGCTTTATTTAACTCGACTTATGTTGCTCGCCGCTAAATAAGGGTTAAAATCGACAAACTAATGGGAAAACATTAAAATATGAATACTAATGGGGCTAAACATGAGGGAGAAGGGAATCTACAAAAACGACCCATCTTCCCTTAACCCGGGGATGGCACCGAGACTCTTAAGAGGTTTTACTGGGCAAAGGCGACAGGACTCTTAAGATCAAAGGCCTTTTAAAAGACCCTAGTGGCACTCAAAACAACGGAATATGTGATTAAGTGAGATAATTCCCCTCCATGCCTGCTATCACTCCTCCACATGTGTCCAACCCCCCTTCCCCCTTCAATTATCATATATTTTTCCCCCTATTCCCTTGTTTATCTGTTTATTTTCCACGCCAATATCCTTCACCCGGTTTCAAGGTCGAAGGGGACTCGTATAGAGATCGTAGCAAGAGAGAAACTTCAGTAGCAAGACATCAATGTCGATCAATAAGTGAGAGAGGGAGGATCTGTGCCGCGCCGTCTCTCCTCATGAATGAACCGGTCAGCAATATATAGTCTTTTTCTCACCCCAAATACTATTCCCACTTGTTTTATTGCTGTTACATGTTAATATCTTCATATTAAACGTAAAATAGGCGCATATGAATAATTAATAACGATATTTATCGGATAATGGCGATTTTAGTTGGGAATGAGCCTCAATATGTTTGCCTGGAGGGCACTTTCAAATACCATATCTTCGCCGTTTAAAGGTTAAGACACATCTCTACACTCTATGAAAGTGTTCAGGTTAAAACACCAAAACAATAATGATTACACACTTACTGTGCGTGCCACTTGTGTTACAGTTTAGCGTTGAATATTGTACAGTCGGCAAATTATAAAAGATGTCTCGGCACCAAGTGTATTTTTATCAATAATAGGTATCAGCAATATCTTAAACTCGATTCTTTTCGTTTCGAGAAAGATACACAAACATGTTTCTACACTTACTCACCCTATTCAACATCTGACATACATTAATACAGCACATCACGAACCAAACATAATGACAGCCGAGACATGACTTACTAGCGTTACTGTACAATCGGCCTAATAAGTGATGTCTTGGCGCCAAAAATATCTTGATCCATAATTGGTTTCAGTAATATCTAAACTTGATTCATTCATTTGTAGTGGGCTATACAAACCTTTTCCTACACTTACCCAACCTATTCAACATCTGACAGACATTAATACAGCACAGAGCGAACCAAACATAATGACAGCTGAGACATGACTTATTAGCGCTACTATACACATGACTTTGACATTGTATGACTTCAGATCTAGCTCAAACGGGATCCGAGTCTCTTCCGTATTAGTCAAGCGGGAATTTGCGCGCTGTGGGTCATGACCGTTACGTTTGCTTCTAATATGGCCGCTTTTGGGTTGAGGGGGGAGCTTAGCCCCCCCCCCCCCCCGGAATTATTGTCATCATATATATTGCCAGCAGCGAGAAATAACAGCTGGCTGTCGGATACTTTTGGATAAAAAGAAGTCAAATTAGGCGCGTAACGGTCGTGACCACGATCGTGCGAATGTCGCCATGAAAGGTTGCTTGAAATGGCCAAAACAATACTATAGGTAGCGCCAACGAACTTGACAATAATTTTGACCCCTTAACTTCTTATAACTCAAAATGAATGAAGGCAATCGGGCTGATGTTTCTATAATTTGGGAAGAGCCTACCAGGAAATAGGTGTGGATATTTACAGCCAGTTTGCTCTAGGCCCTTTTGAGTTACAGAGAGGTCAGGGATCAAGATTATTGTCAAGTTCGTTGGCGTTACCTATAATTCATGTTAATTTTCTTGTATACATTCCCCTATTCATTCAAGTCTTCAAACAACATTGCTTCTGTTTGACACCCTGTTTTTTTGTCCTAGTTTGTGCTCTGTCTCGAGTCGGCCACCCCAACTTAAAACAAAAATATTAATAATACAATAAAATGGGGTATGTGCCAGAGTAGATAGATAGATAGATAGATAGATAGATAGATAGATAGATAGATAGATAGATAGATAGATAGATAGATAGATAGATAGATAGATAGATAGATAGATAGATAGATAGATAGATAGATAGATAGATAGATAGATAGATAGATAGATAGATAGATAGATAGATAGATAGATAGATAGATAGATAGATAGATAGATAGATAGATAGATAGATAGATAGATAGATAGATAGATAGATAGATAGATAGATAGATAGATAGATAGATAGATAGATAGATAGATAAATAGATAGATAGATAGAATGACTGGAGATCTAACTTGTTCATTTTGTGTTGGCAGGAACAGTACGACTTCCTGCACACTGCCACAGCTGCCTACCTCAACAAACTCAGCGACATGTACATCAACTTCCAGTAGTGTGTAGTCTTAGTGTGTACAGCAATAATACGTACAGTAAGTGTGTACGGCAGACCGTGTGTACGGCAGACAGTATGTACGGCAGACAGTGTGTACGGAAAATAGTGTGTACAGCATATAGTGTGTACAGCATATAGTGTGTACAGCAATAGTGTGTACAGCATGAGTGTGTACGGCAGACAGTGTGTACGGCAGACAGTGTGTACGGCAAATAGTGTGTACGGCAGACAGTGTGTACGGCAAATAGTGTGTACAGCATATAGTGTGTACAGCAATAGTGTGTACAGCATGAGTGTGTACGGCAGACAGTGTGTACGGCAAATAGTGTGTACAGCATATAGTGTGTACAGCAATAGTGTGTACAGCATGAGTGTGTACGGCAGACAGTGTGAACGGCAGACAGTGTGTACGGTATATAGTGAGTATGGCAAATAGTGTGTACAGCATATAGTGTTAAAGGCAAATAGTGTGTACAGCATGAGTGTGTACGGCAGACAGTGTGTACGGCAGACAGTTTGTATGGCGTATAGTGAATATGGCAAATAGTGTGTACAACATATATAGTGTGTAAGACAAATAGTGTGTACAGCATGAGTGTGTACTGCAGACAGTGTGTACGGCAGACAGTGTGTACGGCGTATACTGAGTATGGCAAATAGTGTGTACAACATAATTATATAGTGTGTAAGACAAATAGTGTGTACAGCATGAGTGTGTACGGCAAACAGTGTGTATGGAAGACAGTGTGTACGGCAGGCAGTGTGTACGGCAGACAGTGTGTACGGCAGCCAGTGTGTACGGCATACAGTGTGTATGGCAAATAGTGTGTACAGCATAAATGTGTAGGCCTACAGCATTAGTGTGTACAACACACTACTAGTAACGAACCAAATACTAGCATCGAAAAAGTCCCTAATTTCAAGAAAGCAAACTTTCATAAACTTAGAGCTATGTTTAAAGAAACTGACTGGAGCTTTTTAATTAACAATAAAGACATAAATACATCTTGGAAGTTATTCGAAACCACTTATCTAAAAGCAGTGCAAGACTGCATACCATCGAAAATACGGCGTCCAGGCCATAATAATAAGCCCAAATGGTGGAATAAAGATATTTCAAACTGCCTGCTTGCTAATACATTTGCTAATGATAGATTAAAATCCTCACAAAATGACGAAGAATGGGTGAAATTTGTAGAGCTACGACGCAAAGCCAAAAAGTTAATTAAGCAAAGTAAAAAGACCCTAGAGTTACATATTGCGAATCAAAGTAAAACAAACCCGAAAGAATTCTATAGTTATATCAGAAAGAAAAAAGTAGTTACTTCAACTGTTGGACCGTTAGTCGATGAAAATGGAGAATACACCAAAGACGAAGTACAAATGAGTAATGCCCTCAATACCTTCTTTGCATTAGTTTTTACAACAGAAGACCTCAGTGATATCCCTACACCATCGCCGATTCAGATTGATAATTCAGATGTTCTAAGCAATATCACCGTTACAGAGAAAGAAGTATTGAATTGTTTAGATAAACTCAAGGTAAATAAAACGCCAGGACCTGATACAATCTCGCCTAGAGTTCTAAAGGAAGCTAAGCATGAGCCCTCCAAACCACTGATATTACTATTCAATAAATCCTTGCAGTCTGGAACTATGCCTGATCAGTGGAAGATAGCCAATGTAACACCGATATTCAAAAAAGGCAGCAAATCCCTACCCAGTAACTATCGTCCAATTAGCTTAACCTCAGTTGTATGTAAAATGCTAGAAACGGTCATAAGAGACAGACTCGTAAATCACTTAGAGGAAAATAACATACTTAAAGATACTCAACACGGCTTTCGTAAAAAACGTCCCTGTTTAACAAACCTCTTAGACTTCTTCCACGATATCCTCAACCTCTACGATGAGAGTAAAGCTGTAGATATTATATACCTTGATTTTCAAAAGGCCTTTGACAAAGTTCCCCACAAACGTTTACTGCTAAAACTAAAAGCGCATGGAATACAAGACGGTGTGTTGAAATGGATAGAAAATTGGCTCAGCGACAGAAAGCAAAGAGTAGTCATAAACGGTAAGGCATCTAAATGGACCAATGTAAGTAGCGGGGTACCCCAGGGATCGGTACTAGGACCAATTTCTCTTTCTAATTTACATCAACGACATAGATGAGGGTCTCACCTGTACAATCTCAAAATTTGCTGACGATACAAAAATTGCAAATAACGTACTCTCAAAAGATCAAGTTGACGATATGCAACACAATCTAGATAAATTGTCACATTGGGCCCAAATTTGGCAAATGAGTTTCAATGCGGATAAATGTAAATTACTACATATCGGATACCTAAATGAGAAAGCAAACTATTCGATGAATGGCACTCAGCTTAAGAATGTAAACAGAGAAACCGATCTGGGAGTAACAATATCGAGTAACCTGAAACCGAGTCAACAATGTTCAGAAGTTGTTAAGAAGGCAAACAAAATAATTGGCTTTATAGGCAGGTCATTTGAGCATAAATCCAAAGAAGTTATCCTAACCCTTTACAATTCCTTAGTCCGCCCTCTTCTGGAATACTGCGTTCAATGCTGGTGCCCTTATTACCAAAAGACATAAACAAGCTAGAACGAGTTCAACGTAGAGTTACCAAAATGATACCTAGCCTAAAGAACAAACCATACGAAGAGCGTCTTAGAGAATTAAATCTATTTCCTTTAACCCAGCGCAGATTAAGAGGTGACTTAATTCAAGTGTTCAAAATCATCAAAGGCATCGACAATATGAACTGTAGTAAGTACTTCACTATCGACCAATCTAATTACACGCGGGGAAACGGTTTCAAAATTATTGGTAAATCTTTTAACTCACACAAATCTAAGAATTTCTTCTTCAATCGAGTTGTCAACTTGTGGAATGGGCTTCCCCGTGACGTAATAGACTGCAGCACCGTTGATTCATTTAAACTCCGCCTAGACAAATATCTCACATCAAACCCGCGACTGACTGCGTTTGTAAATGAATAACTTTATTTTATCCTCCCCTCAGTTACTAACTCATATGTCCCCTACTAACTTCCTAGTCCTGCCACGGACATTAGTTCCAGGGCAGTAGTTCCCTTTCCAATGTTCCCTCACCCACTCTAAACCACTGTTTGGACACTTGATCCTCAGTGTTTTGGAGGACAAGCAGCCTAGAAGGGTCACTAGACCTGATGTTGCTGGATTTCCTTTGTACTACTCCTTTGTACTCCTTTGTACTAACAATACTGTGTACAACAATACTGTTAGGTACTCCAATATATCTAACTATTACTCCGTGAATTACTTAAACACTAGAGTACATATTTAAAGTATATCTCACTATAATAACCTTAATATAATTAATCATATTAGTAAACTAGTATTTCTTACATCGACTGTACATGATGGAGGCAAGTGGTACTGGCGCCTAGAATCTGAGGTTTAAGTAGACGTCAGCTACCTAGTCAGCATTCCCAAGATCTCACAATAGAGTTGGTTACAACGTGACCGCTCTGATGGAAAGTTACCCAGAACAGGTCACGTTGGAAACCACACCTTATTACGTCATTATCGACAGATACTAGGATTGGTCGTGATGTACACGTGAATGATAATGAGTGGTTTTACGTCATAAAGAGGGGCGTAACCCAACATAATATAAGGTGGATATCCAGAGAGCGAGGGCAGGAAAGGCAGAGACCCCCGGCTCGCTCATCGAAGGGTCAGAGGTTAGCTCTGTGTGTGATAAACAGACTATATACCATACTTGAATTAATCGTACTGTTACGAATACTTATACAATCAATATATTAGTGTACTTCTGAATAAGTCTTAAGATATCTTTCATTATACTATTGTTAATTATTCTCAAGTTTCATATACCTAATCTAACATTAATTTAAGTTATCTAATTAATCCCAGGGTAAGCCTGCGATGGTGGCAGCTTTTATATAGGAGAATTGATACCATTATTAACCCTATTCTCCTCCACCTTACAATAGTGTGTACAACAATAATGTGTACAATCATGTGTACAACAACAATGTGTACAACCATGTGTACAACAATAATGTGTAGCCTACAACAATAATGTGTACAACAATAGTGTGTACAACAATGTGTACAACAATAATGTGTACAACAATAGTGTGTACAACATAATGTGTACAACAATAGTGTGTACAACAATGTGTACAACAATAGTGTGTATAACAATAATGTGTACAACAATGTGTACAACAACAATGTGTACAACAATAATGTGTACAACAATAGTGTGTACAACAATGTGTACAACAATAGTGTGTATAACAATAATGTGTACAACAATGTGTACAACAATAATGTGTACAGCAATGTGTACAACAACAATGTGTACAAAAATAATGTGTACAACAATAATGTGTACAACAATAGTGTGTACAACAATAGTGTGTACAGCAATAATGTGTACAGCAATAATGTGTACAACAATAATGTTTACAACAATAATGTGTACAACAACAATGTGTACAACAACAATGTGTACAACAATAATGTGTACAACAATAATGTTTACAACAATAATGTGTACAACAATAATGTGTACAACAATAATGTGTACAACAATAATATGTACAACAATAATGTGTACAACAATAATGTGTACAACAACAATGTGTACAACAATAATGTGTACAACAATAATGTGTACAACAATAATGAGTACAACAATAATGTGTACAACAATAATGTGTACAACAATAATGTGTACAACAACAATGTGTACAACAATAATGTGTACAACAATAATATGTACAACAATAGTGTGTACAACAATAAAGTGTACAACAATAGTGTGTACAACAATAGTGTGTACAACAACAATAGTGTGTACAATATTAATGTGTACAACAATAGTGTGTACAACAATAATGTGTACAACAATAATGTGTACAACAATAATGTGTACAACAATAGTGTGTACAACAATAGTGTGTACAACAATAATGTGTACAATGACTTTTATTACAGATTTAAGGGGATATTTTCACTTGAGGTATTTATTTCTGGATGCCCTTCTCCCTCGTGTTTAACCCCTTTAGTGTTGACATTTTCTGGATGCCCTTCTCCCTCGTGTTTAACCCCTTTAGTGTTGACATTTTCTGGATGCCCTTCTCCCTCGTGTTTAACCCCTTTAGTGTTGACATTTTCTGGATGCCCTTCTCCCTCGTGTTTAACCCCTTTAGTGTTGACATTTTAGACGTTTGTCCCCTTAGTTTGTCGATTTTAAGACCAATTTTAGGAATTTTGGTACAATTTATGTGTTGATGTTTTCCTGGCGAGCGATAGCCAGCCTGCAATTTAAGAAGAATCGGCCGTAAAATATACACATTTATCTCATAAGGGGGTCTTTGGGGTATTGTTATAAAGTTTGATGGAGGTCTAGGGAGCAAACTAAAAATCTCCCCTTAACCCCTTCTGTACCGGCGGCATTACAGTATATTCGGACAACTGTTAGACGATATTTTTCAGTTTGGGAAGGACGTCTACCATGGGAAGGCTACATACGTTATCAATGAATCCTTTTACCTCCCATACATCCTTCCTAAGCTTCATAAAATCGTCAAAGTGTAGCTGGAATCAAATGTAAAAGACGTCGCCGGTACAACCAGTGCAAATATTTCAACCAGTAGACCATTTCAACCAGTAGACCATTTCAACCAGTAGACCATTTAAACCAGTAGACCATTTAAACCAGTAGACCATTTCAACCAGTAGACCATTTCAACCAGTAGACCATTTAAACCAGTAGACCATTTCAACCAGTAGACTATTTCAACCAATAGACCATTTAAACCAGTAGACCATTTCAACCAGTAGACTATTTCAACCAGTAGACTATTTCAACCAGTAGACTATTTCAACCAGTAGACCATTTCAACCAGTAGACTATTTCAACCAGTAGACCATTTCAACCAGTAGACCATTTCAACCAGTAGACTATTTCAACCAGTAGACTATTTCAACCAGTAGACCATTTAAACCAGTAGACCATTTCAACCAGTAGACTATTTCAACCAGTAGACCATTTCAACCAGTAGACCATTTCAACCAGTAGACTATTTCAACCAGTAGACCATTTAAACCAGTAGACCATTTCAACCAGTAGACTATTTCAACCAGTAGACCATTTCAACCAGTAGACCATTTCAACCAGTAGACCATTTCAACGAGTAGACCATTTCAACCAGTAGACCATTTCAACCAATAGACCATTTCAACCAGTAGAACATTTCAACCAGTAGAACATTTCAACCAGTAGACCATTTCAACCAGTAGACCGTTTAACCAATAGACCATTTCAACCAATAGAACATTACAACCAGTAGACCATATCAACCAGTAGACCATTTCAACCAGTAGACCATTTCAACAAGTAGAACATTTCAACCAGTAGACCATTTCAACCAGTAGACCATTTCAATCAATAGACCATTTCAACCAATAGACCATTTCAACCAGTAGACCATTTCAACCAGTAGACCATTTCAACCAGTAGACCATCTCAACCAGTAAACCATTTCAACCAGTAAACCATTTCAACCAGTAAACCATTTCAACCAATAGACCATTTCAACCAATAGACCATTTCAACCAGTAGACTATTTCAACCAGTAGACCATATCAACCAGTAGACCATTTCAACCAATAGATCATTTCAACCAGTAGACTATTTCAACCAGTAGACCATATCAACCAGTAGACCATTTCAACCAAAAGACCATTTCAACTAGTAGGCCATTTCAACCAGTAGACCATTTCAACCAGTAGACTATTTCAACCAAATCTCTACCAGTAGACTATTGCAACCAGATCTCAACCAGTAAACCATTTCAACCAGTAGACCATTTCAACCAGTAGGCCATTTTAACCAGTAGACCATTTCAACCAGTAGACTATTGCAACCAGATCGCAACCAGTAAACCATTTCAACCATTAAACCATTTCACCCAGGTAAACCATTTCAACCAGACGACCATTTCAACCAGACGACCAGTTCAACAAGTAGACCATTTCAACCAGTAGACCATTTCAACCAGTATACCATTTCAACCAGTAGACTATTTCTACCAGTAGGCTATTTCAACCAGTAGACCATTTCAACCAGTATACCATTTCAACCAGTAGACTATTTCAACCAGTAGACCATTTCAACCAGTATACCATTTCAACCAATAGACCATTTCAACCAGTAGACCTTTCAACCAGTATAGGCCATTTCAACCAGTAGACCATTTCAACCAGTAGGCCATTTCTACCAGTAGGCAATTTCAACCAGTAGGCCATATCAACCAGTAGGCCATTTCAACCAGTAGATCATTTCAAACAGTAGACCATTTCTACCAGTAGACCATTTCAACCAAAAGGCCATTTCAACCAGTAGGTCATGTCAACCAGTAGACCATTTCAACCAGTAGGCCATTTCAACCAGTAGACTATTTCAACCAGTAGGCCATTTCAACCAGTAAACCATTTCAACCAGTAGACCATTTCAACCAGTAGACCATTTCAACCAGTAGACTATTGCAACCAGATCTCAACCAGTAAACCATTTCAACCATTAAACCATTTCACCCAGGTAAACCATTTCAACCAGACGACCATTTCAACCAGACGACCAGTTCAACAAGTAGACCATTTCAACCAGTAGACCATTTCAACCAGTAGACCATTTCAAACAATATACCATTTCATCCAGTAGACCATTTCAACCAGTATACCATTTCAACCAGTAGACTATTTCAACCAGTAGACCATTTCAACCAGTATACCATTTCAACCAATAGACCATTTCAATCAGTATACCATTTCAACCAGTAGACTATTTCAACCAGTAGACCATTTCAACTAGTATACCATTTCAACCAGTAGACCATATCAACCAGTAGGCCATTTCAACCAGTACACCATTTCAACCAGTAGACCATTTCAACCAGTGGGCCATTTCAACCAGTAGGCCATTTCAACCAGTAGGCCATTTCAACCAGTAGGCCATATCAACCAGTAGGCCATTTGAACCAGTAGACCATTTCAACCAGTAGACCATTTCAACCAGTAGACCATTTCAAACAGTAGACCATTTCTACCAGTAGACCATTTCAACCAAAAGGCCATTTCAACCAGTAGGCCATCTCAACCAGTAGACCATTGCAACCAGTAGGCCATTTCAACCAGTAGACCATTTCAACCAGTAGGCCATTTCAACCAGTAGACCATTTCAACCAGTAGGCCATTTCAACCAGTAGGCCATTTCAACCAGTAGACTATTTCAACCAGTAGACCATTTCAACCAGTAGACCATTTCAACCAGTAGACCATTTCAACGAGTAGACCATTTCAACCAGTAGACCATTTCAACCAATAGACCATTTCAACCAGTAGAACATTTCAACCAGTAGAACATTTCAACCAGTAGACCATTTCAACCAGTAGACCGTTTAACCAATAGACCATTTCAACCAATAGAACATTACAACCAGTAGACCATATCAACCAGTAGACCATTTCAACCAGTAGACCATTTCAACCAGTAGACATTTCAACCAGTAGACCATTTCAACCAGTAGACCATTTCAACCAATAGACCATTTCAACCAATAGACCATTTCAACCAGTAGACCATTTCAACCAGTAGACCATTTCAACCAGTAGACCATCTCAACCAGTAAACCATTTCAACCAGTAAACCATTTCAACCAGTAAACCATTTCAACCAATAGACCATTTCAACCAATAGACCATTTCAACCAGTAGACTATTTCAACCAGTAGACCATATCAACCAGTAGACCATTTCAACCAATAGATCATTTCAACCAGTAGACTATTTCAACCAGTAGACCATATCAACCAGTAGACCATTTCAACCAAAAGACCATTTCAACTAGTAGGCCATTTCAACCAGTAGACCATTTCAACCAGTAGACTATTTCAACCAAATCTCTACCAGTAGACTATTGCAACCAGATCTCAACCAGTAAACCATTTCAACCAGTAGACCATTTCAACCAGTAGGCCATTTTAACCAGTAGACCATTTCAACCAGTAGACTATTGCAACCAGATCGCAACCAGTAAACCATTTCAACCATTAAACCATTTCAACCAGGTAACCATTTCAACCAGACGACCATTTCAACCAGACGACCAGTTCAACAAGTAGACCATTTCAACCAGTAGACCATTTCAACCAGTACCATTTCAACCAGTAGACTATTTCTACCAGTAGGCTATTTCAACCAGTAGACCATTTCAACCAGTATACCATTTCAACCAGTAGACTATTTCAACCAGTAGACCATTTCAACCAGTATACCATTTCAACCAATAGACCATTTCAACCAGTAGACCTTTCAACCAGTATAGGCCATTTCAACCAGTAGACCATTTCAACCAGTAGGCCATTTCTACCAGTAGGCAATTTCAACCAGTAGGCCATATCAACCAGTAGGCCATTTCAACCAGTAGATTATTTCAAACAGTAGACCATTTCTACCAGTAGACCATTTCAACCAAAAGGCCATTTCAACCAGTAGGTCATGTCAACCAGTAGACCATTTCAACCAGTAGGCCATTTCAACCAGTAGACTATTTCAACCAGTAGGCCATTTCAACCAGTAAACCATTTCAACCAGTAGACCATTTCAACCAGTAGACCATTTCAACCAGTAGACTATTGCAACCAGATCTCAACCAGTAAACCATTTCAACCATTAAACCATTTCACCCAGGTAAACCATTTCAACCAGACGACCATTTCAACCAGACGACCAGTTCAACAAGTAGACCATTTCAACCAGTAGACCATTTCAACCAGTAGACCATTTCAAACAATATACCATTTCATCCAGTAGACCATTTCAACCAGTATACCATTTCAACCAGTAGACTATTTCAACCAGTAGACCATTTCAACCAGTATACCATTTCAACCAGTAGACCATTTCAACCAGTAGACCATTTCAACCAGTAGACCATCTCAACCAGTAAACCATTTCAACCAGTAAACCATTTCAACCAGTAAACCATTTCAACCAATAGACCATTTCAACCAATAGACCATTTCAACCAGTAGACTATTTCAACCAGTAGACCATATCAACCAGTAGACCATTTCAACCAATAGATCATTTCAACCAGTAGACTATTTCAACCAGTAGACCATATCAACCAGTAGACCATTTCAACCAAAAGACCATTTCAACTAGTAGGCCATTTCAACCAGTAGACCATTTCAACCAGTAGACTATTTCAACCAAATCTCTACCAGTAGACTATTGCAACCAGATCTCAACCAGTAAACCATTTCAACCAGTAGACCATTTCAACCAGTAGGCCATTTTAACCAGTAGACCATTTCAACCAGTAGACTATTGCAACCAGATCGCAACCAGTAAACCATTTCAACCATTAAACCATTTCACCCAGGTAAACCATTTCAACCAGACGACCATTTCAACCAGACGACCAGTTCAACAAGTAGACCATTTCAACCAGTAGACCATTTCAACCAGTATACCATTTCAACCAGTAGACTATTTCTACCAGTAGGCTATTTCAACCAGTAGACCATTTCAACCAGTATACCATTTCAACCAGTAGACTATTTCAACCAGTAGACCATTTCAACCAGTATACCATTTCAACCAATAGACCATTTCAACCAGTAGACCTTTCAACCAGTATAGGCCATTTCAACCAGTAGACCATTTCAACCAGTAGGCCATTTCTACCAGTAGGCAATTTCAACCAGTAGGCCATATCAACCAGTAGGCCATTTCAACCAGTAGATCATTTCAAACAGTAGACCATTTCTACCAGTAGACCATTTCAACCAAAAGGCCATTTCAACCAGTAGGTCATGTCAACCAGTAGACCATTTCAACCAGTAGGCCATTTCAACCAGTAGACTATTTCAACCAGTAGGCCATTTCAACCAGTAAACCATTTCAACCAGTAGACCATTTCAACCAGTAGACCATTTCAACCAGTAGACTATTGCAACCAGATCTCAACCAGTAAACCATTTCAACCATTAAACCATTTCACCCAGGTAAACCATTTCAACCAGACGACCATTTCAACCAGACGACCATTCAACAAGTAGACCATTTCAACCAGTAGACCATTTCAACCAGTAGACCATTTCAAACAATATACCATTTCATCCAGTAGACCATTTCAACCAGTATACCATTTCAACCAGTAGACTATTTCAACCAGTAGACCATTTCAACCAGTATACCATTTCAACCAATAGACCATTTCAATCAGTATACCATTTCAACCAGTAGACTATTTCAACCAGTAGACCATTTCAACTAGTATACCATTTCAACCAGTAGACCATATCAACCAGTAGGCCATTTCAACCAGTACACCATTTCAACCAGTAGACCATTTCAACCAGTGGGCAATTTCAACCAGTAGGCCATTTCAACCAGTAGGCCATATCAACCAGTAGGCCATTTGAACCAGTAGACCATTTCAACCAGTAGACCATTTCAACCAGTAGACCATTTCAAACAGTAGACCATTTCTACCAGTAGACCATTTCAACCAAAAGGCCATTTCAACCAGTAGGCCATCTCAACCAGTAGACCATTGCAACCAGTAGGCCATTTCAACCAGTAGACCATTTCAACCAGTAGGCCATTTCAACCAGTAGACCATTTCAACCAGTAGGCCATTTCAACCAGTAGGCCATTTCAACCAGTAGACTATTTCAACCAGTAGGCCATTTCAACCAGTAAACCATTTCAACCAGTAGACCATTTCAACCAGTAGACCATTTCAACCTGTAGGCCATTTCAACCAGTAGGCCATTTCAACCAGTATACCATTTCAACCAGTAGACTATTTCAACCAGTAGACCATTTCAACCAGTATACCATTTCAACCAATAGACCATTTCAACCAGTAGACCATTTCAACCAGTAGGCCATTTCAACCAGTAGACCATTTCAACCAGTGGGCCATTTCAACCAGTAGGCCATATCAACCAGTAGGCCATTTGAACCAGTAGACCATTTCAACCAGTAGGCCATTTCAACCAGTAGACCATTTCAAACAGTAGACCATTTCTATTAGTAGACCATTTCAACCAAAAGGCCATTTCAACCAGTAGGTCATCTCAACCAGTAGACCATTTCAACCAGTAGGCCATTTCAACCAGTAGACCATTTCAACCAGTAGGCCATTTCAACCAGTAGGCCATTTCAACCAGTAGACCATTTCAACCAGTAGACTATTTCAACCAGTAGGCCATTTCAACCAGTAGGCCATTTCAACCAGTAGGCCATTTCAACCAGTTGACCATTTCAACCAGTAGACCATTTCAACCAGTAGACCATTTCAACCAGATGACCAGTTCAACTAGTAGACCATTTCAACCAGTAGACCATTTCAAACAGTAGATCTCAACCAGTAGACCATTTGAGCCAGTAGGTAATTTTAACCAGTAGACCATATCAACCAAATCTCAACCAGTAAACAATTTCAACCAGTAGACCATTTCAACCAGTCGATCTCAACCAATACCAAATATTTCAACCACTAGATCTCAACCAGTACCAAACCTTACTGGAAAAGAAGATATGTGGTAAAGAGTGTGTGTTCTGGCCTGTATATATGTAGAAGATATGTGGTAAAGAGTGTGTGTTCTGACCTGTATATATGTAGAAGATATGTGGTAAATAGTGTGTGTTCTGACCTGTATATATGTAGAAGATATGTGGTAAAGAGTATTGTGTTCTGACCTGTATACTGTATATGTGGAAAAGATTGTGTGTTCTGACCTGTATATATGTAGAAGATATGTGGTAAAGAGTGTGTGTTCTGACCTGTATATATGTAGAAGATATGTGGTAAAGAGTGTGTGTTCTGACCTGTATATATGTAGAAGATATGTGGTAAAGAGTGTGTGTTCTGACCTGTATATATGTAGAAGATATGTGGTAAAGAGTGTGTGTTCTGACCTGTATATATGTAGAAGATATGTGGTAAATAGTGTGTGTTCTGACCTGTATATATGTAGAAGATATGTGGTAAAGAGTATTGTGTTCTGACCTGTATACTGTATATGTGGAAAAGATTGTGTGTTCTGACCTGTATATATGTAGAAGATATGTGGTAAAGAGTGTGTGTTCTGACCTGTATATATGTAGAAGATATGTGGTAAAGAGTGTGTGTTCTGACCTGTATATATGTAGAAGATATGTGGTAAAGAGTGTGTGTTCTGACCTGTATATATGTAGAAGATATGTGGTAAAGAGTGTGTGTTCTGACCTGTATATATGTAGAAGATATGTGGTAAATAGTGTGTGTTCTGACCTGTATATATGTAGAAGATATGTGGTAAAGAGTATTGTGTTCTGACCTGTATACTGTATATGTGGAAAAGATTGTGTGTTCTGACCTGTATATATGTAGAAGATATGTGGTAAAGAGTGTGTGTTCTGACCTGTATATATGTAGAAGATATGTGGTAAAGAGTGTGTGTTCTGACCTGTATATATGTAGAAGATATGTGGTAAAGAGTGTGTGTTCTGACCTGTATATATGTAGAAGATATGTGGTAAAGAGTGTGTGTTCTGACCTGTATATATGTAGAAGATATGTGCTAAAGAGTGTGTGTTCTGACCTGTATATATGTAGAAGTTATGTGGTAAAGAGTGTGTGTTCTGACCTGTATATATGTAGAAGATATGTGGTAAAGAGTGTGTGTTCTGACCTGTATATATGTAGAAGATAATATTATGTGGTAAAGAGTGTGTGTTCTGGCCTGTATATATGTGGAAGATATGTGGTAAAGAGTGTGTGTTCTGACCTGTATATATGTAGAAGATATGTAGTAAAGAGTGTGTGTTCTGACCTGTATATATGTAGAAGATATGTGGTAAAGAGTGTGTGTTCTGACCTGTATATATGTAGAAGATATGTGGTAAAGAGTGTGTGTTCTGACCTGTATATATGTAGAAGATATGTGGTAAAGAGTGTGTGTTCTGGCCTGTATATATGTAGAAGATATGTGGTAAAGAGTGTGTGTTCTGACCTGTATATATGTAGAATATATGTGGTAAAGAGTGTGTTATGGCCTGTATATATGTAGAAGATATGTGGGAAAGAGTGTGTGTTCTGACCTGTATACTGTATATGTACTGTAGATAGCACAATATGTGGTAAAGAGTGTGTGTTATGGCCTGTATACTGTATATGTAGATAACACCATAAGTAGGGGAGGTGTGGTGGAGTGGTCTTGCCACTGGCCTGGTAATCCAAAGGTCCCGGGTTCAAATCCGATGTATCAATGGGAAGATATTATTGGGATGGAATTTGTGCTGTACCTAGTATCAGTGCATTACCACAAGCCCACCGAAACGTCAATAAAATACCCTCATTGTTCCCTGATTAAATAGCACTGTAAGAATATTCCCATATTCAAAATATGCTATAGGGCTGCAATGCCTGGTGAGTTATCTGCTCAACAGGTGGCGCTGTGTGTGTGTAAGTGTGAGAGTCCGAGTGTAGGTGGCGAAACAGTGAAGCACGGGAACGAGGTGGCTTCAGAGATGGGGTCGTTTCGGGCCATGAGTGAGCACCGTGCCTCATGTGAAGGCAAGATGGCAGGTGCTCGTTGTACTCTACGTGCTTCATATGTCTCACTCCCTAGACTGGAACAAGACCTCACGGGCTTCACTGTTCATTGTAAAGTGGTGAATGTTAAGGCTCTCAGCCTATGCCCGAGAGAAAGTAAGTTGGAATATAGAAAAAAAAAAAAAAAAAAAAACACACTATCGTTCGTGGGTGTTCTGACGCATTCATAATTAGCCCCTTCTGTACCGGCAGGTCTTTCTATTTATATTCTAGCTATATTTAGACGATTTTGTGCAGTTTAAGAAGTACCTGTGGTATAAGCGGGTCGCTGGTGTAGTGACTAGCGTCTTGGACTTCCACCCAGAAGGCCCAGGATCGCGCCCACGCTCGGCGCAGTAAAGGTATTTCACAAGCACTGAGTCATTACCATCCCTCATGAGCAAGGGGATGGGGTAGTAGTACAGGACCCCAATGGAAATACGCCTAATTGGCCTTATTGGGCTATCCTTAGCTGGCTTAGCATGCGTTAGCTTTAAGAACCATTATTAGTATTATTATAATTAGGGTTAGGTGAGATAGTTCCTAGCCTGTTAAGTGCTGGAGGCCCTTTATAAGCTGAATAAAATCATCTAATAGTAGCAAGAATACAGTTAAAAGGACTGTACTTGTACTAGAAGGGTTCAGCGAAGCAGTGTAATGTTTACGAGTCCCGCAATGACCATACAGTGCTTGAAAGATACGTCCACCAGCTTGCAAGGCTGGCTGGTAACTGAAATTGAACTGACTTTCCTCTTGTGGATAGCCAGTCTAGTGACATCTGGCAACTCACCTAGACCCTGTTCCAAATAGGTAGGCCATAAATCGTAAACCCGAACCTCTATAACTAAAAAAAGGCTAGAGTAAAATAATGGACTGTACATTCCCACACATATTCCTCGTCTGACCCTTCCTAAATGGTAGAAATATTAGCTCAATTACTCTAGTCGTTTGTGAGTTATAGAGGTTAATGTTGAAGAGTGCTGGCCTACTTAACTGGAATAAGGTATAGACTTTTAGTAACATCAGGAGCAATTGTTAGCACGGGGAATACAAAGAAGTACAGTACCTCATATGACGGAACCCATCGCTTGGGCCCAGCACGCCCAGCCAGTCATATGACGCTACCAGCTATTTATGGGTTAAGTACTGATCGAGTTGTATTATATACTGTATATATAATTATATATAAATATAAATATATATATATATATATATATATATATATAATATAAAAAGGAAACATCTTTATTTTTCAAATTTTCGGCTAACCTTAAGCCATCATCAGGAACAACATTCCCTAAAAATAAGTAATATACTATTAGAACAACGCAATTTGTAAACAATAGGGTAATGATTATCGAATCTATAAAAGGTTAAACTTACTAAATACAAACAATCTTATATTAATGTCTCACTATATATAAAATTAAAATTACATACACTAACCATGCAAAACCAGTGAAGATACCGAAAAGCAAAATAAAGACCATCACAATTGAACTATAACACATATTTTAACCTTTGAATACAAAAATTGTTTCCATAAATTCAAATCAAAGTTACAACACAGGCTATTCTATCTATCTATCTATATGCTCAGGCCCAATCCCCATTTTGGGGGTAGCCGACTCAAGACAGAGCAAGAACAGGAAAAACACAAAAACAACATAAAACAAAAAATAAACACAGATAAAAAACACAAACTCTCACACATCCAGGTCACCCAGGAGAAGACCCAGAGACCAGGGTTACCAAGGTCGCTCCAGCACTCCCCCGGCCCCTGACCACCCGGAGAGGTTCCGATCTCGGCAGGCAGACATGCAGCGGAGCCAAAGCCACAAGCCCTCCCACCACACTTCCAGGCACACCCTTCATATTAATCGTCTCGCCGGGCCAGGCGCCTGATGGACTATTATCTAGTCCAACTTGCGCCCGACCCCTTACTCCAAATGACCACGTGTTCACTCGACTATTCACAAGCATTCTCCATTCACTCCTGTCCACCACCACTTCCCCTGCCTGATCTATAGTCATTCCTCTATCATCCAAAGCCTTTCTTACACAGTCTCTCCATCTCAATGGGGGTCTTCCTGCCCTTCTATCTCCCCTTGTACCTGACTCACATATTCTCTTTGTAAGCCTTTCATCTCCCATTCGTTCGACATGACCATACCAGCTCCACACCCTTCTGTCCACTCTGGCTGACAAATGTTCTTGCTGCCCCACTCTCCTACGTATCTCTTCATTCCTCAATCCGTCTCTACGAGTAACTCCACACATACTCCTCAAGCAGCTCATCTCCATCACATCCAGCCCTCTTTTCTCCTTTTTCTTCAGAGCCCATGTCTCAGCCCCATACATCACTGTTGGCACAACAATTCCTTGATACAGTGCACTTTTTACTTTCACTCCGAGATTTCTCGTCTTCCACATACTTCCCATTGCTCCGAAAACCTTCCTTCCTTCACACACTCTCTGTTTTACCTCCACTTCCATACCTCCACTCCTGCTTATCGTTCCTCCTAGATATTTAAAAGACTCTACTTGTTCCAATATTTCCCCATCCAGCCTCACATCTAGATTCACCCTATGCTCTCCCCTATCACACACCCTTACTTTACTTTTATTGACGTTCACCTTCAGTTTCCTCCTTCCACAAACCACACCAAACTCTTTGACTACCCGCTGCAGTTTCTCATCAGAATCCGCCACCAATGCTGTGTCATCAGCGAACAGCAACTGATTCAACTCCCAATCTCTACCATTCTTTCCTACTAAACCCAATCCTCTTCCCATAGTTCTCCTTTTCACCTCCCTCACCACACCATCCATAAACATATTAAACAGCCATGGTGACATTACACAACCCTGTCGTAAACCTACCTTTACCTCAAACCATTCACTCAACTCACCATTTCCTACTCTCACACATGCTCTGCTCCCTTCATAAAAACTCTTAACTGCTTCTAACAAATTTCCTCCTATTTCATAAATCCTTAACACCTTCCACATTGCTTCACGGTCCACACGATCATACGCTTTTTCCAAGTCCATAAAAGCCCAAAATATCTCCTTATGCTTCTCTAAATACTTCTCGCATAACTGTCTTACTGCAAACATCTGATCCACGCACCCTCTTCCCCTCCTAAAACCGCACTGTTCTTCTCCTATTGCAACTTCCGTACACTTTATTATCCTCTCTATCAACACCCTGCCATACAGCTTTCCAACCACTGACAATAAACTAATACCTCTATAACTTGAACACTCCTGCCGATCTCCCTTCCCCTTGTACAACGGCACAATACATGCACTCTTCCAGTCTATTGGTACCATTGACACAGCAAAGCACACATTGAAAAGTCTCACCAACCAATCTATTATCACATCTCCACCCTTCTTTATACACTCCACAGCAATACCATCCAAACCTTCTGCTTTTCCCGCTCTCATTTGTTTCACTGCTTCTTTCACCTCATTTTCCTCAATCCTTTCATTCATTCCCTGCCACCTGGGTGGCCTGGGTAACCTATCTCCATCCACCTCTGCTTCAATCACTGCTTCTCTTCCATCTCTTGTATTTAACAAAGATTCAAAATGCTCGGCATATCTTTTCCTCACTTCAACTGGTTCCACTAGTAATTCTCCATTTTCATCTTTCACTGACTCTTCCCTCTTTTGGCCTCCTTTCCTTACTTTATTTACCTCCTTCCAGAACATCTTCTTTCGTTCTTCAAAATTCTCACTCAGCCTTTGGCCCCACCTTTCGTTTGCATCTTTTTTCGCTTCTCTAATTTTCCGTTTTGCCTCTCTCCTTTTCTCCTTGTACCTCTCCCATACCTCAACACTACCATCCTGTAAAACCCTCTCAAAACACTGTCTCTTCTCCTCAACTGCCTTTCTCACCGTATCATTCCACCACTCGCTTCCCTTCCTGATACCTCTGCCTCCTACTTTCCTTTTGCCGCATACTACCTCTGCACTTGCTTTCACTCCTTCCTTAAACTGTTGCCATTCAACCTCTACTTCTCTCTCTTCCATCTCTCTCACTTCCATCCACTTTTCATTTAGTCTTTCCTTGTACTCCCTCTCTTTTTCACTCTTCTCTAACTCACTAACTTTTATTACCTCTCTTACTTCACGCTTGTCTCTTATTCTCCTGTAACTCTTAACTCTTAGCTTTCCCTCCACCAGGTAATGATCTGACATACCCTCTGCCTCACCTCTCATCACAATCACATCCAGCAGTCTACACAATCTTTCCCTTGTCACCAGCACATAATCCATCAATGCCCTCTCTACAATCTCTCCCCTCACAAGTCTATGCCAGGTGTACTTGTGTATACGCCTTTTTTTGAAGAACGTATTACCTACACTCATTCTACACTCTTCACATACATTTTTCAGTCTTTCTCCACTCTCGTTTACACCATCCACACCAAAACTACCGATGACTCCCTCAACAGGCTCATTTCCTACCCTAGCATTTAGGTCCCCTAAAACTATAACATTTTCATTTTCATCAAACCCTTGTAGACAATCTCTCAAATCCTCCCAGAAACCCTCTACCTCGTCTAACTCTCTTTCACTTCCTGGTCCATACGCACTTACAAAAACCCACCTTTCACCCTTAAACCGCATTCTCACCCACATTAGCCTTGATGACACCTCTTTCCACTCTTTTATAAACTCTCTCAACTCCTCCTTCACAATAATAGCCACTCCTTCTTTCCCCCTGACTCCCTCGTCTACTCCCTTCAGGTTATTAATAATGTTATTAATAAACACAGGCTAATACCATACAACTGATCAAGAAACGATCTCCCAATGTATCTAACACCATTGATTTATCAGTAAGGAAACTATATAATAATATTTCGATAACTAGCATTAACTTACATAACCCCTGACCAAAAATCCAAACACAAATGATACTTAGCCAAAAACATGAAAACATATTAATAAACTAAGCCTAAATCAATCTTATATATCATAGTAAAATGAGACTGAAATTCAACCCAATCTAGAGATTTAACACAAAAAACACATCACTCCCAATGACTAAAGCAAAAATATTTATGTTTAAACCCATCATTATACTTGACTTACCCAGAAAAGAGTTCTCATCAGCACCAGGAACAAGAGAGAACTGAGGAACCTGAACCGAGAAGCGGCTAAAATAAACTCCCAAGAAACAATTTCCCAAACAAATGAACCACTAACCATGCTGAACAAACCCTTGAAATTTGACCAAACATATCTATGAACCACTATTTGCAAGATTGATTTCAGGATTCAGTTTACTAATTAACAACTTCTCACCAATCAATGCATCAGACTGGCTACCCAACCTAGAGACTATCTCAAAATCACCCACACTAAAGAGATGATCCTCTTCACGCGAATGATTTCGAATAGCCGAAAACGCCATAGCCTGTAAAAACTTTCCCGATTGGTAGCTCCTACCCAGGTGTTCAAATATCCTAATTTTGAAGGAACGACTAGTGCATCCCAAATACCTAGCCTCACAGCTAGGACAAGTAAATTTGTATACAATATTCGGACACAGAAAGTCAGGCACGCGATCTTTGAAGCTAAAAAATGACCCAATTCTAAATTTATTGGTGAAAACAAATCTAAAGCTCACAGCAGGAAAACTATTTTTCAGAACATTTAGTTCAATTTTACGAAATTCATTACTGATAGATCCATAGTAAGGCATTTTAACATAAATTATCTTCTTTTTTACATCAAAATTTAACTGAACACCCTGAGCTTGTTTTACATACAAAAAATGTCTAAGTATACCATTGAATATATCTTCCTTATAGTTATTAAGCATAAAATATTTCCTTAATTTTTCAATTTCAACATGTAGCGAAACATAGCTGGAGCATGTAAAAAAGAAGATAATTTATGTTAAAATGCCTTACTATGGATCTATCAGTAATGAATTTCGTAAAATTGCACTAAATGTTCTGAAAAATAGTTTTCCTGCTGTGAGCTTTAGATTTGTTTTCACCAATAAGTTTAGAATTGGGTCATTTTTTAGCTTCAAAGATCGCGTGCCTGACTTTCTGTGTTCGAATATTGTATACAAATTTACTTGTCCTAGCTGTGAGGCTAGGTATTTGGGATGCACTAGTCGTTCCTTCAAAATTAGGATATTTGAACACCTGGGTAGGAGCTACCGATCGGGAAAGTTTTTACAGGCTATGGCGTTTTCGGCTATTCGAAATCATTCGCGTGAAGAGGATCATCTCTTTAGTGTGGGTGATTTTGAGATAGTCTCTAGGTTGGGTAGCCAGTCTGATGCATTGATTGGTGAGAAGTTGTTAATTAGTAAACTGAATCCTGAAATCAATCTTGCAAATAGTGGTTCATAGATATGTTTGGTCAAATTTCAAGGGTTTGTTCAGCATGGTTAGTGGTTCAATTGTTTGGGAAATTGTTTCTTGGGAGTTTATTTTAGCCGCTTCTCGGTTCAGGTTCCTCAGTTCTCTCTTGTTCCTGGTGCTGATGAGAACTCTTTTCTGGGTAAGTCAAGTATAATGATGGGTTTAAACATAAATATTTTTGCTTTAGTCATTGGGAGTGATGTGTTTTTTGTGTTAAATCTCTAGATTGGGTTGAATTTCAGTCTCATTTTGCTATGATATATAAGATTGATTTAGGCTTAGTTTATTAATATGTTTTCATGTTTTTGGCTAAGTATCATTTGTGTTTGGATTTTTGGTCAGGGGTTATGTAAGTTAATGCTAGTTATCGAAATATTATTATATAGTTTCCTTACTGATAAATCAATGGTGTTAGATACATTGGGGGATCGTTTCTTGATCCGTTGTATGGTATTAGCCTGTGTTGTGACTTTGTTTTGAATTTTGGAAACAATTTTTGTATTCAAAGGTTAAAATATGTGTTATAGTTCAATTGTGATGGTCTTTATTTTGCTTTTCGGTATCTTCACTGGTTTTGCATGGTTAGTGTATGTAATTTTAATTTTATATATAGTGAGACATTAATATAAGATTGTTTGTATTTAGTAAGTTTAACCTTTTATAGATTCGATAATCATTACCCTATTGTTTACAAATTGCGTTGTTCTAATAGTATATTACTTATTTTTAGGGAATGTTGTTCCTGATGATGGCTTAAGGTTAGCCGAAAATTTGAAAAATAAAGATGTTGCCTGGCGCCCTGTCAATTATTTTCCTTTATATATATATATATTAGTAGGGCAATGAGAAGAAATACGTTGTGGAACATCATGATTTATTCTAATTTTCGGCGACGTCACGCAGCCATCCTTAGGAAAGGGTTACCAACAGATCCTAAAAATTTAGTATAACTCTGTATATATTGCTAAAACAGGATCACTAAAATGTAATGCATTGTTATACTAATTTGGAAGTTGCGGTGTCCAAGATCACCTGCTGAGGTTCTCATAACTATATATATATATATATATATATATATATATATATATATAATACAACTCGATCAGTACTTAACCCATAAATAGCTGGTAGCGTCATATGACTGGCTGGGCGTGCTGGGCCCAAGCGATGGGTTCCGTCATATTAGGTACTGTACTTCTTTGTATTCCCCGTGCTAACAATTGCTCCTGATGTTACTAAAAGTCTATACCTTATTCCAGTTAAGTAGGCCAGCACTCTTCAACATTAACCTCTATAACGCACAAACGACTAGAGTAATTGAGCTAATATTTCTACCATTTAGGAAGGGTCAGACGAGGAATATGTGTGGGAATGTACAGTCCATTTACTCTAGCCTTTTTTGAGTTATAGAGGTTCGGGTTTACGATTTATGGCCTACCTATTTGGAACAGGGTCTAGGTGAGTTGCCAGATGTCACTAGACTGGCTATCCACAAGAGGAAAGCCAGTTCAATCTCAGCTACCAGCCAGCCTTGCAAGCTGGTGGACGTATCTTTCAAGCACTGTATGGTCATTGCGGGACTCGTAAACATTACACTGCCTCGCTGAACCCTTCTACTACAAGTACAGTCCTTTTAACTGTTTTCTTGCTACTATTAGACAATTTTATTTAGCTTATAAAGGGCCTCCAGCACTTAACAGGCTAGGAACTATCTCACCTAACCCTATTTATAATAATAATACTAATAATAGTTCTTAAAGCTAACGCATGCTAAGCCAGCTAAGGATAGCCCAATAAGGCCGATTAGGCGTATTTCCATTGGGGTCCTGTACTACTACCCCATCCCCTTGCTCATGAGGGACGGTAATGACTCAGTGCTTGTGAAATACCTTTACTGCGCCGAGCGTGGGCGCGATCCTGGGCCTTCTGGGTGGAAGTCCATGACGCTAGTCACTACACCAGCGACCCGCTAATACCACAGGTCCTTCTTAAATTGCACAAAATCGTCTAAATATAGCTAGAATATAATTAGAAAGACGTCGCCTGTACAGAAGTGGCTAATTATGAATGCGTCAGAACACCCACGAACGATAGTGTGTTATCTACATATACAGTATACAGGCCATAACACACACTCTTTACCACATATTGTGCTATCTACAGTACATATACAGTATACAGGTCAGAACACACACTCTTTACCACATATCTTCTACATATATACAGGCCATAACACACTCTTTACCACATATATTCTACATATATACAGGTCAGAACACACACTCTTTACCACATATCTTCTACATATATACAGGTCAGAACACACACTCTTTACCACATATCTTCTACATATATACAGGTCAGAACACACACTCTTTACCACATATCTTCTACATATATACAGGCCAGAACACACACTCTTTACCACATATCTTCTTTTCCAGTAAGGTTTGGTACTGGTTGAGATCTAGTGGTTGAAATATTTGGTATTGGTTGAGATCTACTGGTTGAAATGGTCTACTGGTTGAAATTGTTTACTGGTTGAGATTTGGTTGATATGGTCTACTGTTTGAAATTACCTACTGGCTCAAATGGTCTACTGGTTGAGATCTACTGTTTGAAATGGTCTACTGGTTGAAATGGTCTACTAGTTGAACTGGTCGTCTGGTTGAAATGGTCTACTGGTTGAAATGGTCTACTGGTTGAACTGGTCGTCTGGTTGAAATGGTCTACTGGTTGAAATGGCCTACTGGTTGAAATGGCCTACTGGTCGAAATGGCCTACTGGTTGAAATGGTCTACTGGTTGAAATGGTCTACTGGTTGAAATGGTTTAATGGTAGAAATGGCCTACTGGTTAAAATAGTCTACTGGTTGCAATGGCCTACTGGTTGAAATGGTCTACTGGTTGAAATGGCCTACTGGTCTAAATGGCCTACTGGTTGAACTGGTCTACTGGTTGAGATGACCTACTGTTTGAAATGGCCTATTGGTTGAAATAGTCTACTGGTAGAAATGGTCTACTGGTTGAAATGGTCTACTGGTTGAAATGGCCTACTGGTTGAAATGGTCTACTGGTTCAAATGGCCTACTGGTTGATATGGCCTACTGGTTGAAATGGCCTACTGGTTGAAATGGCCTACTGGTTGAAATGGGCTACTGGTTGAAATGGCCTACTGGTTGAAATAGTCTACTGGTTGAAATGGTCTACTGGTTGAAATGGCCTACTGGTTGAAATGGCCTACTGGTTGAAATGGTTACTGGTTGAAATGGTCTACTGGTTGAAATGGTCTACTTGTTGAACTGGTCGTCTGGTTGAAATGGTCGTCTGGTTTAAATGGTTTACTGGTTGAAATGGCCTACTGGTTGAAATGGCCTACTGGTTGAAATGGCCTACTGGTTGAAATGGTCTACTGGTTGAAATGGTCTACTGGTTGAAGTGGCCTACTGGTTGAAGTGGCCTACTGGTTGAAGTGGCCTACTGGTTGAAGTGGCCTACTGGTTGAAATGGCCTACTGGTTGAAATTGCCTACTGGTTGAAATGGTCTACTGGTTGAAATGGTCTTCTGGTTGAAATGGTCTACTGGTTGAAATGGCCTACTGGTTGAAATGGCCTACTGGTTGAAATGGTCTACTGGTTGAAATGGTCTACTGGTTGAAGTGGCCTACTGGTTGAAATGGCCTACTCGTTGAAATGGTCTACTGGTTGAAATGGCCTACTGGTTGAAATGGTATACTGGTTGAAATGGTCTACTGGTTGAAATGGCCTACTGGTTGAAATGGCTTACTGGTTGAAATGGCCTACTGGTTGAAATGGTCTACTGGTTGAAATGGCCTACTGGTTGAAATGGTCTACTGGTTAAAATGGTCTACTGGTTGAAATGGCCTACTGGTTGAAATGGTCTACTGGTTGAAATGGTCTACTGGTTGAAATGGCCTACTGGTTGAAATGGCCTACTGGTTGAAATGGCCTACTGGTTGAAATGGTCTACTGGTTGAAATGGTCTACTGATTGAAATGGTGTACTGGTTGAAATGGTTACTTGTTGAAATGGTCTACTGGTTGAAATGGTCTACTGGTTGAAATGGTCTACTGATTGAAATTGTGTTCTGGTTGAAATGGCCTACAGGTTGAAATGGTCTACTGGTTGAAATGGCCTACTGGTTGAAATGACCTACTGGTTGAAATGGCCTACTGGTTGAAATGGTCTACTCGTTGAAATGGTATACTGATTGAAATGGTGTACTGGTTGAAATGGTCTACTTGTTGAAATGGTCTACTGGTTGAAATGGTCTACTGATTGAAATTGTGTTCTGGTTGAAATGGTCTACCGATTGAAATGGTCTACTGATTGAAATGGTGTACTGGTTGAAATGCTCTACTGGTTGAAATGGTCTACTGGTTGAAATGGTCTACTGGTTGAAATGGTCTACTGGTTGCAATAGTCTACTGGCTGAAATGGTCTACTGGTTGAAATGGTCTACTGGTTGAAATGGTCTACTGGTTGAAATGGTCTACTGGTTGCAATAGTCTACTGGCTGAAATGGTCTACTGGTAGATATTTGGTTGAAATAGTCTACTGATTGAAATGGCCTACTGGTTGAAATGGTCTACTGGTTGAAATGGTCTACTGGTTGCAATAGTCTACTGGCTGAAATGGTCTACTGGTAGAGATTTGGTTGAAATAGTCTACTGGTTGAAATGGCCTACTGGTTGAAATGGTCTACTGGTTGAAATGGTCTACTGGTTGAAATGGTCTACTGGTTGATATGATCTACTGTTGAAATAGTCTACTGGTTGAAATGGTCTATTGGTTGAAATGGTCTATTGATTGAAATGGTTTACTGCTTGAAATGGTTTACTGGTTGAAATGGTTTACTGGTTGAGATGGTCTACTGGTTGAAATGGTTTACTGATTGAAATGGTCTACTGGTTGAAATGGTCTATTGGTTGAAATGGTCTATTGATTGAAATGGTCTACTGTTTGAAATGGTCTACTGGTTGAAATGTTCTACTTGTTGGAATGGTTTACTGGTTGAAATGGTCTACTGGTTGATATGGTCTACTGGTTGTAATGTTCTATTGGTTGAAATGGTCTATTGGTTGAAATGGTCTATTGATTGATATGGTTTACTGGTTGAAATGGTTTACTGGTTGAAATGGTTTACTGGTTGAGATGGTCTACTGGTTGAAATGGTCTACTGGTTGAAATGGTCTACTGGCTAAAATGGTCTATTGGTTGAAATGGTCTATTGGTTGAAATGGTCTACTGGTTGAAATGGTCTACTGGTTGAAATGTTCTACTTGTTGAAATGGTCTACTGGTTGAAATGGTCTACTGGTTGATATGGTCTACTGGTTGTAATGTTCTATTGGTTGTAATGGTCTATTGGTTGAAATGGTCTACTGGTTGAAATGGTCTACTGGTTGAAATGTTCCACTGGTTGAAATGTTCTATTGGTTGAAATGGTCTACTGGTTGAAATAGTCTACTGGTTGAAATGTTCTACTTGTTGAAATGGTCTACTGGTTGAAATGGTCTACTGGTTGAAATGGTCTACTGGTTGAAATATTTGCACTGGTTGTACCGGCGACGTCTTTTACATTTGATTCCAGCTACACTTTGACGATTTTATGAAGCTTAGGAAGGATGTATGGGAGGTAAAAGGATTCATTGAGAAAGTATGTAGCCTTCCCATGGTAGACTTCCTTCCCAAACTGAATAAAATTGTCTAACAGTTGTCCGAATATACTGTAATGCCGCCGGTACAGAAGGGGTTAAGGGGAGATTTTTAGTTTGCTCCCTAGACCTCCATCAAACTTTATAACAATACCTCAAAGACCCCCTTATGAGATAAATGTGTACATTTTTCGTCCGATTCTTTTTAAATTGCAGGCTCGCTATCGCTCAACAGGAAAACATCAACACATAAATTGTACCAAAATTCCTAAAATTGGTCTTAAAATCGACAAACTAAGGGGACAAACGTCTAAAATGTCAACACTAAAGGGGTTAAACACGAGGGAGAAGGGCATCCAGAAAATGTCAACACTAAAGGGGTTAAACACAAGGGAGAAGGGCATCCAGAAAATGTCAACACTAAAGGGGTTAAACACGAGGGAGAAGGGCATCCAGAAAATGTCAACACTAAAGGGGTTAAACACGAGGGAGAAGGGCATCCAGAAATAAATACCTCAAGTGAAAATTTCCCCTTAAATCTGTAATAAAAGTCATTGTACACATTATTGTTGTACACACTATTGTTGTACACACTATTGTTGTTGTACACATTATTGTTGTTGTACACATTATTGTTGTACACACTATTGTTGTTGTACACACTATTGTTGTACACATTATTGTTGTTGTACACACTATTGTTGTTGTACACATTGTTGTACACATTATTGTTGTACACACTATTGTTGTTGTACACATTATTGTTGTACACACTATTGTTGTACACAAATTGTTGTTGTACACATTATTGTTGTACACATTATTGTTGTACACGGTATTGTTGTTGTACACATTATTGTTGTTGTACACACTATTGTTGTTGTACACACTATTGTTGTTGTACACATTATTGTTGTACACATTGTTGTTGTACACACTATTTTTGTACACATTATTGTTGTACACATTATTGTTGTACACATTGTAGTACACATTATTGTTGTGCACATTGTTGTACACATTATTGTTGTACACACTATTGTTGTACACATTGTTGTACACATTATGTTGTACACATGGTTGTACACATTGTTGTTGTACACATTATTGTACACATTATTGTTGTACACACTATTGTAAGGTGAAGGAGAATAGGGCTAATACTGGTATCAATTCTCCTATATAAAAGCTGCCACCATCGCAGGCTTACCCTGGGATTAATTAGATAACTTAAATTAATGTTAGATTAGGTAAATGAAACTTGAGAATAATTAACAATAGTATAATGAAAGATATCTTAAGACTTATTCAGAAGTACACTAATATATTGATTGTATAAGTATTCGTAACAGTACGATTAATTCAAGTATGGTATATAGTCAGTTTATCACACACAGAGCTAACCTCTGACCCTTCGATGAGCGAGCCGGGGGTCTCTGCCTTTCCTGCCCTTGCTCTCTGGATATCCACCTTATATTATGTTGGGTTACGCCCCTCTTTATGACGTAAAACCACTCATTATCATTCACGTGTACATCACGACCAATCCTAGTACCTGTCGATAATGACGTAATAAGGTGTGGTTTCCAACGTGACCTGTTCTGGGTAACTTTCCATCAGAGCGGTCACGTTGTAACCAACTCTATTGTGAGATCTTGGGAATGCTGACTAGGTAGCTGACGTCTACTTAAACCTCAGATTCTAGGCGCCAGTACCACTTGCCTCCATCATGTACAGTCGATGTAAGAAATACTAAGTTTACTAATATGATTAATTATATTAAGGTTATTATAGTGAGATATACTTTAAATATGTACTCTAGTGTTTAAGTAATTCACGGAGTAATAGTTAGATATATTGGAGTACCTAACAGTATTGTTGTACACACTAATGCTGTAGGCCTACACATTTATGCTGTACACACTATTTGCCATACACACTGTCTGCCGTACACACTGTCTGCCATACACACTGTCTTCCGTACACACTCATCTTGTACACACTATTGCTGTACACACTATATGCTGTACACACTATTTGCCGTACACACTGTCTGCCGTACACACTATTTGCCGAACACACTGTCAGCCGTACACACTATTTGCCGAACACACTGTCTGCCGAACTCACTCATGCTGTACACACTCATGCTGTACACACTATATGCTGTACACACTATTTGCCGTACACACTGTCTGCCGTACACACTGTCTGCCGAACACACTCATGCTGTACACACTATATGCTGTACACACTATATGCTGTACACACTATTTGCCGTACACACTATTTTCCGTACACACTGTCTGCCGTACACATTGTCTGCCGTACACACTGTCTGCCGTACACACTCATGCTGTACTCACTATTTCTGTACACACTATATGCTGTACACACTATTGCTGTACACACTATATGCAGTACACACTATTTGCCGTACACACTTACTGTACGCATTATTGCTGTACGCTGTTACGTCCTGGGATATATAAACACTGGGCTCTTTCTATTGGACTAGGTATGCGGCAAAAAAGCAACAACGGAAAACGCTAGATCCCACCCTTATCTATAAACCCAGGCAACAAACCACCCTAAATCGTCAAGAGTCCTGCCAGGACAACAAGGTATCCTATGACTCGGTTACAGGGTGCACGCACTATAGACTGCTGATAGTCAAGCAGGCTATATAAAAGATCACACAATTAAGTTGACTTAAAGCTTCAAGGAAAAGATAGATAACGGAATTAAATTGCAGAAACAATTTAATAACAACTAGAAGAAAGTACATTTAACGTTACGTTAATTAATACAACTAATCACCCCTGCGTGAAAGAAGGTGAAAGCAAACAGTCCTCAAAACATCGTACAGGTAGACAAGATGCAGGTTTCTAAACTGCATGCGGCTACTGTAGGATCTGATGCTTAGCAAAGAAAGTAAGTTACGGATTTAGAGAACTCTTAACTCATAAGCAGGAATAAATACTAGTGATAGGCCATACAGTGTATAATGGCATAGGTATAATTAAATAAAGGCAGCAACTCGCAACATAACCACATACAGGTGTGCTTCTCACTCTTAGTCAGGCAAGCCTGCTCGGACAGTCTCTAAGCCACACCCTGACTCACAATGCTCACAAAGACGGTAAACTGTGGCACAATAACAAGCATACAGATATAATAAACCGCTAGCTGTTAATCTGCCAGGTAGCAGAGGTCTAGCCATAAGGATATAGGCTTCGGATAACCGGGCTGAGCCACCTGCTCTAGCCTAGGGACGTTCCCAAGTCTGTGCGCCAAATTACTCTAATTGAAAGGGTGCTCTCTTGAGAGACTCAGATCCCAAGTATCTGACTCTCTCCTGGCGACCCTAAAACAAACGCAAGATGTGCTAGCGCAGTGCTGAGTGGACTAGGCAAGGGCCCTCACACAACACAACACTAGACACACAAGCACACAGACAAGAAAATGCCCCCAGACTCCCACGGGTATCCTAGTAAAGTCGTGCGGGTCCACAGGACTCGCACCAGCAGACTTTACTTAAAGGATCGCAAAAAAACCTCCCCTCCGGTCTAGCCCCTGCTCACCTGCCACAAGAACACACTAGCAAGCATGAAACCACCAAATATGAGACAACAAAAAAGCTTCCTAGGTCTCATTAACAATTATATCTCTGCATAAGGCCCAAAATCCTATCTAGTTATCTGAGAGCTCGTCGTTAATACAATAATAGATATAAGGTCTATCAAGGGGATGGGATAATTAAATAGATTGGTGAAGTAGTGGAAAGAAGGTATACAAAGTAAGAGAGAAAGTTTCTAAGTGGGGGTTGAGAGGGATAGATATCAAGGGGGTCTGAAGGGCACGACAGTGAGGTGAGCTCTGAGGAGAATAGCTCCTCTGGACCCCTCCAGGATCCCACACAAAGGCACGGTGGTCAGCCAATCACAAGCCGCTACGTCACCCGGCAGCAGGCCTGCAGAAGGCGCCAGGAACCACCAGCCAATCAAAACCGAGAGAAAAGGCCACGCGGTCGAGCAACTCCTCCGGGAGGGAGGAGGGAGGAGGAGGAAAAGCAACACTCACCTCCCCCACCCTGCTCGCTCGCTCTCTCTCTCCCGCTCGTCTCCTCCCACTCTCACCAGACTTACATCTTATATGTAATAATGAAACAATCAACTATCGAGAATAAAATATACTAAGATGTGTTGGTTAAGAATAAGGGCAGCTTCAAGCTGTGAAACAACATAAGAATATCCCAGACATTAGTTACATTGTCGTAGGATATATACTAAGGAAAAGCCGGCCAGCCGGCTGCCGCCAGCCGGTTTCTAAACGGCTGGGCAGCCGACACTCGCGCATGCCCGCACGTGGCTACTATGCAGGAGCGTCACAACGCACTAAGACTACACACTACTGGAAGTTGATGTACATGTCATTGAGCTTGTTGAGGTAGACAGCTGTGGCAGTGTGCAGGAAGTCGTACTGTTCCTGCCAACACAAAATGAACAAATTAGATCTCCAGTCATTCTATCTATCTATCTATCTATTTATCTATTTATCTATATATATCTATCTACCTATATATATCTATCTACCTATTTATCTATCTATCTATCTATCTATCTCTCCATCTATATACTCTGGCACATACCCCATTTTATTGTATTATTATTATTTTTGTTTTAAGCTGGGGGTGGCCGACTCGAGACAGAGCCCAAACTAGGACAAAAAAACAGGGTGTCAAACAGGAGCAATGTTGTTTGAAGACTTGAATGAATAGGGGAATGTATACAAGAAAATTAACATGAATTATAGGTAACGCCAACGAACTTGACAATTATCTTGATCCCTGACCTCTCTGTAACTCAAAAGGGCCTAGAGCAAACTGGCTGTACATATCCACACCTATTTCCTGGTAGGCTCTTCCCAAATTATAGAAACATCAGCCCGATTACCTTCATTCATTTTGAGTTATAAGAAGTTAAGGGGTCAAAATTATTGTCAAGTTCGTTGGCGCTACCTATAGTATTGTTTTGGCCATTTCAAGCAACCTTTTGTGGCGACATTCGCACGATCGTGGTCACGACCGCTACGCGCCTAATTTGTCTTCTTTTTATCCAAAATTATCCGACAGCCAGCTGTTATTTCTCGCTGCTGGCAATATATATGGTGATGACAATAATTCCGGGGGGGGAGGGGGGGGGAAGCTCCCCCCTCAACCCAAAAGCGGTCAAATTAGAAGCAAACGTAACGGTTACGACCCAGAGCGCGCAAATCCCCGCTTGACTAATACGGAAGAGACTCGGATCCCGTTTTAGCTAGATCTGAAGTCATACAATGTCAAAGTCATGTGTATAGTAGCGCTAATAAGTCATGTCTCAGCTGTCATTATGTTTGGTTCGCTCTGTGCTGTATTAATGTCTGTCAGATGTTGAATAGGTTGGGTAAGTGTAGGAAAAGGTTTGTATAGTCCACTACAAATGAATAAATCAAGTTTAGATATTACTGAAACCAATTATGGATCAAGATATTTTTGGCACCGAGACTTCACTTATTAGGCCGATTGTACAGTAACGCTAGTAAGTCATGTCTCGGCTGTCATTATGTTTGGTTCGTGCTGTGCTGTATTAATGTATGTCAGATGTTGAATAGGGTGAGTAAGTGTAGAAACATGTTTCTGTATCTTACTCGAAACGAAAAAAATCGAGTTTATGATATTGCTGATACCTATTATTGATCAAAATATACTTGGTGCCGAGACATCTTTTATAATTTGCCGACTGTACAATATTCAACGCTAAACTGTAACACAAGTGGCACGCATAGTAAGTGTGTAATCATTGTTGTTTTGGTGTTTTAACCTGAACACTTTCATAGAGTGTAGAGATGTGTCTTAACCTTTAAACGGCGAAGCTATGGTATTTGAAAGTGCCCTCCAGGCAAACATATTGAGGCTCATTCCCAACTAAAATCGCCATTATCCGATAAATATAATTATTACTTATTCATATGCGCCTATTTTACGTTTAATATGAAGATATTAACGTGTAACAGCAATAAAACAAGTGGGAACAGTATTTGGGGTGAGAAAAAGACGATATATTGCCGACCGGTTCATTCTTGAGAGGAGAGACGGCGCGGCACAGATCCTCCCTCTCTCACTTATCGATCGACATTGATGTCTTGCTAGTGAAGTCTCTCTCTTGCTACGATCTCTATACGAGTCCCCTTCGACCTTGAAACCGGGTGAGGGATATTTGCGTGGAAAATAAACAGATAAACAAGGGAATAAGAGGAAAAATAGATGATAATTGAAGGGGGGAGGAGAAAGTGGTTGGGGTGGTTGGACACATGTGGAGGAGTGATAGGAGGCATGGAGGGGAATTATCTCACTTAATCACATATTCCTTTGATTTGAGTGCCACTGGGGTCTTTTAAAAGGCCTCCGATCTTAAGAGTCCTGTCGCCTTCGCCCAGTAAAACCTCTTAGAGTCTTAGTGCCATTCCCGGGTTAAGGAAAGATGGGTCGTTTTTCTAGATTCCCTTCTCCCTCATGTTTAGCCCCATTAGTATTCATATTTTAATGTTTTCCCATTAGTTTGTCGATTTTAAGACCTTGCACCCCATTTCTTTGTCAATATTAAGACCTTTCGTGTTATTTAGGTGTCGACTTTTCATGGCGAACGATAGTGAGCCTGTAATTTTGGAAGAACCGGCCTTCGGCTGGGACATTTTCCTACCTAATAATTTACAAATTAATCTAGAAGGGGGATCTAATGGATGTATATTTAAGTTTGATGGAGGTCTAGGGAGGAAACTAACTAAATGATATAAAGATACATATATATGAGGAAATATATACTGTACGCTCATCTCCCCTTAGGGGAGATGGTTCACCTTTTGGCCGATTTGTGCATGCATTCACTATTTGGCATGTATTCACTATTTTTCTAGTTTCCTCCCTAGACTTCCATCAAATTAAAAAAAAACATCCATTAGATCCCCCTTCTAGATTAATTTGTAAATTTTTCGGTTGAAAAACCATCCGGCCGAAGGCCGGTTTTTCCAACATTACAGGCTCACGATTGTTCGCCAGGGAAAAAATCGACACCTAAATAGCACGAAAGGTCTAAATATTTACGAAGAAATGGGGCGAAAGGTCTTAAAATCGACTAACTAATGGGGCAAACATCTTAACATCTGAAAACTAATGGGGCTAAACATGAGGGAAAAGGGGGTCCAGAAAACCAGCCCACACAAACAAAAATGGCCTAATGGCATCCAGAATAAAGTGTATAATTATATAGTGAGAGGGAGATATAGCTTAAGGGGAGGCAGACCGTTTTTCTGGACCCCCTTCTCCCTAATGTTTAGCCCCACTAGTTTTGAGATTATAAGAAGTTCGGCCCATTAGTTTGGCGATTTTACCACCTTTCGCCCCATTTCGTTGTCAATTTTAAGACCTTTCGTGCCATTTAGGTGTCGATTATTTCCTGGCGCGCGGTAGCGAGCCTGCAATGTTAACCCTTATCGGTGCCCGACTTAAGTCCGTATCGAAAAATTTGGAGTATGTGGCGGGGCCCGACTTAAGTCCGTGTGCAATTTTGGCGCAATATTGGCTCTGAGAGAGAGACGAGCGACGGGAGGAGCCTGGGTTACCTCATTACCGCTCGCCATGGCCGCCGTGGACCGACTGAGATGTACTCCTCTTACATCCACCCTCACTCCCTCGCTACATACGTAATTATATAAAGAAATTACCGTATTTTAGCGATTTTGCCCTTCGGTTGCACGATCGTTGCAAGACAACCAGTGATCGTAGAAGGATGGTTCGGGTGTCATTAGAAAGCTCAATTTACGCCCTTTCAGGGATACATACTTGTATTATGCTCTGGATCTTGTTTATGCATCAAAAAGAGCACGGAAACAACCCCGTTTATGGTAAAAAAAGAACACTGGGCGGCACAGTGAAATATACTGCACCAGCCGCTCTTAAGGTGTTAAGAGGGACCGGCCTTCGGCCGGGAATTATTTTCTACCGATAAATTTACAAATTTATCTTGAAGGGGTGTCTAGGGTGTTTTTCTAAGCTTGATGGAGGTCTAGGGAGGAAACTAAACAAATATATGAATGAATAAATTTATTAATAGACCAAACAAACGGTCTGCCTCCCCTTAAGGTATAATAAAGGTATGATAAAGGTATATAAGATCATTGGGTATATTGATAATGATTGACCTTTATAACTGGTATGATAAAGGTATATAAGATCATTGGGACTATTGATATTGATTGACCTTTATAACTGGTATGATAAATGTATATAAGATCATTGGGTATATTGATAATGATTGGCCTTTGTCACTGGTATGATAAAGGTATGATAAAGGTATACAAGATCATTGGGTATATTGATAATTATTGACCTTTATAACTGGTATGATAAAGGTATATAAGATCATTGGGTATATTGATAATGATTGACCTTTGTCACTGGTATGATAAAGGTATGATAAAGGTATATAAGATCATTGGGTATATTGATAATTATTGACCTTTATAACTGGTATGATAAAGGTATATAAGATCATTGGGTATATTGATAATGATTGACCTTTGTCACTGGTATGATAAAGGTATATAAGATCATTGGGTATATTGATAATTATTGACCTTTATAACTGGTATGATAAAGGTATATAAGGTCATTGGGTATATTGATAATGATTGATCTTTGTAACTGGTGTAATAAAGGTATATTACCACTAAATGGGTAGATTATTATGGACACTTTATTAACTCTTTACATACCCATAATATTATACTAAAGGTAGATTATTATGGACACTTTATTAACTCTTTACATACCCATAATATTATACTAAAGGTAGATTATTATGGACACTTTATTAACCCTTTGCATACCCATAATATTATACTAAAGGTAGATTATTATGGACACTTTATTAACCCTTTACATACCCATAATATTATACTAAAGGTAGATTATTATGGACACTTTATTAACCCTTTACAGTCCCATAATGTTGTCTTGAGGGAGGATGGTTCACTTTTTGATTGATTTTTTCATTTATATATTATTATGCTAGTTTCCTCCCTATACCTCCATCAAACTTAACAAAACAACCCCAGGATCCCCCTTCAAGATATATTTGTACATTTTTCAGTAGAAAAATGTCCCGGCTGAAGGAAAATTCCTTCTTAATTATAGGCTCGCTGTCGCTCGCCTGGAAAAAAAACGACACCTAAATGACACGAAAAGTCTTAACCCATAAATTGCGACCGTCCTCAATATTTTTTAATTTTTGTTTATTTTTTTAACTCGCATTAAAAAAAATCCTCTAATGAGGACGTTCGCCATTTACGGGTATTGACAAAGAAAAGGGGCGAAAGGTCTTAAAATCGCCAAACTAATGGGCTGAACGTCTACAAATCTGAAAAGTAAAGGGGCTAAGCATGAGGGAGAAGGGGGACCAGAAAGCGACCCATCTCCCCTTAATATAGATAGATTATTATGGACACTTTATGTATCCCTTTTCGTACCCATAATTAACATTAATCCTCCATTACAAACCCTAATGCACTTAATGAGAGCATATGATCCTCCTGGGATTCGAACTCGGGACACCACACCCAGAACATAATTTAAACCATTACACCACCAACACAGTTAAAGGTTAAGTACGTGATCACGATTAATATCCATTTTAGAATTCTGGATACCAATCTAATCATATACTTAGACCCAACTGCATTATGGACAGCCTAATATTAGGTTATTATGGACACTTTAGATTATCCCTTTCATACCCATACTTCTAACCCCTGACTGACCTGTGAGACGATGAACTGCGGTCTGTCATAGAGGACGGTGAGGACTGAACGGTAGATGTCCACCTTGGCCAGGAGTCGAACCCTAGCCATCACCAGCAGCAGAGCAGCTGCCACACCACACCCAGTCACTCCATCCCTGACAATATTAAGGGGTTTATATTTATCTATTTATTTGTTTATCTATTTATTTGTTGTTACGACCGGGGCTACGAATAAAACAGGGGCACTTAATGGTTGGACTAGTAATAGAGCACTATGCAACAAATGTACGCTAGATCCAAACCCTTGAACTTATATGCCGGCTAACAAAAACACCTATACCCTCCAGAGTTAATCTGGGATAACGGGGTATGCTTAACTGGGCATAAATGTACTCTACTTTAGGCTAACCCACACTGGTATAGCCTGATAACAAACAAAATGCAAGTTATGTTAAAATGCACAAAAGGGAAGCTATGGAAAGATCAATTAAATCACTGCAAGATTTAATACAATAAAAAGATGCTTCAATATAGTTACTCTAAACAACAATAAACTCTTCACTCCTATCTGAAAGAAAGTGAAGTATAGTCCTACAGCATAGACCTGGAAACTTCTGAAAAAAGTCTGATGCTCATAAGATGCTGATATCTAAATTATAGAAAGGCAAGAGGCAGGACACCCAACGTGTAGACTGAGTACACCAAAAGATAGGACATATACTGTTAACTGACACGAGAATATTATAAGTGCGCAACGGCAGTAATGTTCGACACTAAAAGAAGTACTTCCTCATCAACGAAACAGTACTATGGTTGTGCAACTCAACAGCAACCTAGACTCATAAATACTGTGAATAATAATGCGTACATATAAAAAAAGCTCATGTCCTAACTAGTGTCTGCTCGGCGAATAAAGTCTAGCTGGGATATCAAGGTTAAGAAACTGTGCTGAGCAAGATGGGCCCATAGCCTAGCGTTGTTCTTAAGGCAGTATAGTTAAAGTTACGTTAATGACGGGGATGCTCTCTTGGTAGATCCAGATCTCAAGTATCTGGTTCTACCCTGGCGATCCCTCTAAAGTCAAGCAAAACGCACTGTGTGACAAGGTAGTAGGTTAATGCCCTCTTACCACACGATGTTGCACTCGCAAAAGGCACAACCAAAAAGACAACCTAGGCTACCACAGAAACCGTCGAAGTCGTGTAGGTATAAGCGAACCGTACACACATCGCTGACAACGACAATAGAAGCCTTATCCCAGTCTAGCATTAAATAACCAAGCAGAGCACTACTGATAATGAGGGAGACCCACACCTGAGTTCATCAAACCTCCATAGACTAAGAACCCTTATAGCCTATTCTAATACATGGAAATAAATGTGAGAGCGACGCACAAAATATGATGGGCCGATATGAAATCGTGTAAAGAACCCAAAGGGAGTGCTGTGAAGTTAAAAGATTAGAGGAATGAAAGAAGGAAGTTGAGTGAGAGAGACAGTATCAGAATGGTGGAGATATGGGGGGACAGTTGTAAAAAGGATGTTAGTCATGTGCGTGCCTAGCCTGCTCTGAGGAAGGAAGCTTCTCTGGACCCCCAGGATCACACAAAGGCGCGGTGGTTCAGCCAATCACTGGCCGATACGTCAGAAGACAGCAGGCTCCCAGAAGGCGCCAGGAACCACCAGCCAATCAAAACCGAGAGAAAGGCCACGCGGGCGAGGGACTCCTCCGGGAGGGAGGAAGGAGGAGGAAGCAACACTCACTGACCCCACGCTGCTCGCTCGCTCTCTCTCTCAACTCTACACAACAATGCATCTTATATTCAACTCATGATATAAAATATTTCCTGTTGTCACAGACGAAAATAAAGACCACCACTGGTCTGTCTGTAACAACACGAGCACTATGAAAGAGAGAACAACATTCTCTGATAACTGTAGCCCATTTCACTGCCCTGGCGAGCGCTAGTGGCTAACGGGAGGCGATTCTGACCACGCTGGTAGGCGTCACATTGTTTATTTATTTATTTATTTATTTTAGTTTGCTCCCTAGACCTCCATCAAGCTAAAATAAATACCCCCCAAACCCCTCGTCATGATTTTTTTTTTTTTTTTTTTTTTTTTTAAATAATGTACCGGCCAAAGGCCGGTTCCTCCTAAATTGCAGGCTCGCCATCGCTCACCAAGAGTATATTAACAGCTAAATGGCACGAAACTTCTCAAGATTGACAAATAAAAAAAGCGAAAGGTCTTATGATCACCAAACTAATGGGGCGAATGTCTTAAAATCACAAAACTAATGGGGTTAAACATGAGGAAGAAGGAGGTCCAGAAAAACACCCCATTAATAACACTTTAATCATTCATTCAGCGATAGATCAGTGGATAGCATGGTGGACTGCAGACCAAATGGACCTTAGCTTAGGTCCAAGTAGAACGTCAGCAAAGCACAAAAGAGTTCAAAAAAATTCGAGCAACAAACGGTCTAGTGACCCCTCGAGGTTTCTTGCCCTCTTAATCACTGCTGCTCAGAGTCTTCAACAGTGGCTTAGAGTGGGTAAAGGACAATTAGAAAGGGAAGCACTGCCCTACGACTAATGTCCATGGCAGGGTTAGGAGATGCTAGTAGGGGACAATTTGGATTAATAACATAACGCAGCTATAAGTTAGGTTAGTCAGTTTGATATTGCCAATCGATGATCCGCATTGACTACAGTTGACTGTCCAGCCCAGTAACCAATTCATACAAATGTTGAAAAGTAAGGGTACCAGCCGACATCCCTGTTTCACTCCTGAGTTCACAGAAAAGAAGATGGAGGACCGCCCACCACATTAAGTCTTGACAATACTCTCTCTCTCTCTTACTTCCTGTGTAAAGTCCATACAACAGATCAACAATTTATACCTGCACATGAAAAGCAGCAGCAACGAATATAAATATCAAGGTGTCATCAGAAATCTTTTATTACTATGATGAAAACTATCCTTGAAATAATGTCCCGCTGAGACCTATCTTTTATTTTGTCTTCCCTCTATTTTTTTATAAGTGGATGAGGGAGACAGAAGGCAAACCTGCTTGTGCCGAGTGTATCCCCCAGAGTTGAAAGAGTGACAGGGCCAACATCAAGGAATATGCGAGCCAAAATGTCGGGACCCACGTTTTACCTGCACATGAGGAGCATCGGGGCGTTCTGGGATGTGGGTTCCGCCCCAGCTTTCTCCAGCACCGCCAGCAGGGAGTCAGGGTTGGGGGGCAGGTCATGGGTGTGTGGCCATCCTGTCAACTGCAGCACCAGGAGTCGGTGCGGGGGGGACACGCGCTGGAAATAGTGTTGTCAATTTAGCTACTTTCCCGCTAGATCTAGAGATATTTACTTCGATCTAGAGGCAATTTTTTCATCTAGCGACATGAATTATAGCGATATTTTTGAGATTTGAGATATTTTAGAGCGATATTTTAGAGATTGTGGCATTATTCTAGCGATTTTCTGCATTTACTTACTATCTAGCAGACTTGATTTGGTAACCCTGAGCTGGAAAGAGGATAAACTCTCTCATCAACCTCTCTCTACTAAACGATCATCGGTGTCAGTCGCACCTAAATCGGCCTGGTTGTTACTTCCCCTATGTTGCCGTATCACGTATAGCATGTATCGCTTAAAAGTAGTAAGTGATCTGCCTATTTGGTTGTAGTGAAATTCCAACTCCCCCCCCCCCTTTTTGTTTTAACCCCCTGGACCCCAAGCGATTTAATAAAAATGTAGCCTACACTCCAAGACCCGCCACTTGTAATTTTTTTTTCTTGAAAACACATGGATGGGTTAGTAATGAAAGAAAAAAAAAAAAAAAAAAAACGCTCACCTAAGTCATTTAGTGGTCCTGAGGGGGTGGCGAAAAGTCACAATTAACATGGAGTGATGGGTAGGCAATATACTGGAAAATCACTCCTGCGCGCGCCCACATGCACGTGGCTGGATTTGGAGGGTTGCCAACCATCGGTATTATTCCGTGGGATCCTACAGTAGTTCCCATATAAATATGAACCCTCTAGGTGCCATAGCACAAGAGTAATTAAGGCGGACGCAACCGTTGCGTCACATATAATTAAGGCGGACGCAACCGTTGCATTACATATATAGGCGACGCATAACGCGCGTCGCTGGTCCTCAAGGGGTTAAGAGACAATGAATAGAGGAAGGAAAAATAAAGACAAAGCAAAAAAGGTAAATTAATGATAAAGAACCACAGTAGGAATTGTGGAGGAGATAGGACAAGAATATACAGTATATAGTTGTTGGTACAGGTATAGTTGCTGGTATAGTCAGCTGGTACAGGCTTCAAAAAATGGGTGTGCTCTTAAGGGAGTAGTGCTTGGTTTTTGGTCTATGTATTTATTTATTATTGTTTTGTTTTGTTCCCTCGCTAGACCTCCATCAAGCTTAAAAAAACACCTAGACCCCCTTTTAAGATATTTTTGTACTTTTTTCGGTTGAAAAATGACCCGGCCGAATGCATATTACTTCTAAAATTACAGACTCGTTATCACTCGCCAGGAAAAAGTCGACACCTAAATGACACCAAAGGTCTCTATATTGACAAAGAAATGGGGCAAAAAGATATCAAAATCGCCAAACTAATTTTGTTTTTTTATGTGGATGAGGGAAACAAAAGGCAAAACTGCCTGTGACGAGTGCCTCTCCCAGAGTTAAAAGAGTGACACGGCCAAAATCAAGGAACAGTTGAGACAATATGCCTGAACACACGGAGTTTGAAACAATTTAAGTCATAGGATGAGGGAAAGATTGATTCAGGGAGAGAGTTCCAGAGCTCAGCTGTTGAATAGAAGAATGATTGGGAGTAACGTTTCACTATTGAGTTGGAGAGTTGTACAGAATAGGGGTGAGATTGTGTTGCAAGACGGGTACTATGTACCCTACGTAGAGAAGGTGGTATGCACTGAGAGAGCTCTGAGGAACACTGATTATTGTAGTAGCAATAGAATAGCGAGAGAGTTGCAACATTACGGCGAAGAGAGAGAGATTGCAGAGAGTTGGTGAGTGGACGGGAGTTAATGATACGAAAGACTTTCCTTTCTACTTTTTCTAGAAATGCTGTGTGAGAGGATCCTCCCCACACATGTGAACAATACTCAATACAAGGACGCACTGTGCCCCTGTACAGAGCAAGAAGCTGAGCAGGGGTAAAGAACCCCTTGAGGCGGTTGAGCACACCCATCTTCTGGGAGGCTGCCTTAGCAAGACTGGTAATATGGTCCTTCCAAGAGAGAGCAGAAGAAAAAGAGACACCGAGAATACTGAGAGAAGATGCAGGGTTGATTTTTGTATTGTTGAAGAAGAAGGGATAGCCCTCTGGGAGTTCACGGCGGGTAGATAGATGGAGAAATTGGGTTTTGGAAGCATTAAAGGTTACAAGGTTTTCTGTGCCCCAATTGAAAATGATAGTTGGATCAGAAGATAAGTGTTGTATCCCTTCATTACGTTTGCTTTTGAGGGATTGCTGGCTGGGGTGTTCTGGGAAACTATTTGAATAGTGTAAGGTAGAGTCGTCTGTATATGAATTGATAGGACTGGAGGTACAGTTGAGAAGATCATTTATGAAAATTAGAAAGAGAATAGGAAATAGGAAAGATCCCGAAGGAACACCGGAGTTGATAGGATGAGGAAGTGAATGATGGCTGTCCTCAACCGCAGCTATGGAACAGGCGGAAAAGAAATTAGACGCAAAGGCACAGATGGAGGGATAGAAACAAGAGAAGGGTAGTTTAGAAATTACTGATTTGTGTCAGACTCGATCGAACGCCTTCGATATGTCTAATGCAATAGAAAAGGTCTCACCGAAGTCCCGAAAGGAGGATAACCAAGAATTAGTAAGATATGAAAAAAGATCACCAGTAGAGCGACCCTTAACACCTTATTGGCGGGCTAGGCGGTCTATTTATATGTACTGCCCAGCGGGGTGTTGTTAGCCAAAATAGGGTTGTTTACATGATCATTTTCATGCCTAAATAAGACCCAGAGCGTAAAACAAGTATCTATCCCTGAAAGGGCATAAACAGAGCTCTCCAATGACACCACAATGATCCTTGTATGACCGCTAGTTTTCTTGCAACAACCGCGCAACACGAGTGCAAAAACCATGTAATTCGGTACTTTCCCCATACATTTCACTAAGTAGCGAGTGTGAGAGGGTGGAGGATGGTGGGATTCATGTCAGTAGGCCCGCCGCGGTGGTCTGGAGCAGTCATACGCTCGCTACTCTCCTGCCACCACTTGTCTCTCTCTCTCAGCAACATTACGTGCTGAAATTGCCACACGACTTATGTTGTGAGCCGCCACATAGTCCAAATTTATTTAACTCGACTTATGTTGTGGGCCGCTAATAGAGGGTTAAAAAAAACTCTGGACCGGTCTCACCTTGTAAAGGACAGCACTGAAACCCAGGGGGATCTGGCCGAAAAACCTTGTAATAATCTAGCCCTATCTTTGCTATTTTAACCCGTGGAGCCCCAGCGACTCGCCTAACGCGTCACCCTTATAGCTCCAGTCGTAAGGCTCAGAGTGGCTCTAGATTTATATGGGAACTACTTTGGGAACCGGCGGACTAATTCCAAAAGTTTTTGTCCATACGCGTGCGTGGGCGGGGACGGGAGAGGGCACCCACCTTCCCACAACTCGTGGTCAGTTTTCCGCGTACCCTCTCGAGTGAAACACCATGTCTCGACGTTCTAGTGCCCGCCCAACCCGCTCCTGCAGTACAGAGGAGGTCATGGATATACTCTACGACACTGACAGCCCTGATAGTGACACTGACTCGGCATTGGACGAGTCTGGGGACGAGTATGCCCCTTCGCAAGCCGAAATAAGAGAGCTAGAGGAAGAGCTTGCTCAGATTCCTGTCAGGCGGCGACGGCGTTCATCACAAAGGCAGCAAGGAGCAAGTGCAGCTCCCCGCCGCCCACTTCCCCAAGACCCCATTGAATCCTCAGAAAGTGGGGAAGAGGTTGTTGTTCCAGATGAACCTGCTGACCCTCAAAATTACGTTCGTGTACCTGGGGAAGAAAGAAGGGGATTGAAGAGAAGAAGGGTCGAGTCTGGGAGTGAAGAGGAGGCACCCCCACAACCCCGCCTGCCTTCTCCCCCACTTCGCAAAATCTCCCCACTCAAGAAAAATACCCCGGGGAGGTTCTATGGCCGTCGTAAACATAGTGACGAACAACAACGTGGTGATGGACAAAGGGAACAACGTGGTGCGAGACAAGGACAGTCACGTGACCCTAAACGCTCCCTCTTCCCTCCCGACCCAGAGCACGCGGGGGGGGATGAGTCACCACCACCACCACCACCACCACCACCACCACCACCACCACCACCACCACCACCACCACCACCACCACCACCACCACTACTACCAGACTCTCCGCCTCGCCATTCTTCCCCCCAACTATCACCTTCCGGCTCCATCCCGTACACCCCCCCACGAATGTCTCCCTCACCTGAACCAGGCCCCTCCCGCGCCACTGCATTACCACCTGCCTCTCCACAACGCCCCGACCTGCCCCAACGCCCTGCAAGCACACGACGTGGGCGTGTCATATCTCGCGGGCGTGCCACCCGCGGCCGATTGCAGAAGGTGAGGCAAATAAGACGCCCCAGCAACGACTCGAGCTCTAGATCTAGCTCTCAATCAAGTTCGAGGTCTAGCTCCAGACCCAGGTCCACCTCCCGCCCCCACTGCCCCCGCTCCACCCGCACCCGCCCGACCCGCCCCCGTGCCCCTGACGATGACCCTGATGAGCCTGATGCCCCATCTAGCGACGACGAAGGCGCTGATAGGTGGGATTGGGTGGATGGGGAGAACTATCTACCAGGACAATTCAACTTTGTGGGGGCAGCTGAGGCCGGCCCTACCATGCCCAATCGTGGACCTGATACCACAAGACTGGGTGTTTTTCTGCAGTTCTTCACTGCCAACCTTGTCTCCTTGATTGTTGACCAGACGAACTGGTACAACTATTATTTTATGGGAGGGAAGGAGCAGAAGAGGAACTCGGCACGTCTCTCATGGGTGGATTTGTCTTCCGATGAGTTCTACGCATTCCTGGCACTGGTCATCCTGATGGGGGTCACCAAGAAGACATCTCTCAGGAAGTACTGGTCATGTGATCCCCTCATCACAACCCCCTTCTTTGGGAAAGTCATGAGCAGGCATAGATTCACGGCAATCATGGGAAACCTGCACTTTATTGATAGCCTGGCAAGCCACACCAGGAACCAGGAACGCCCCAGGAATACCAAAGACCCGATGGAGAGGATAAGACCCATATTTGAATACCTGAAAACTAAGTTTGCAGCCTCCTTCAAACCTCACCAAAAACTCATCATTGATGAGAGTCTGGTGCTGTGGAGGGGGAATATTGGCATCCGACAGTACATCCCCAGCAAACGCCACCGTTATGGCCTGAAACTGTTCGTGATGTGCGACTGCAAAACCGGCTACATCCAGGACATCATCCTCTACATGGGCAAGCTCACTGAACTGGTAGAGGCGAGGACATATGGGATATCTGGGGCCGTTGTCATCACCATGTTGGAGGGGTATTTGGACAGGAGCCACATCTTGTAGCTCGACAACTGGTACACCAGCCCTTCCCTTGCCAAATTCCTGTACAGCAGAAACACTGGCGTCTGTGGCACCGTCAGGAGGAATCGTGTGTACATGCCAGAGCTACCCGAAAGGCGGGAGAAGGGCTCCATCATCCACCTCCAGGCAAATAATGTCTTGATGCTCTCGTGGATGGACAATCGTGACGTCAATGTCCTCACCAGTATCCACCTGCCCCGCTTAGAGGACACCAAACGCCGTGATAGAGCCACAGGTGAGGCGGTCAAAAAACCAGTTGCAATCGTTGATTACAACATCAACATGCGGCTGGTTGACAAGTCAGACTCTGTCATATCGTCGGTCGAGTGTGCCAGGAAGACGATGAGGTGGTATAAAAAACTATTTTTCCACCTACTCGACCTCACCCTCTACAACTGCCACATTCAATATCATGAAATCACAGGTGAAGTTGAGACGATGGAGTCGAACTGCATCGAACTTGCACGGGAGCTTTTGTTCTTCTTCAGGGATGGTCCACGCCACCAGCAACGCCCCGCAGCTCGTTTTCAAGCACCAGAAGGCCCCGCCAGACTGACACAATGCCACTTCTGCGATTTTGTCCCGCCCAACCCGGTAATCCCCATCCCACGCAGACGGTGTCATGTGTGTCGCAACACAGGCAGACGCACACCCAAACGGAAAGACACCCGGACTTGGTGTTAAGAATGTGATGTGGGACTGTGTTTTCCCACCTGCTTCAGGGATTATCACACCCTCGAGCACTTCTAACTGTTCAAAGTGTTCAAAGACTGCGATAAAAGACGCTATAATGTAATACTAACAGTGTATATAAAAGACGCAAAAAGTGTATATAAAACAGTGTGTATATATATATAATTTACAAGTGCAAAGTACCGAACAATATAAAACACTAAGTAAATTCTAAACTTATAGAACTGTGTGCAAATAATTATAAGAATACGAGACAATAAGTGCGTAAAACAATGTATATACCTCATAATCTTAGATAAAACAATGAACAAGTACAAATAATTCAATGAAAGTGAAAGTGACAGCCAGACAGAGAAAGAAAGAGGGAAGGGTGCTGTGGAATGTGGGTCACTCGGTCCGCTGTCTGGCCGTGTGTTCATACGTGCGTTTTGTTATTGTTCTGAGCAAAGATGGCCGCCCAAGATGGCCGCCCAAGATGGCCGCCATCACCATGGCAACGGGGACGCTAACACTCGTACGCACTTGTAATAATTGAATGAAGGCACTTATCACACTACAACTTCAGTTATATTGACATTATGTGATATACAAAGCCACTTTATGTCCGAGAGGTGCAAAATAAGTCATGCTGCCTGGCGGCTGGCAACTGGCTGCTAGCGCGGGAGATTTGAAGTGGCGCTAAGGCTCCACTGAGGCTGGGGACCCCCACCACCACCCAGGACCCCCAAATGGCCTAGGTAAGTACTTTTTTCAGATTTCTTCATGTCTGTCATTATTTTCTAACACATTCTGATATATTTAAAAAAAAAACAATCCGAAAAATTGCCCAGGTTCTGGTGCGCAAAAATAAAAAAAACGGCCGGGGCTGTACGGGCTAACTGCTAAAGAATTCACACACATCTCAAAACGTAGCCCTGTTGCGTATCTGTAGACTGGTGTTAAGTAGAGCTCTCTAGGCCAACTGGTTCAGTTGTGATGACGATTTCCGTGGAGAGAGTTTTGATGCAATATTGGACATTTATAGACACTAAATTCTTCTTAGCAGACAACATCAAGAAACCTCCGACTTCTCCTTCTTGTTTTCGAAGGTGCGCATCGCTCCGACCGGCTTTTTTTATATACGGTTCGACGAACGGCTTTCAAACCACGCTTAATAGGCTTTCAAGCTTATGGATTTCAGAAGCCCATCCGGGACCCACAACGCGAGTTTGTTATGGGCTGCTGGAAGCCCAACCTGGTACTGAGGGTTAAGGAAGCCATACTGGCGATCTGAGAGTAGATTATGAGAAGAGAAATGCCTAAGAAATTTGGAAGTAAGAATAGTTTCAAAAACTTTAGAGACACAACAGATGAGAGCAATTGGATGATAGTTGGAGGGTTGAGAGTGGTCACCTTTCTTTGGGGCAAGTTGAATGAGAGCAAACTTCCAGCAAAGAAGGGAAGATGTTAGAGGAGAGACAGAGACGAAAGAGTTTGCCTAGGCAGGGAGTCAGTACGGAAGCACAGTTTTTTCGTACAAAAGGAGGAACACTATCCGGATCGTACGCTTTCCTAGTATCAAGCCCAGAGAGGGTAGAAAGTACATCTTTAGAAGAGATAAGGCTATTAGGCATAAGTACAAAGGAGTACAAAGGAAATCAAGCAACAACAGATCTAGTGACCCTTCTAGGTTGCTTGTCCTCCAAAACACTGAGGATCAAGTGTCCAAACAGTGGTTTAGAGTGGGTAAGGGAACATTGGAAAAGGAACTACTGCCCTGGAACTAATGTCCGTGGCAGGATTAGGAAGTTAGTAGGGGACAGATGGGTTAGTAACTGAGGGGGGATAAAATAAAGTTATTCATTTACAAACGCAGTCAGTCGCGGGTTTGATGCGAGATATTTGTCTAGGCGGAGTTTAAATGAATCAACGGTGATGCAGTCTATAACGCTTCGGGGAAGCCCATTCCACAAGTTGACAACTCGATTGAAGAAGAAATTCTTAGATTCGTGTGAGTTAAAAGATTTACCAATAATTTTGCAACCGTTTCCCCGCGTGTAATTAGCTTGGTCGATAGTGAAGTACTTACTACAGTTCATATTGTCGATGACCTTTGATGATTTTGAACACTTGAATTAAGTCACCTCTTAATCTGCACTGGGTTAAAGGAAATAGATTTAATTCTCTAAGACGCTCTTCGTATGGTTTGTTCTTTAGGCTAGGTATCATTTTGGTAACTCTACATTGAACTCGTTCTAGCTTGTTTATATCTTTTTGGTAATAAGGGCACTAGGATTGAACGCAGTATTCCAGAAGAGGGCGGACTAAGGAATTGTAAAGGGTTAGGATAACTTCTTTGGATTTATGCTCAAATGCCCTGCCTATAAAGCCAATTATTTTGTTTGCCTTCTTAACAACTTCTGAACATTGTTGACTCGGTTTTAGGTTACTCGATATTGTTACTCCCAGATTGGTTTCTCTGTTTACATTCTTAAGCTGAGTGCCATTCATCGAATAGTTTGCTTTCTCATTTAGGTATCCGATATGTAGTACTTTACATTTATCTGCATTGAAACTCATTTGCCAAATTTGGGCCCAACATGGCAATTTATCTAGATTGTGTTGCATATCGTCAACTTGTTCTTTTGAGAGTACGCTATTTGCAATTTTTGTATCGTCAGCAAATTTTGAGATTGTACAGGTGAGACCCTCATCTATGTCGTTGATGTAAATTAGAAAGAGAATTGGTCCTAGTACCGATCCCTGGGGTACCCCGCTACTTACATTGGTCCATTTAGATGCCTTACCGTTTATGACTACTCTTTGCTTTCTGTCGCTAAGCCAATTTTCTATCCATTTCAACACACCGTCTTGTATTCCATGCGCTTTTAGTTTTAGCAGTAAACGTTTGTGGGGAACTTTGTCAAAGGCCTTTTGAAAATCAAGGTATATAATATCTACAGCTTTACTCTCATCGTAGAGGTTGAGGATATCGTGGAAGAAGTCTAAGAGGTTTGTTAAACAGGAACGTTTTTTACGAAAGCCGTATTGAGTATCTTTAAGTATGTTATTTTCCTCTAAATGATTTACGAGTCTGTCTCGTATGACCGTTTCTAGCATTTTACATACAACTGAGGTTAAGCTAATTGGACGATAGTTACTGGGTAGGGATTTGCTGCCTTTTTTAATATCGGTGTTACGTTGGCTAGCTTCCACTGATCAGGCATAGTTCCAGACTGCAAGGATTTATTGAATAGTAATGTCAGTGGTTTGGAGAGCTCATCCTTAGCTTCCTTTAGAACTCTAGGCGAGATTGTATCAGGTCCAGGCGTTTTATTTACCTTGAGTTTATCTAAACAATTCAATACTTCTCTCTCTGTAACGGTGATATTGCTTAGAACATCCGAATTATCAATCTGAATCGGCGATGGTGTAGGGATATCACTGAGGTCTTCTGTTGTAAAAACTGATGCAAAGAAGGTATTGAGGGCATTACTCATTTGTACTTCGTCTTTGGTGTTCTCTCCATTTTCATCGACTAACGGTCCAACAGTTGAAGTAACTACTTTTTTCTTTCTGATATAACTATAGAATTCTTTCGGGTTTGTTTTACTTTGATTCGCAATATGTAACTCTAAGGTCTTTTTACTTTGCTTAATTAACTTTTTGGCTTTGCGTCGTAGCTCTACAAATTTCACCCGTTCTTCGTCATTTTGTGAGGATTTTAATCTATCATTAGCAAATTTTTTAGCAAGCAGGCAGTTTGAAATATCTTTATTCCACCATTTGGGCTTATTATTATGGCCTGGATGCCGTATTTTCGATGGTATGCAGTCTTGCACTGCTTTTAGGTAAATGGTTTCGAATAACTTCCAAGATGTATTTATGTCGTTATTGTTAATTAAAAAGCTCCAGTCAGTTTCTTTAAACATAGCTCTAAGTTTATGGAAGTTTGCTTTCTTGAAATTAGGGACTTTTTCGATGCTACTATTTGGTTCGTTACTAGTAAACTTTAAAGTGAAAGTTATCGTACGATGCTCGCTGTTACTGAATTCATCACCAACATTCAAATTCTCTATTAATTCTTCTTTTGTTGCAAGTACAATGTCAAGAACGTTAATACCACGGGACGGTGTTCGAACAAATTGATAAAGCGAACTCTCTTGCAAGTTCGTATACAAGTCATGTCCGGAGTGTGAAGTAAGAGTATCGCCCCACTTGGTCACAGGTAAATTAAAGTCGCCAAAAATTACGGTATCTTGTGAGTTACTTACATCTGCAATTTGTTCGTAAGAGAGAGTGGGGTGGAGAGGGAGGAATAGCACTTGAATCATCCAAGGTTGAGTTTCTAGCGAAAGATTGAGCGAAGAGGTCAGCTTTGTCAGAGGAAGAAGTGATGGTTGTGCCATCAGAGTGGAAAAGGGGGAGGGAAAGACGAGGAAGAAAATTGTGGGAGAGGTTTTTGGCTAGATGCTAGAAAGTTTGGGAAGAGCTAGAGTTGTATAGTTTAGTGCATTTATTAATTATTGATGAAAGAGTGTTTGGCAAGTCGAAGAACAGATTTGGACACTTGGCTTGATTCCGGGCAGAAACATAGGAAGAATGAAATCCTTGAGTTTTAAGGCGTCGGTACCGTTTGAATGCTTCCTCCTTATTGCGGACAGCAGTAGAACAAGCGTGAGTAAACCAAGATTTGTTTGCATTAGTCTGAGAGAAAGTAGATGGAATGTAAGCCTCCATGCCCGATAGGATTACCTCGGTAATGTGTTCAGCACTCTCCGAGGGTCCCCGGCCACGGAAAGAAAAATCATTCCATGGAAAATCAAAGAATTACTGCCGGAGAACCTCCCAGTCGGCAGCGCCAAAGTGCCATAAGCGCCGCCGGCTGGGAGGATAGGGTGGCCGAGCTTGAGAGACAGGGCAGGTGACAAAGATAAGTTTATGGTCGGAGGAGCCCAAAGGAGAGAAAAGATTGATAGTATGGAACGAAAGTCTTAAACTTTCAAAACTAATATGCTAAACATGAGGGAGAAAGGGGTCCACAGAAAGCGACTACCTCCTCCTTAAATATTTCTTCACTATGACACAGGCAATTGTCATATTGGGTGACCCTTATGAAGCAAGCAAAAAGTTATCGAGAAATGAGGTGCTAAGAGAGTAAAATACCCACCAAGTTTAAACAAAATCTAGTATAAGTGGCGTGCCTGTACAGTTTGCTACTCACCGACTGAGGCACGGAGATGTCCACCCAGCGCTCTGTGAAGTTGTTGAAGATCTGTAGAGGACCCACTGTCACCTCCAGCTGGCCTATCTTCTGTTTACCCTCCACCTGAAGCACATCCGGGTACTCCTGTGTTATAGAGAGAGGTATATTAGGATGTTAATGGTCAGTAGGGGGCCCACTGTTGGTCTGTAGGGGACCCACCGTCACCTCCAACTGGTCTATCATCTGTTTACCCTCCACCTGAAGCACATCAGGGTACTCCTGTGTTATAGAGCGAGGTATTAGGTTGTTTATGGTCAGTAGGGGGCCCACTGTTGGTCTGTACGGGACCCACTGTCACCTCCAGCTGGCCTATCATCTGTTTACCCTCCACCTGAAGCACATCCGGGTACTCCTGTGTTATAGAGAGAGGTATTAGGTTGTTTATGGTCAGTAGGGGGCCCACTGTTGGTCTGTAGAGGGCCCTCTGTTGGTCTGTAGGGGACCCACCGTCACCTCCAGCTGGTCTATCATCTGTTTACCTTCCACCTGAAGCACATCCGGGTACTCCTGTGTTATAGAGAGAGGTATATTAGGTTTTCTCTTTCCATTCATGGATTTCGATCTCACACATGAATTACCGGTATATACAAATCCGTCCTGCGTACCTAATAGTAAAGCAGGTTAGTGGATGAAATCGCCACACACCACTGTAGAAAAATAGTGCTATAAAGAAACAGAAGGCCTCAGAGTCGGACGGACACTAAATTGAGTGGTTAAGCCTGCAAAGCCTTAAATAAACTGGCACAGGTTGTCCTTGTCACATGGGACAGCTCCGCTTGGGGGCGTTTTGTGCATAGCCACCCTCATAAAGGGGAGTAAGGCATCCGGCAACAGATAAATAGACATGAATTTCCTGCACGGGACAAAACGGTCGTTTGAAAAGGTCCTAAGTGTTCACAAAAGTTTGCATTATGAATTATATGTCTGTGTTCTGTAAGTGTTTGAGGAAATCTATATTATGAATTATATGTCTGTGTTCTGTAAGTGTTTGTGGAAGTCTGTATTATGAATTATATGTCTGTGTTCTGTAAGTGTTTGTGGAAGTCTGTATTATGAATTATATGTCTGTGTTCTGTAAGTGTTTGAGGAAGTCTGTATTATGAATTATATGTCTGTGTTCTGTAAGTGTTTGTGGAAGTCTGTATTATGATTTGTTGTCTATGTGAATGAAGGAAACAAAAGACAAAACTGCCTGTACCAAATATCTACCTCAAAGTGGAAAGAGTGACAGAGCAAAATTCAAGGTACAGTCAACTCGTTTAATCCACTCTCATAAAAAAAAAAATCCACAGTCTCGGAATTTGTTTTTATGGAATTATATTTTTTGAGATTGCTGTAGGAAACTGCATTGCTTATACATTTCTTAATTCATCTCTTTTCCATTTTATACTCTATCTATATATCTATCTATCTATATGCTCAGGCCCTATCCCCATTTTGGGGGTAGCCGACTCAAGACAGAGCAAGAACAGGGAAAACACAAAAACAACATAAAAAAACGAATAAACACAGATAAAAAACACAAATTCACACACATCTAGGTCACCCAGGAGAAGACCCAGAGACCAGGGTCACCAAGGTCGCTCCAGCACTCCCCAGGCCCCCGAGCACCCGGAGAGGTTCCGATCTCGGCAGGCAGACATGCAGCGGAGCCAAAGCCACAAGCCCTCCCACCACACTTCCAGGCGCACCCTTCATATTTATCGTCTCCCCAGGCCTGGCGCCTGATGGACTATTATCTAGTCCAACTTGTGCCCGACCCCTTATTCCAAATGACCACGTGTTCACTCAACTATTCACAAGCATTCTCCATTCACTTCTATCCACCACTACTTCCCCTGCCTGATCTATAGTCATTCCTCTATCATCCAAAGCTTTTCTTACACAGTCTCTCCATCTCAATGGGAGTTTTCCTGCCCTTCTATCTCCCCTTGTACCTGACTCACATATTCTCTTTGTAAGCCTTTCATCTCCCATTCGTTCAACATGACCATACCAGCTCAGCACCCTTCTGTCCACTCTGGCTGACAAATATTCCTGCTGCCCCACTCTCCTACGTATCTCTTCATTCCTCAATCCGTCTCTACGAGTAACTCCACACATACTCCTCAAGCAGCTCATCTCCATCACATCCATCTTTTTTTTTCTCCTTTTTCTTGAGAGCCCATTTTATACACTGTACATTTATTTTATACATTAACTTTTAAGCTTTTCATAAGCCTAGACAATATTCTGAGACTCTGCGGATTATACGAGTTAACTGTACGTTATAGTCAAAACGTCTGGGCACAGGGAGCTTGAAGCCGTTTAATTCATAGGATGAACGAAAGACAGACTGACCTGGCTGTTATGAGGGAAGGTATGAAGCTGGACCCAGACTGCCACCCTCTGCTGATAGATGAGGCGGAACACGGCCCCCAGGGTGTGGGGCTGGGGGTGCTCTCCGCTCAGGTAGGCATCCTGTACGGAGGAGGTGGTGGTGGAGTAACAGGAGGAGGTGGGGGGGTTTATTGACTCTAGATCATGGTGGGAGGGGTTCTAGGTTATCCGTAGCATCAGGTTAAGGGGGTAGTGCTTGTTTTTTGGTCTATATATTTATCCATTAATTTATTTTTGAGTGTCGTCGCTAGACCTCTATCAAGCTTTTAAAAAAAAAAAAACATAGATCCCCTTTCAAGATAGATTTATACATTTGTCGGTAGAAAAATGTCCCGGCCCTAGGCTGGTTTCTTCTAAAATTAAAGGCTTGCTATCGCTCGCCAAGAACAAAATTTTATCTTGTCACTATTAAGGTAGACGTTAACTGGAAGGAGAGGTGGCTATTCATGGTGGGAGGGGTTAACACTATGTGGTGCGATGCGAAGAGGGATAGATAGGCTGGGGAGATGAGAGGTCTCTAAGAAACAGAGAGAAGTAAAGATGGAAAAGAAGAGCAAAGTAGAAGAGTAAAAGGTGGAAGGCCGTCCTCCTTGCTGTTCTTCGAATAGTTATCTTCATCGGTGAATCCGGTATCAGCACTCAAAGAGCAACTTGTCACGTTGTATAGGTAGCGCCAACGAACTTGACAATAATATTGATCCCTGACTTCTGTGTAACTCAAAAGGGCCTAGAGCAAACTGGCTGTAACTATCCACACCTATTTCCTGGTGGACTCTTCCCAAATGATAGAAACATCAGCCCGATTGCTTTCATTAATTTCGAGTTATAAGAAGTTAATGGGTCAAGATTATTGTCAAGTTCGTTGGCGCTACCTAATAGTGGAATGGCAGCTGATGCAGATGAAGGTGAGAGATGATGGTGGTGAAGAAGCCGATGGTGTTAATGTTAATAATTGCAGAATATGTTGATATTGAAGGTCTTTCTGGATTTTCTTGGCTTTTTGTTGGAGTTCCTCTTGATCTTTTCCAGCTGTCTTTCGAAGGTCCGGAGACCTTCTACTTGTTGTGGTGATAGAGGTTGTGATTGTTCTTGTCCTTATTCCATCAACTTATATAGAGTTTTTCTGCGGGTCTGAATTGGTGTTCGGATTAACGTCTGAGGAGGTGATGGTTGTTCCTTCTCTGGTTGTTGGTCGTCTTCATCTTCGTCTTCTTCATAATCTTCATCTTGTTCCTCGTTATTATCTTCTTCCTCAAGATCTTCTAAATTGATGGAGTCTTCATTTGAAGCTGTAGCTGTTGTAGAGGTGTGCTACATTTTGCTCCTACCAAGACCGAGATGTCTTGGTTGAAGCAGTTGTTGTTTGGTAGCATTCCTCGGCTTCTGCGGTGTTGGTTCTGGTCAGATGAAGTATTGAGGGATAAGCCTTTACAACGGCACCTCGTATCTACATTCTACCTTTTCCTATTTTTTCTGAAGAGTGTAGAGAGGGGAGAAGGGGTGTCGGAGAGAGAGGAAGCTGTTGGAGTGGCTTTGTTATGTGCTGGGTGGTTTTGTGTCTTGGAGGGATTCTTCTTCTTTGATGACGTCTTCTTAAGGGGGTAATGCTTGGTTTTTGGTCTATATATTTACGTATTTATTTATTTTTGAGTTTCCTCGCTAGACCTCCATCAAGCTTAAAAAGCACCCCCTATACCCCCCTTCAAGATAAATTTGTAAATTTTTTGATAGAAAATGTCCCGGTTCTTCTTGAAATTACAGGCTCGCTTTCGCTCGCCAGGAAAAAATTGACACCTAAATGGCACGGAAGGTCTTGAAATTAGCAACGAAATGGGGCGAAAGGTATTAAAATCGCCAAACTAATGAAACAAACGTCTTAAAATATCAAAACTAATACACTAAACACGAGGGAGAAGGAGGTCCATTGAAAGCGAGTAGTACCCCCTTAATTAATGGTTGCTGGATTCTTGGAAAAAGCCTCCTGAGGGATGGTGATCGTTGGCAGGTTGTTATACGACAGCAAATAGGGGATCAGCTGGCAGAGTTGATGTTTAGCTATGGCTGACTGGATACAGGCATAAATGTTGGCCCTCAGTACAGCTTCCCCTTCTGCAGTAGATGTTGGTGCAATGTCTTGGGGGTTAGCATGATATGTTGTTATATTTGTATTGAGGGTTTTGATTGTTGTTGCCATTTTCAACCACTGTACTTTAACTTTCCCCCTAGACTACGAAAAAACGCCTCCCCAGACCCCTTTCAAACTAAAAAAAAAAAAAAAAAAAAAAACGCCACCTAGACCACTTTCAAGATAAATATGTACATTGTTTGGTAGACAAATTTCCCGGCCAAAGACCAGCTCCCTCTAATTTGTAGCATCAGGTTAAGGAGTGGTGGTTCTAGGTAACGGCGGGAGGGGTTCTAGGTTAGCTATAAGATCAGGTAAGGTGTGGTGGTTCTAACTCATGGTGGGAGGGGTTCTGGGTTAGCTATAAGATCAGGTAAGGTGTGGTGGTTCTAACTCATGGTGGGAGGGGTTCTAGGTTAGCTATAAGATCAGGTAAGGTATAGTGGTTCTAACTCATAGTTGGAGGGGTTCTAGGTTAGCTATAAGACCAGAGGGCATCGGAGTTGGACGGACCCCAAGTTGAGTGGTCAATGTTGTAAGTCCTTGAATAAACTGGCACGCATTGCCCTTCTCACGGGGTACAGGTCCGCTTGGGGGCGTTTTGTGTATGGCCACCCTCATAAAGGGAGCAGGGCGTCTGACAATACATTAACCCTTTCTGTACCGACAATACCATTTATATTTTACTCTGGCTACTACTAATCAATTGTATACAGTTTAGGAAGGATCTCTAGCAATCATAAGGCTTCGAACTATCTCAATCACTCCTATTAACTACCACAGATACTTCCTAAGTTGCATAACATCGTCTAAATATAGCTAATATAATATTAATTAAGGAACACCCCGTTCTTACTATTAATCCTCCATTATAAATCCCAATGCACTTGAATAAATTAATGAAAGCATATGGTCCTCCCGGGATTCGAACTCGGGACACCACACCCAGAACATAAGCATCTAAACCATTACACCACCAACACAGGTAAAGGCTATGTACACGATCACGATTAATATCCATTTTCGAATTTTGGATATCAATCTAATCATGTACTTAGACCCAAATGCATTATGGACAGCCTAATGTTTTAGCGAGAGGATTTTGCTGGTACAGTCGCGCTAATAAGTGATGTCTCAGCACCAAGTATGTGTTGATCAATAATTGGTATCAGCAATATCTACGCTTCATTTCGTCATATCGAGTGAAATATACAAACATGTTCCTACACTTACCCACCCTATTCAAGATGTGACAGATAATAATACAGCACAGAGCAAGCCAAGCGTAATGACAGCTGGGACATGACTTATTAGTGCGACTGTACATAAAGGGTTAATAGATAGATATAAGACCCAGCCTTGACCTACCTTACGGTCCAAACCATTGACCTTGACCACGTTGATGTATTGTGAGGTGGGGTCACTGGCGGTGTGCTGAAGGAACACCATACGACTGTTGGCTGGGAAAACAAAACACACATTAATTTCACCAGATTATACAAGGATTGTTAAGGGTCCCCTTCTACCTCTTGCTTAGCCCCATTACTTTTGAGATATTAAATCGTTCGCCCCATTAGTTTGGCGATTTGAAGACCTTTCTCCCCATTACTTTGTCAAAATTAAGATCTTTCTTGTGATATGCGATTTAGGTGTCAATCTTTTCCTGGCGAGCGATAGTGAGCCTGAAATCTAAGTGGAGGCAGCCTTTGGCCGCAACATATTTCTGCCGAAAAATGTACACATTTATATCAAAGGGGGGTCTTGGGGGTGTTTCTTTAAGCTTGTTGGAGGTTGGAGGGGGGGGGGGGACTAAAAATATAAATAAAAAAAAAATATATAAACCAATTATTGATCGAAATATACTTGGTGCCGCGACATCACTTATTTAGCCAACTGTACATAAATAAATGAAGACATCAATACAAATCCCCTTTAATTAACCCGTCAGCTCACCTGGCAAAATCTCCGGGTTCCGGTTGAGATGCGCGAAGTCCGGATTCTTGGCAATGGTGAAGCTCATGTCCTTCGGCAGGTCCTTCAGCTTCTGTAACACGTAAAGACCGGCTCTCTGTTAACCCCTTCAAGATTATCACGTCTTTTATCCCCTTCAAGACGATGACGCCTTTTTACCTTTGATTCTGGCTCATGTTTAGACGATGTTATGCAGTTCAAGAAGGACTTATGTTATTCAAGAGGGTTTATTGTTGACATTTTACTTGAACACTCTTTGAACGATGCCAAGGAGAAAAAGAGCAACATCTATAATCATGATAAGGATGGGCCGTTATCATGATATTGTCTCACTTTACAGCTACATCAGGTCACACTGAAGAACCTGAATAAAAACAAATGAGGTGTCAGTAAAGCACTGGTATATATTAAGGGGAGATCCTTCACTTTTTGGTATTTTTTTTTTATTTATTTATTATTTTTCTAGTTTCCTCGCTAGACCTCCGTCAAGCTTAAAATAAAGCCCCCTAGACCCCCTTTCAAGATAAATTTGTAAATTTTTCGGTACAAAAATGTCCTGGCCGAAGGCCGATTACTCTGAAATTACAGGCTCGCTATCGCTCGCCAGGAAAAAATCGAGACCTAATTGGCAGGAAAGGTCTTAAATTTGACAGAAATTGGGAGAAAGATCATAAAATCGCCAAACTAATGGGTCTAAAGATGAGGGAGAAGGTGGTCTAGAAAAGCGACTCGTCTCCCTTTAAGGCCCTATCCCACATGGTGTTTCTCTTATCACGAATAAAGATGATGCCCTATTTCTCTGTGATATCAGTCAAAGAGTGTTCAAGTCGACATACGCTCTTTGATGACCTCCAACAGCCAATGATATGAACAATCGGGAGTATTAAGTGTTGTCATAGATTCCAGTGGTTTTCGCTCAAGAAGTGTTATCGGTATCTTTATAGTTACTGGGAAAAGTGCTTATCCCTCAGAGTATTAGTCAGTGTCCGAAACTTTGTGAAATATCTGACAACACTTATTAACCTCGACTGAACATATGGAGTGACCACAAGCCTGACGATATTTTAATTGTCATGTCTGGAGAGCTTGGAGTCAAATGTGAAAAGACTATTATTGCCTGGTCATGTCCATGGGCCAGGATATATACCAAAATTCGAAAATTAATATTAATCGTGATCGTGTACTCAACCTTTAACTATGTTGGTGGTGTAATGGTTTAGATGCTTATGTTCTGGGTGTGGTGTCCCGAGTTCGAATCCCGGGAGGACCATAGGCTTTCAGTAGTTTATTCAAGTACATTGGGGTTCGTAATGGATGATTAATGTTAAGAACTGGGTGTTATTTAATACCGATGTTGATTGTAAGTTACCACAACATATTATACTTTGCACATTGCACAACCATCAAACATTATATTCGCAGCAACAAATACAACAAACCTTCTTAAGAGGGGTCACCAGCTTGTTTTATCTTTCTATCCTTTTCTCTCTTTCCCTGGCTTGTATCTATTTGGCCCCATTCAGCCAACTGTTTTAAGACGTTTATACCCATCCAGGTGTCGATTTCTTCCTGGCGAGCGATAGCGAGCCAGTATTGTATGGAGAAATCCGACTTCGCCGGAAACATTTTTCTATCGAAAAATGTACAAATTTAGCTTGCTGTCAAAACAAAAATATATATATGCTGGCTCGCTATCGGTCGCCAGGAAAATATTGACACCTGGATGGGGGTTTATGTCTTAAAATAGTAGACTGAATGGGGCCGAATGGATACAAGCCAAGGAGAGAGGGAGAGAAAGAGAAAAAAAGAGAGGTGGGCTCCCTTAACTGTCTCGGTCACTACAAAGCTTATGATCTTGGTTTAACCCTTTCAGTGCGGTGCTGTCCTTTTCATTGTATTCTAGCTATAATTAGACAAATATATTCTGCTTGCGAAGAACCTCTGGTAATTATAGTGCTACAAACTGCTGCTATTAGCCCTTTTGGCTACCACAGATCTTTCCTAAGCTGCGTAAAATTGTCTAAATCTAGCTAAAATATAATATTATAGACTTCACCCGCACTAAAACGGTTAAATTACCTCATGAGCAGGGTTGACTAAATTGATGCGTGCCATGTGCCCATATAGCCGAAACTGGCACTCACGGACAATGCAGCCAATATGTCTCGAATTAATTTCAGAGAGTAGGGGCTGATTTGAAATATGGTTATACCAATGGAAGCCCATGATCCTGAATCAACACTTGGTACGAGGTGATTGGTCTCTCTTAAACATCATTGAGTGTCCATCGCTTGTAATCTTAAACCATTCTTTACCTTCTCAGCGCCTGATATCTAAAAAAAAGAAATATTATTGTTATAAGACGGATGATATCAGCACAGATGGAGAGAAGGAGATCACAGAACTCCTCCAGAAGTCCAATACTTTACCTTGTAGCCTACTGCTGCAGATGGATCGAGTCAGCACGGAGGGAGATCACATTACTCCTCCAGAAGCCATAATAATACTTTACCTTGTACTGTTGTAGAAGGATGGAATCAGCACGGAGAGAGGGCAGGCGCTCACAAAACTCCTCCAGAAGCCATTTACTTTACCTTGTACTGCTGCAGAAGGAAGGAGTCAACACGGAGGGAGGGCAGGCGCTCACAGAACTCCCCAGATGCCACGCTGGTCTGCTCCCCGTACAGTACCTCCTGCAACAACTCGTGGGCAAACTTGTACTGTATCTGTGAGGACGTGGGGGTAATATTAGCTCAGTCCACGTGTTTACTATTTTATACATACATATATACATAAAATTTTATGACCGAGTACTCCACACATACGTGCAATTTCAGTCTCTTGTCCTAATGGCGGCGTTCCAGGCAACCCTGTTAAGGGCAGCTTCACTTGTCAAGTTTTTGGATTCGTGATCGGCACGTATAGCCCGATCCCAGGTCTTCCTCGGTCCTCCCCTTGGTGCAGCTCCCTCCACAATCACAGACCTGCATCTTTTCACCCAATTTTGTTCATCCATTCTCTCCACATGCCAATACCATCCCAGTCTACTTGTACGCATCTTCTCGCTAATACTCTTTATACCAAAGCGTCTCCTCAGCTAATCATTAGTTATTCTATCCTGCAGTTTGGCCCCACACATCTATCTCACCATGCGCATCTCATTACGATCCATTCTGTTGACATCCTATACTTTAACGGCCCATGTTTCTGAGGCATGCGTCATTGCACTTGGAACACATGAGGCATACACCTTTCCCTTCAGGGGGAGAGGCATTCTTTTCATGGTCAGAATTGGCAACAGTTCTCTGAACTTTCCCCAGCCACATCTAATTCTAGCGACAGTGGCAGCCTCGGCCCCACCACCGGCAGAGATGGTACCTCCTAGGAAACAAAACTTGTCCACCAGCTCCAATGACTCATTTTAAAAATTCACAGCTACAGGATCATCATTTAACACAAGCTCGCCCTTGCACACTACACACTCAAATTTCTCAATTTCTGACTCATCCTTCAGCAGGGGTCCTTTTATTCTACTACAGTGCTTACTCCCATGGTGCACCTAACATCGACAGACACTACACCGAATTGAGTTAGCGCCCACACCCTTTCCACACACTGCACATGGGTATGCACTGCTCTTTTCCACATTGCCTTGTCTCAATCTACAATGCATAACCTTGTTTTTTTTTAATATTGGCTCTTAAACCCTTGTTTGCCATGCCCTCTCTCCATCTTCTGAATTTGGCCTCAGCATCTTGCACATTGTCAGCTATTAGGACTAAATCGTCTGCATAAAGCAGTTCCCACTGGAGTCCGGATCTAAAATCTCTAGACAGTGCCTCCAGGACCATAATAAAGAGGAGGGGGCTTAACACTGAACCCTGATGAACTCTAACACAGACTGTGAACTCATCACTCAGTACACCTTTCATCCTCACCGCAGTTCGCGAATCCTCATACATCTTCATTATCATACGCACCTGCCACTCTTCCACACCAAGCTTACTCATAGCCCACTGCACAACATCTCTAGGCACTCTGTCAAAGGCCTTCTCCAGGTCTACAAACACATCTTTCCTGTATCTGCCTGACTATGAAGATAGCATCGGTTGTACCCCGTCCTGGCATAAAACCAAAGTGCATCCTTTGCCTGATCAAACCCTCAAAGACTCTCTCACAGACCTTCATGATTTATGTTTTGTTTTGTTTATTTCCCAAGGCCCACTTTAAGCTAATACAAAACGCCATTCCAAACCTCCTTTTAAGTTAAGACCCCCCTCCCCAGACCTCATTTCAAGCTAAAATATTACATTTTCTTGGTAGAAAAATTTCCAAATGTCTCCCGACTTGAAGGTTTTTATACTTACGCAGTTCCCATACAAATCTGAGCCATCTAGGTACCATAAGACCGGAGTAATTAACCGCGACGCACCCTATGCAGCGCTGGGGTTTAGCGTTACTAACATTGCCAACGCATAACCTGTGTTACTGGTACTCGAGGGGTTAAAAGCTTGCAGCAGGTCTACTGTAGGGACAAACAAATACAAAATAACAATAAGAAAATTTAACTAATAATTAATTAGTAAAAAAAAAGGAACTCTTAATCCTAAAATGTTAAGTGACGATTGAGTAAATGAGGTTTTACCGTGTTTTCGACGAGCCTGGGCCTGTTGGTTCTAAGGGAGCTGAGAACATCATGCGGGCTAAGGCACTCTTTGATCTGCAGTTGTTTCAACAACCACAATACCAGGATCACGGTGCCAGTACGACCGATTCCAGCGCTGTAACAAAACAATGAATAAATAGATCAATAAATACAAAATCATCTAAGTTCATTCATTTCAGGTAGGCCAGAAATCGTGGCCCTAGCCTCTGTAAATAAAAACGGGCTAGAGCAAATGGGATGTACAGTTAGCCAAAATGGATCAAAACAGATATAATCATCATTACTCGGTTTCATCTCAGCTGAAGGTAAACTGCAGCCTTTGGGCAACTGATTTATCGATATATAAGGGGAAAATACGACATTACTATGCTTAGGCATCATATTAGGGCTAGGGTTTCTTAACTAACAATATATTTCGCAACAAAATATTCGTAATAGCTGCCCTTTGAAGATTATGATGTATATTGATAGTTCATTTAATCAACAGTCCTCTGGTATTTGGCAAACATAAGGGCCAGACCAATGGGGTTCTGGGGACACTATAACACACACACACACACACACACACTAGCAAACACCTACACACACACACACCTACACACACACACACACACACCTACCTGCACAAAAACAGCCCTATATACATACCTACTATGTACAGTAATAGCTCCCTGGTATTGGGCTGCCAGTACCTCCTTCAACATGAGGGCTAGACCAATGGGGTTCTGGGGTACACTGTGGTCTGGCCAGGCGATGTACTGGTACTGATCAACCTATTGGGGGGAGAGGGCGGGGGGGGGGGGGGGAGAGAGAGGGATATATATCATTATTATCTTATATATTCTTCGTTTTCTTTCTAACCCTCTATCAAGCCATAACATAGACTCATAGAGACATGCTTCTCTCAGTTTAAGTTTATTGATTTTTTTTTTTAAATTGGCTCCCTAAACCTTCATTAAGCTTAACATAATACCCCAAAGACTCCCTGACAAGATAAATTTGTGCATTTTTCAGTAGAAAACATCCGAACCTGTAACTTAGAAGGAAGCGGCCATCGGCCGGGAAATTTGTCTACGGAAGAATGTACAAGTTTATCTCGAAAGGGGGTATTCGGGGTATTATCTGTAGCTTGATGGAGGTCTAGGGAGCATAGGCATACTTAAATTCATAAATTTGCACCAACCAACTTTACTTCTAAACTCAATTAAATACAAAATAATAAACAAAAAGTAAAATTTTAAATAAACAAATATATTATTAAATATGAAGATAGTATAATTACTTATCTATACGCAAATTAAATAAATAAATAAATATATACAAATAAAGTACAATTATTTGTCTATACACAACTGAAAATATATGAATGAATAAAACAAACATAGCATAATTATTTGTCTATACACAAATGAAAATAAATGAAAAGACATTATAATTCCAGTATGTCTAAACAAAAATATGAATAAATAAATAAATATAGCTAAACACATTATAATTATTTGTCTAAACAGAAATGAAAATAAATAAATAAGGCACACTAAAAACAGTCTAATAATGTGTCCAAACATAAATGAAAATATATTAATATATATTATAACTAAGGACAGAATAATTATTTGTTTTAAACACAAATGAAAACAAATACAGTACAAATATATAACATAAAGGCAGTATAATCGTTTGACTAAACAGAAATGAAAATATATAAATAAACAACACTAAAAAAAGTTTAATTATTTGTCTAAACACAAATTAAAATAAATACAAAATAACACTAAAAACTATCTAATTAGTTTTGTCTCTATAAGTTATGTTGTCTTTATATTGTGTCGTCCCTTTTTTTTTTTTTTTTTTGCAAGTTTTACAATATAATAAATACATTACCATTCTCGTTTCATTGTCCAGGGTCACTTGAAACTTGCGATGAATGAAGTCCATCTGAAATAATAATAATAATAATAATAATAATAAGAATAATAAGAATAAGAAGAAGTAGAAGATGAAAAAAGAATGATAACATCTGAATAATGATAATAATGCTAGTACTGCTAATAATGATAATACTACTACTAATAATAATAATGATAAAGATGATGATAATGACGTTCATCATCATCATTATTAATAAAAACAAAATACAAATATATAAATACACATACACACACACACATATATATATATATATATATATATATATATATATATATATATATATATATATATACATATAAACCGACCCTTAGCACCAATACATCTTTATTGGAGTGTACTGTTATGGACACTTTAAATACCCCTTTCATACCCATAATGTATATACCTTGTATTACATGAACAGACAGCCAACAACATTTCCAACTGGCCCAACGCTACTTCTATCTAGGTCATCTAGGGAGAGAATGTTTTTCTATCTATCTATCTATTGCCCGACGCCGTGATCCCCGAAGGGGTGGCAATTTTTTTTTTTTTTTTATATCCGAGGCTGTTCGTTCGTTTTTCTTTGCTAAGGTATTTTTTTCCGGGTGGGGGTCGCAAGCCCACCGACCCAACCTCTTTAGGCGCGCCTCTTACGACACGCAGAAGGCACGTGGGGCATATTATATTCCCTTTCCCCCAGGGAATGTTTATATTAACTTTTATTTATTTATTTTTGTCATTTTTTATACATATTTTTATTTTTATGTGGATGAGGGAGACAAAGGGCTGAGTTGCCTGTGACAAGTGACTCCCCCAGAGTTGAAAGTAGGTAGGGAAGTAAAAACTCAGTGCAGACCGAATAAACCAAAGTAGGCACGAACAAACTACCGAGCCAGACTCAGCTGGTAGAGATGAATATATATATATTTTTTTTTTTGTGACAGAAAGAAGTGTGGTGTGCTTGTTTAGTGTACTGAAGTAGATATAGTAAGAGGAGGTGTATGTGAGAGCAAATTGGAACACTCTGTGTATGTGAGGCACAAACGGAAACAGTAAGGGAAGCCAGACTAATGAAACAGGAGTTCCAGCAACTCCTTATCATATGCCTATAGGCCTCCCCTGGGTATTGCCTTGTCCGACTGGTGCTTCCAATCTCCCCATCTGTTAACTGTCTTCTGTTAAAGAGATCGCCACCTGTAAGTGGCACCGATTAGCGTGTCGCCCATCGGTAATTTGCTTATGTTTTTTTCCCCTAGATGGGTTGCCCGCCAAGGTTATCGAGTCCCATCCACCCGGAAACACCCCTTTCAGATACCAGGGGGACTGCTATCACCAGAGACACCCCCTATCACAGGGGGACTGCGTAACACCAGAGAACACCCTATTACATTAAAGGGGAAGAGTGGAGGAGGGGGTGTACCCGAACTCTTCAGGGGAGCCCGGGGACCCTGACTCATACATCAGGGGGGAGAGGGTCTAGGTTGTGCCATTCAGGGCTGAGGACTGGTTAGTGTAGGAAGAGGACTTCCCCAACACTACACCACAGTGCGCAAGAGGTCCATAGAGGACGAATTCAAGCAACCCGACTCCTCTGAGTCCCCCCGGACCCCCTCACACACCATAGTCAAGACCCTCCCTTTCACCATATGACGATATGCAACACAATCTAGATAAGTTGTCATGTTGGGCCCACATTTGGCAAATGAGTTTCAATGCAGATAAATGTAAAGTACTACATATTGGATACCGAAATAAGAAAGCGAACTATTCGATAAATGGCACTCAGCTTAAGGGGAGGTTTTTAGTTAGTTCGCTAGACTTCCATCAAGCTTAACATTACAGCCCGTAGACCCCCTTTCAAGATAAATTTGTACATTTTTCGGTAGAAACATTTCCCAGCCGAAGGCCGGTTCCTCTTAAATTACAGGCTCGCTATCGCTCGCCAGGAAAAAATCGACACCTAAATGGCACGAAAAGTCTTAAAATTGACAGAAATGGGGCGAAAGTTCTTAAAATCGCCAAACTAATGGGACGAACGTCTTATAATATCAAAAGCAATGGGGCTAACCATGAGGGAGAAAGGGGTCAAGAAAAAAATCCCTCAAGTGGAAATCTCTCCTTAAGATTGTAGACAGATAAACCAATCTGGGAGTAACAATAGCGAGTAACCTAAAGCCGAGTCAGCAATGTTCAGAAGTTGTTAAGAAGGCAAACAAAACAATTGGATTTATAGGCAGGTCATTTCAGCATAAATCCAAAGAAGTTATTCTAACTCTATACAATTCCTTAGTCCGCCCTCTTCTGGAATACTGCGTTCAATCCTGGTGCCCTTATTACCAAAAAGATATAGACAAGCTAGAACGATTTCAATATAGTTACCAAAATTATACCTAGCCTAAAGAACAAACCATACGAGGAGCGTCTTAGAAAATTAAATCTATTTCCTTTAACCCAGCACAGATTAAGAGGCAACTTAATTCAAGAGTTCAAAATCATCATAGGCATCGACAATATAAACTGTAGTAAGTACTTCACTATCGACCAATCTAATACACGCGGGAAAACGGTTGCAAAATTATTGGTAAATCTTTTAACTCACACGAATCTAAGAATTTCTTCTTCAATCAAGTTGTCAACTTGTGGAATGGGCTTCCCCGAGACGTTATAGACTGCAGCACCGTTGATTCTTTTAAACTTCGCCTAGACAAATATCTTGCATCAAACCCACGATTGACTGCGTGTGTAAATAAATAACTTAATTTTGTTCCCCTCTCAAATTTATCAAGGATTATTGCGTATATATATTACTAAGACGTTACTATCTTTTTCCCAGATATACAAAAGATCACTTATAACTGTGTTATGTTACTAGCCCATCTGTCCCCTACTAACTTCCTAATCCTGCCACGGATATTAGTTCCAGGGCAGTAGTTCCCTTTCCAATGTTCCCTTACCCACTCTAAACCACTGTTTGGACACTTGATCCTCAGTGGTTTGGAGGACAAGCAGCCTAGATGGGTCACTAGCTCTGTTGTTGCTTGATTTCCTTTGTACTCCTTTGTACCAATACCAAACTCCACACCACCTACCGCTTCTCATCCTTCCCCACTCATTTGCCCTGCAATACTAACTCTTCTGTCTGTGTGTGGGGTATCTGAAATAGAAATGTCCAGACCCAGAAAACTCCACTAATTATATATACTGTGTATAATTATATATATATATATATATATATATATATATATATATATATATTATTATTTTTTTTTATTTTTTTTCTCTCCTTGGACCTTGATCAAGCTTTAAAATTATACCTCCCTCCGAGAAAGATGAGTGCATTTTTTGGTAGAAAAATACCAAGGCCAAACGCTGTTTCCTCCAAATTCTCCCTACCAGGAATTCATCGGAGACCTTTGGTGGACGCTTCTGAAGTAGCGCCAGAGCTACGTCTGTCGACATAAACAATACTCAACACCTAGGGTATGCAAAGTTTATCACGATTTCTTACTATTCTGCATGTTTTTACTATAGATGGCTACACTAAGTGTTTATATATTATGGTAGTTTTGGGGGTAATGTGTCAGCTATAGAAAGTAAGACATATAGCTTATAATTAAGAATGATTGATGGAGAGGGAGAGTGAAGAACTGCAGGATATCGCCATCTAAAGGGCCCAGGTCTCGTCAACGTGTCTGGCGCAGCAACTCCAAGAATTTCTGGTAGGGAGAATTGCAGGCTCGCTATCCCTCGCAATGAAACAATCAACACCTAAATGGCACGAAAGGTATTCAAATTTACAAAGAAATTGAGCGAACGGTATTAAAATTGACAGACTAATGGGGCGAACGTCTTAAAATCTAAAAACTAATGGGGTTAAACATGAGGAAAAAGGGGGTCCCGAAATATAAACACCCCCTTAACCCGTGGAGCCCCGTCTAGTTTTGTAATGTTTGCGCACCAGAACCCGGCCGGTTTTCAAAAAATGGTTTTATTCCAGAAACAATAGCGAATGGGTTAGGAATGAAGGAAAAAACACAAAAAAACGCTCAAAAAGCTTAAAAAATGGTCCTACAGAGCCCCCGAAAACGGATTTTACAAGAGTACAAAATTGAAGGCAATTATCCCAAAACTCCAGGTTATTGCGCGCTCGCGCGCACGCACGTGGACTTTGAGAGTTTTCAACCATCGGCACAGTTGCGTGGGATACGTACACAGTTCCCATACAAATCTGAGCCCTCTTGAGTGGCTACACCTGAGGTTACGATCGGCGCAATTAGGGTGACGCGCCAGGCGCGTCTCTGGGGCTGTGCGTTACATACATCGCCGACGCGTCAGACGCGTCGCTGGGGCTATACGGGTTAATTACACCACACAAGGTTTCCCTCCATACACAAATCTTATAGTGGATACAAGTTTATGAGGCCAACTGTACCATCTAGAGATAGGGGAGAAGATAAACACCATCTGAGGAGGAGCACTTAATTGACAATGTCTCGCAGATAGATAATTCATCCATCTGTGAAATGTTGTCAATAAAGTGCTCCTTCCTAAATGGTGTTTTTATTAATTCTGTCAACTTCATTTTAACCCCTTAAGGATTATGACGCATCTTGACAGTTTTTCTGGCTACTATTAGACGACTTTTGTTAAGATTCGGAAGGGTAAATGGAAGTCAAAGGGTTAAATGAGATACTCTTTCCCCTTTTCATTCCCACAGATCCTTCCTAAGCTGTATAAAATCGCCTAATGATGGCCGAAATACACTGCCATAGCGTGTCGTAATACTCAAGGGGTCTGTTAACCCATTCAGTACCAGTGACGTATTTCTCAACATATTCTGGAAACTTTTTAACGGTTTTATTCGGCTTAGAAAGGACGTCTTTCCATTAAAAGGCTGCAGACTTTCTCAATTAATCCTTTTACTACCATATACCCTTCCTGAGCTTCATAAAATCGTCTAAAGGTAAGTGAAGTCAAATACAAATAATACATCACTGGTACTAGAAGTGTTTAATCATTAAAGAATCAACATTATGTCCATATATCAATTCCTGTTGTTCATAGTGTTTTTTTTCTTCCCTCTTTTCACTTTAAAAAAAAAAAAATAAAAAAAAAAAAAAAAAAAAAAAATAATAATAATAATAATAATAATAATAATAGTAATAATAATTGGTTAACAGTGACGATGGTAGCTGACCTTGGCCTCTGTGCTGACTAGTTTGATTTTGAGATCATACTTGTTCAACTCCTGGTACGCATCTGGCCAGTACTTAGCCACCTTTACCTGTTCAGGGAAAATATTATATATAAACAAAACCGTGACAACTGATGCATTGGTGCCATGTTTCATTACAGTAGAGAAGGTATAACAGCTAAGTACAGCACTGCAAGGCTCCATATTATCCAAATTGACAAATTCATATAATAGCAGTTTATATACTGTATATTACCTTTTCCAAAGATACTATGGTATAACAAAAAAAATAAGGAGTACATTCCTCAGCGGCACCAGTGTAGCCTACTCCCTCCATCCCTCCCTCCCAACACCACCTCCTCCTCACTAACAGTCAAATTTAAATAACTGATTACCAAACACTGATGAAGAAAAAAGCATATACTGTATATATATATATATATATATCTTGTATATATTAGAAGACAAAGTAGTAGTAATTTATTATTCTATGTGCAAGAAGGAGACAAAAGGCAAAGCTGTCTGTAACGAGAGGTCACCTTATATTGAAAGCTTAACACAGACAAATTCAAAGTACGATAGAGACAAAATGTCTGGACACACAGGGCTTGAGGCAGTTTCAGTCAAACGTTGAAGGACAGATTTCCAAAGTTTACTTGTTGAGTGGTAGAAAGACTGGGAAACTGGTCTCCTCTTGGGTTAGAGAGTTGGACAGAATAAGGGTGAGAATGGATTGAAAGGCAGGTGCAATCTGCTCTCCATATGGGAGCGGGAAGAGGTATACACTGAGAAAGCTCTTAAAAATACGGATATTTGTAATGGCGGTAGAAGAGATTGATAAATGCAACATTGCTGCAAGTAGAGAGAGACTGTGGAGAATTAAAATTAATAAGAGATGGTGAGCTGATGGAAATGAAAGGCTTTTGATTATACCCTTACAAAAAAGCAGGGTATGGGTGGAACCATCCCATACATGCGAACAGTATTTGATACAGACAGATAGGACAGAACCCTGGTGAACACCGGAACACAAGGCGGGTGCCCAAGCCCGAAAGGCTGGTGCCCAGCCCCGAAACGGGTTGAAATAAGGGAGCTATTTCCCCGCCAAAGGCGGCCATCTAGGGCCTTTCCTAGCTGATGCTGAGAGGATTGGGTTCTAGTCATGTGGTGATGGGCTGGTCTATCAGAGTGAGAACTGAGCGATCTCTGAGCGACCCCATAGCTTACTCTGACTGTTCCTTTTATTTATATATTTTCTAGATCTCAAGTGATGGCGTCTCTTCTGTGGATTGACCTCCCAATCTACCAAGATTGGAAGCCAAAGCGTCACATTTTTCCTTTGCCCCTCACCTTTCTCTTCATAATTGCTGAGGGCCACAGGGCCCTGGGTGGGGCTTTGGTTTCCTGGGCGTTTCCACACCCTCCTCAGCTCCCCGCCATGGAGTGGCTTCGGTCACCCAGGCTTTATTGTGGTCGGCAGGGAGGGTTCTGTGGGGGCGCTCGGTTATGGCCTTGGCCTTGCTCGGGGTGTTGGGGCTGTTCGGCCAGGCAGTTTGGGGAACAACAACAACAACAACACGTACACCGGAATTGATAGGTTAGGAAGTGGGCGATGATCATCTACAACTGCAAGTCAGAAAGAAAAATTGGAGATAAAGGTACAGATAGAGGGATAGAAACAAACAAAATTAGTTTAGAAACAAGAGATTTGTGCTAGACTCGTTTCAAGGCTAAGGATATGTCTAGCGCAATTGAAAACTTCTCGCCGAAGTTCCCAAGGAAGGATGACCAGAAGTTAGAATGATAATAGAAATCACCAATATAGCGGCCCCTAATAAGGAAACCATACAGGCAATCTAAAAGTAAGTTATGCAAAGACAAATGCATAAGTAATTTTGAATTAAGAATTACTTTAAAAACTTGATCCATATGCATTCTTAGTATTAAGCCCAGAAGAGATTATGATCTTAGGCATAAGTAAAAAAGAGGGTTGTGGAGAGGGAGGAATAACACCGGAATCATCTAAGGTGGAGTTTTTAGTCAAAGTTTCAGCGAAGAGTTAAACTTTGTCAGATGAAGAAGTGACGGTGGTGCCGTCAGAGTGGAAAAGTGGAAGGAAAGACGAGGAAAAAAAATTGTTGGAGAGGTTTTTGACTGGGAAGAGCTAGAGTTAGAAAGTTAATTGCATTTGTTATTAATAGTAATAGTAGCACCTTGCCATTCTTGATACAATTAACGACCATGATAACAGCTGGTGACTTGGCCACCCACACCATCCGCCAGAAGTCCCCCACGGTGTCCACATTATGATCTTTGGGGTCCTGGGTGGCGATGAAGGCCGTCCATCCTGTTGGCCCCTAGGGGAAAAAAATGAAGTAATAATTATAACAATAATAATAATAATAATAATAATAATAGTAATAATAATAATAACAATACAAATAATCAATGATAATAGTAATAATAATAACAATAATAGCATTAACAATTGTGGTACTAAAACCATCAGCCAATCAACGACCGGCATCTGACTTGATCATAGCATCCGAAGTTCATCAGATTCATGACCTAAGTTAGCAGAGATGTGGTGCCCCAAACAAGCAACCAATCAGCGACCAGCTTTTCGGGACAAGGAACAAGTGATACATCAGCCTAATCGATCATCTTATCTTTGGCGCTGATTGGTCGGCGGCACATCAATTAATTTCATGTCTTCTCACCTTATATATTCTGACAAGGAGTACAAAGGAGTACAAAGGAAATCAAGCAACAACAGTCTGGTGACACTTCTAGGCTGCTTGTCCTCCAAAACACTGAGGATCAATTGTCCAAACAGTGGCTTAGAACATAAGAACATAAGAAAATGGGAGTCTGCAGAAAGCCGATTGGCCTAAGCATGGCAGATCCCTGTCCCACACAACCCCAATTCATTACAAAGCCCAATTATAGGCTTCACACTCTAATACCCTGAGGATCATCTTACCAAAACGGTTAGAGATTAACGCAGGATTATGGAGGTCTGCAGAGCGCTGATTGGCCCAACCCGGCTGATCCCCCTTCACACCCAACCCTTCTCGTCCATATGCTTATCCAATTTTATCTTAAAGCTCCCTACAGTTTTAGATCCCACTATAGCACTTGGTAGTCCATTCCACCCGTCTACAACTCTGTTACCAAACCAATACTTGCCTATATCTTTTCTGAAACGAAATTTATCTAATTTGAAACCATTGGTACGAGTTCTTTCGCTATCACTGAGCTTTAGTACATTTGCCATGTCCCCTTTGTTAATCCCACTAACCCACTTGAACACCTCTATCATATCCCCTCTAACTCTGCGTCTCTCTAACGAATGTAAACCTAATTTCTTCAACCTTTCTTCATACGAAAGATTTCTAATATTATGGATCATTTTTGTCATTCTACGCTGTACTCTCTCCAATGAATCTATGTCCATTCTGTAATAAGGACACCAAAATTGGACAGCATAATCCATATGGGGTCTCACTAATGACAAGTAAAGTTTTAAGATAACATCAGCAGTTCTGTTACTCACACTCCTAGAGATGAACCCGAGAATCCTGTTTGCCTTATTACGAACGCTTATACACTGTTTTCTAGGCTTCAAATCATTGCTAACAAACACACCTAGATCTTTCTCGCAGTCTGAATTTTCTAATTCTAAATTAGCTAGTTTATATTTAACATTTGTTTGCATCTTCCCTATCTTTAATACCTTGCATTTGTCAATGTTAAACTTCATCTGCCAATTTACTGACCATTCATGTAAGGTATCTAGATCCCTTTGGAGGCACTCTATATCGCTATCTGAATCAATTGATCTCCCTATTTTAGTATCGTCTGCGAATTTACTTATCCTACTAGTTATACCTAAATCTAGGTCATTTATGTATATAAGAAACAACAGGGGACCTAATACCGATCCCTGGGGGACACCACTTTTGACTGCTCCCCATTCTGACTTGGTACCATTTATGCTGACTCTCTGCTTCCTACCAATTAGCCATGACCTAATCCATCCTAACAACGCCCCACCTATTCCATGTGCCTCAACCTTTCTCATCAATCTCTCATGAGGGACTCTGTCGAAAGCTTTACTGAAATCTAAATATATAATATCATATGACTTGTCATTATCTACTGCTTCATATACCTCTGAGAAAAAACTAAGCAAATTAGTAAGGCAAGACCGTCCCTGAGTGAATCCATGCTGAGAAGAATTGATTAAGTTAAATGTTTCTAAGTGGTTTCTCATTTTCCTAGCAATAATTGACTCTAGTAGTTTTCCTATGATTGAAGTGAGACTAATGGGACGGTAATTGGATGCTATTGATTTATCACCTTTTTTGAAGATCGGAACTACATTTGCAAGCTTCCAAGCTTCTGGAACTATACCTGTTTCTAATGACTTGTTAAATAGAAATGTTAATGGATAACTTAACTCATCTCTGCATTCTTTTAATACTCTAGCATATACCTCATCAGGACCAGGCGATTTATGAGGTTTCAGTCTGTCAATTTCCTTAACCACATCATTTCTACTTATAGTAACCGTACTTAACCTATTTTCTATACTATCGCTGTATACCTTACGGACTTCTGGAAACTGTGCCAAATTTTCATTAGTGAAAACGGAAAGAAATTGACTATTTAATGTACTGCACATTTCTAAATTACTAAATTTCTAAATTTCTTAGAGTGGGTAAGGAAACATTGGAAAGGGAACTACTGCCCTGGAACGAATGTCTGTGGCAGGATTAGGAAGTTAGTAGGGGACAGATGGGTTAGTAACTGATGGGGGGATAAAATAAAATAATTCATTTACAAACGCAGTCAGTCGCGGGTTTGATGCAAGATATTTGTCTAGGCAAAGTTTAAATAAATCAACGGTTCTGCAGTCTATAACATCTTGGGGAAGCCCATTCCACAAGTTGACAACTCGATTGAAGAAGAAATTCTTAGATTCGTGTGAGTTAAAAGATTTACCGATAATTTTGCAACCGTTTCCCCGCGTGTAATTAGATTGGTCGATAGTGAAGTACTTACTACAGTTCATATTGTCGATGCCTTTGGTGATTTTGAACACTTGAATTAAGTCGCCTCTTAATCTGCGCTGGGTTAAAGGAAATAGATTTAATTCTCTAAGACGCTCCTCGTATGGTTTGTTCTTTAGTCTAGGTATCATTTTGGTAACTCTTATAAGTTGAACTCGTTCTAGCTAGTCTATATCTTTTTGGTAATAAGGGCACCAGGATTTGACGCAGTATTCCAGAAGAGGGCGGACTAAGGAATTGTAAAGGGTTAGGATAACTTCTTTGGATTAATGCTCAAATTACCTGCCTCTAAAGCCAATTATTTTGTTTGCTTTCTTAACAACTTCTGAACATTGTTGACTCGGTTTTAGGTTACTCGATATTTTTTCTCCCAGATCGGTTTCTCTGTTTACATTCTTAAGCTGAGTGCCATTCATCGAATAGTTTGCTTTCTCATTTTGGTATCCGATATGTAGTACTTTACATTTATCCGCATTGAAACTCATTTGCCAAATTTGGGCCTAACGTGACTACTTATCTAGATTGTGTTACATATCGCCAACTTGTTCTTTTGAGAGTACGCTATTTGCAATTTTTGTATCGTCAGCAAATTTTGAGATTGTACAGGTGAGACCCTCATCTATGTCGTTGATGTAAATTAGAAAGAGAATTGGTCCTAGTACCGATCCCTGGGGTACCCTGCTACTTACATTGGTCCATTTAGATGCCTTACCGTTTATGACTCCTCTTTGCTTTCTGTCGCGGAGCCAATTTTCTATCCATTTCAACACACCGTCTTGTATTCCATGCGCTTTTAGTTTTAGCAGTAAACATTTGTGGGGAACTTTGTCAAAGGCCTTTTGAAAATCAAGGTATATAATATCTACAGCTTTACTCTCATCATAGAGGTTGAGGATATCGTGGAAGAAGTCTAAGAGATTTGTTAAACAGGAACGTTTGCTACGAAAACCGTCTTGAGTATCTTTAAGTATGTTATTTTCCTCTAAGTGATTTACGAGTCTGTCTCTTATGAGCGTTTCTAGCATTTTACATACAACTGAGGTTAAGCTAATTGGACGATAGTTACTGGGTAGGGATTTGCTGCCTTTTTTTTAAATCGGTGTTACGTTAGCTAGCTTCCACTGATCAGGCATAGTTCCAGACTGCAAGGATTTATTGAATAGCAATGTCAGTGGTTTGGAGAGCTTATCCTTAGCTTCCTTTAAAACTCTAGGTGAGATTGTATCAGGTCCGGGCGTTTTATTTACCTTAAGTTTATCTAAACATTTCAAGACTTCTCTCTCTCTGTAATGGTGATATTGCTTAGAACATCATAATTATCTGTCTGAATCGGCGATGCTGTAGATATATCAATGAGGTCTTCAGTTGTAAAAACTGATGCAAAGAAGGTATTGAGGGCATTACTCATTTGTACTTCGTCTTGGTATATTCTCCATTTTCATCGACTAACGGTCCTACAGTTGAAGTAACTACTCTCTTCTTTCTGATATAACTATAGAATTCTTTTGAGTTTGTTTTACTTTGATTTGCAACATGTAACTCCAGGGTCTTTTTACTTTGCTTAATTAACCTTTTGGCTTTGCGTCGTAGTTCTACAAATTTCACCCGTTCTTCGTCATTTTGTGATGATTTTAATATATCATTAGCAAATTTTTAGCAAGCAGACAGTTTGAAATATCTTTATTCCACCATTTGGGCCTATCATTATGGCCTGTACGGCGTATTTTCGATGGTATGCAGTCTTGCACTGCTTTTAGGTAAGTGTTTGCGAATTATTCCCAAGATGTATTTATGTCGTTATTGTTAATCAAAAAGCTCCAGTCAGTTTCTTTAAATATTGCTCTAAGTTTACGAAAGTTTGCTTGCTTGAAATTAGGGACTTTCTCGATGCTGCTATTTGGTACGTTACTAGTAAACTTTAAACTGAAATTTATCGTACGATGGTTGCTGGTACTGAATTCATCATCGACGTTCAAATTCTCTATCAATTCTTCTTTTGTTGAAAGTACAAGGTCAAGGACATTATTTCCACGGGTTGGAGATCTAACAAATTGATATAGCGAACTCTCTTGCAAATTTGCATACAGGTCTTGTCCAGAGTGTGAAGTAATCCTATCTTCCCACTTGGTCACAGGTAAATTGAAGTCGCCAAAAATTACGGTATCATGCGAGTTACTTAACACCTTACGAGCGGCCTATGCGGTTTATTTATATGTACCGCACAGCGGGGTGTTTTTAGCCAAAATAGGGCTGTTTACGTGATCATTTTCATGCCTAAATAAGACCCAGAACGTAAAACAAGTACCTATCCCTGAAAGGGCATAAACAGAGCTTTCGAATGACACCATAACGATCCTTGTATGATGGATAGTTTTCTTGCAATAACCGTGCAACGCGAGTGCAAAAAGCAGGTAATTCGGTACTTTCGGTACATAATTGAGTATGTAGCGAGTGAGAGAGGGAGGAGGGAGCTGAGATTTGTGTCAGTAGGTTCGCCGCGGTGGTCTGGAGCAGTCATACGCTCGCTAGTCTCCTGCCACCACTTGTCTCTCTCTCTCAGCCACATTACGTGCTGAAATTGCCACTCGACCTATGTCGAGCGCCGCCACATAGTCCAGCTTTTTTTAACTCGACTTATGTTGCTCGCCGCTAATTAAGGGTTAAGTCTGAAATTTGCTCATAAATTTCTCGGTCAGTTTGCACTGATTGAGCTGGAGGTCTGTGTATTAGTGCAAGTATTATTTTTGTACCTTTATTATTCTTTATTAGCACAAAGGATGTGTCGACGTTCACAATTTGGGGTTTTGACAAGAGGGTCGGGTTAAGACTTTCTTTGATAAAAAATAAAACTCCACCTCCATTTCTATTAATTCGGCTTTTCTCAAACATTACATAACCGGGAAGTGAATACTCTGTTAAAAAGTCTCTGTCTTCTGTATTGAGCCAAGATTCTGTTATGCCACTAACATCGTAATTTTCAGTAAACACTAGTTCCTCTAAATCTGAAAATTTATAGCGTATGCTACGAGCGTTTGCATAGAAAACATTCAAAGTTTTGGATTTGGAATTCACGGAACGCTCTTTATTCAAATTATTGAGTCTGCTCGGATCTACATTTATGTACCTGTCTGCCCTCAGTCCTTGATCCTCGTCCCTGGTTGTCCTCGGTCCTCGATCGTTGTTCCTAGTGGTCCTCGGTCCTCGATCATTGTTTCTGGAGGTCCTCCGTTCTCGCTGTCCTCGATCGTCGTCCCTGGTAGTTCTCGGTCCTCGATCGTCGACCCTGGTCGTCCACGGTCCTCGATCCTTGTCCCTGGTGGTCCTTGGGCCTCGAACCTCGTCCCTGGTGGTCCTTGGTTGGCTCTGCTTTTTCTCCGAAAATCCTTTACTGCGTCGTGAAGCAGGCGGCCAAATCTTGCTGCTCCCACCTGGTTCAGATGGACTCCATCTGCTACAAACATGATCTTCACAGTAGAAGTCATTCCAGGTATTGATGAATCCAACATTTTCTTCCCTGCAGAGGTTAGCCAGACGACGATTTACGCTAGTGGCTATATTGAAGAATCGGCTCTCCACACCGATCCTGGGGACGATCCCTGATATGATGACTCTGCCTGACTTTTCCTTATACTTCTGAATCAGCTTCCGGTACTTCAGCATGAGGTCCTCCGATCGGGTCCGCTGCACGTCATTAGATCCGACATGAATGACGTCCATTGTGTGTGAGGGGGCTAACTTTGAAACTTCTTTGACTGCAGCTGCAACGTCGTCCACACCGCCACCCGGGATACAAAAGCGCTTCCTGGTCCTGGGTGCCGTGGCGCAGAACTCCATAAGTTGTCCACGAACCATGGAGTCTCCTACGAGCCGAATTTCTTCTATTTCTTCTTCGTCGTCTAAGTCCGCAAGAATCTGGTAACGGTTCTGGCACATGGTTTCGGTGATGATCCTCCTTGTGATGGGGCGAACGTTGTTTCTCACGACGCGGAAGTTGTCCTGAGATGGAGAGGAGTAATTTTTTTCCTGATGTGGTGCATGTACTTAAGCAGGTACCTCTATATCAGGCGTTGGGCTGTTGGAAGATGCCGCAATGGTAGTAATTGCTTCATTTGATGATACTCCTACGTTGAGCGTCGCAAATTCTTGGAGTGTTTCCAGCTTCTTGGTGAGGGCGTTACTCTTGACGTTAGCTTCACTCAGTTTAGCTGCCAAATCTTCTCGGAGCTGGCAGAATCGGCAGACATGAACATCGGGGCAGGCAAACATGGTAGGGCCAAACCTACCGGAACAGTTCGTGCAGGCGCGAGACATGGTGACAATAACAAAACTTCAAATCACTTCACTCTAAGTCACTTCTAATCACTTGTCTCACTTCAGAACACTATATTCACTTCACACACTTCAGATAACTTTACTCACTGTAAATCACTTCCACTTTAAATCACTTCACGTCACTTCTAATACAATTTAAGCCTGAAAATTATACTTTTACATCAAGTCAATAATACACTTTAAAAACACTTATCTCACTTTAAAAAATGCTTCACTCACTTCAGGTCGCTTCACTTACTTGAATAGGCCTAACCGAAAACAAAAATATTGAAATACGCACAAATAGGTTATCAGCAGTGATAGCCTAACTGAAAATTAAAAAACAACAAATATTTTAAAAATTTAAATACGCAATGATAGCCGAACCAAAATAATGTTGTTTTTATTTAAGCAGAAATAGGCCACCAGGGGCGATAGCCTAGCCTAACGGAAAACAAAAATTACCGAAAACTAAAATTATGAAATACCGGTACGCAGAAATAGGCCAACAGCGGTGATAGCCTAACCAAAAATTTAAAAATTGAGATACGCAGAAATAGGCCACCAAGGGTGAGAAAGGAGAACATTATTCCTCTGGTGCATGCCTCATACTCCCGTAAGCCACCCAGTAATGGAGGAAACTCATTGCCGGGACATTATTACGAAGGAAAGAAAGCAGAAAAGGAGAATATAGATAATCAAAGGAGCCGCCCTGGCATCTGTCACCCAGTTCGGATGGCTAAACCAATCAGAGCGCGACCTAGAGCTTGTTCCCACATCGCCTACTGACATTAAGCTATCAAGACAGTTACAAGGGCAAGAGACAGGGGAACCACAAGAAGGCCTGAACAGAGTTTATTGGCCTATTCCACGATTACTAGATGACGGACAGACTGCCAATAAAGTAGACATGCCGTTTTGCCCAAAATCAAAACGGCATACCCAACTCTGCAATGGATCACCATCATCACTACTAGTCACTATCACCATTACTATTATCACTACTACTACTCTCACCATCATCACTACTACTCTCATCATCACTACTAGTGTCATCATCACTACAACTTTCACCATCATCACTACTACTCACCAACATCACTAATACTGTCACCATCGTCACGTAACCATCATCACTACTGTCATCATTATCACTACAACTATCACCATCATCATTACTATTATCACCATCATCTTACAATCATCATTACTACTGTCACCATCATCACTACTATTATGACCATCATCACTACTACTAGTACTGCCATCATCACTACCATTACCATCACTACTGTCATAATTATCACACAACTACAACCATCATCACTACTATTATAATCATCATCCCCACTGTTACTACCATCACTTCTAATGTCATCTAAACTAACTTAATCTAACTTAACTTAGCAAATGCAGGGCGACTTGTTTTCGGGGTGTCATGACTGTCATCTCCAGTAACCATCACCAACATCACCAATACTTTCACCATCATCACTACTACTATCCCCATCATCACTGCTACTATCACCACCACTCTCAGAACTACTTTCACAATCACGACTGCCCTCACTACCATAATAACCATCATCATCACTACTGGCAATATCATAACTGCTACCATAATCACAACTATCATTACTACACTCAGACACTATATCGTCACCAAGAAAGATCATCACCACCATGACAAATACTATCATAATTACCAACACCATCACTACAAATACTATAATCACCATTATCATCACATCTGAGACGTGTGTGTGATGTGTGGCGTTCTGTGATGTGTGTGCAACTACGGGGCACAAACACACAGAAAGCCATTATCATTGCTGCCACAGAAGAATGTTAGAGGGGGGTATTCTTTGGGTGGGTATGGAGGTGGGAAGGGGGGCTTTTGGCTTGGGGGGGTGGGGGTGGGGTAAAGCTGGTGGTTTGGTGGGGGGGGGGGGGGACAAAACCATATTTTGACCTGAAATCATAACTATTGCACAAATTCAAAAAAACTGTTTTGACTGACCGTCGCATTCACACACCGAATGTTCGTTAGAAGTTTGGTGAAAATAAGTTGAACGGTCTAGGAGGAGTATTCGGACAGACAGACAGACAGACATTTCGGCCGGCATGTACCACTATATGGGGGGCGATACCACTCTGCTTACGCAGAGTTGATAATATTATATTTATGGGATTTGGCCAGCAGACTTAATACAAAGAAGAAAGAATTGACAAACCTGGCTGTGCAAACTTAAAAGTTGATGTCACTCAGGTGAAATAAGGCGAACAAAGATTAAAGATAACAATAGAGTAGACGTGCCGTTTCGCCCAAAATCAAAACGGTATACCCAACTCTGCGATCGGTCACCATCATCACTACTAGTCACTATCATCATTAATATCATCAACACTACTACTATGTTGTTGTTGTTGTTGTTGTTCCCCAAGCTGCCTGGCCGAACAGCCCCAAGGCCCTGAGCAAGGCCATAACCGAGCGCCCCCACAGAACCCTCCCCGCCGACCACAATAAAGCCTGGGTGACCGAAGCCACTCCATGGCGGGGAGCTGAGGAGGGTGCGGAAATGCCCGGGAAACCAAAGCCCCACCCAGGGCCCTGTGTCCCTCAGCAATTATGAAGAGAAAGTTGAGGGGCAAGGGAAAAATGTGACGCTTTGGCTTCCAATCTTGGTAGATTGGGAGGTCAATCCACGTTAGAGACGCCGTCACTTGAGATCTAGAAAATATATAAGTAAAAGGAACAGTCAGAGTAAGCTATGGGTATGGCAGAGATTGCTCAGTTCTCACTCTAATAGACCAGCCCATCACCACTTGACTAGAACCCAATCCTCTCAGCATCAGCTAGGAAAGGCCCTAGAAAGCCGCCTTTGGCGGGGGGATAGCTCCCCTATTTCAACCCTTTTCGGGGTTGGGCACCCGCCCACTACTACTATTATAATCATCACTACTATTCTCACCATCATCACTACTACTCTCATCATCACTACTACTCTCATCATTACTACAACTTTCACCATCATCACTACTACTAGTACTGTCACCATCATATCTACTACTGTTATCATCATCACTACCATCATCATCACTACTGTCATCATTATCACTAAATCTACAACCATTATCACTGCTATTATCACCATCATCACTACTATCAGCATTATCCCCACATCATAAATCGATTTTAGGAGTATAGTTGGTTGTTGGAAGGAACATAATAATTACTACCATCACTTCTAATGTCAACTAAACTAACTTAACCTAGTAAATGCGTCGCAAGTTTTTCTCACCCCATGAACGATGGCATTCTGTGTGAGAGTGCCCCTATGGGGCACTCTCACACAGAACGCCTGCATCATTGCTTGGGAACAGGTACAGGGTGGGGGGTGGGTGTCCTGCGGGGAGGGGGCTGGTTGAGGGGGGGGCAAAACCATATTTTGGACCTAAAATCATAACTATTGCACATATTAAAAAACATTTTTAGTACTGTCGCATTCACGCACCGAATGTTTGTGTGAAGTATGGTGAAAATCCGTTGAACGGTCTAGGAGTTACCGGACAGACAGACAGACAGACAGACGTCTAACCATTATCATCACATCTGAGACATGTGTATGATGTGTGGCTTTCTGTGATGTGTGTGCCCCTACGGGACACACACACACACAGGGAATAGGTACAGGGTGGGGGTGGGGGGGCAAAACATATTTTTGGACCTAAGATCATAACTATTGCACAAATTCAAAAATTTTTTTTTAATTACCGTCGCATTTACGTACCGAAGGTTCGTGTGAAGTTTGGTGAAAATCCGTCAAACGGTCTAGGAGGAATTCTCGGACAGACAGACGGACAGACATTTCGGTTTGCATGTACCACTATACGGGGGTCGATACCACTCTGCTTACGCAGAGTTGAATAATGAAACAAAAGTAGATCTGAGTTAAAGCTAAGTTCTTCATTGTTAGGAAAGCAAAACACCATTAGCCATTGAGAGTAGGCTATTTGGTAATTATAGATTATATCATGAGTAGGCCTAGTTGAATTTTGTGAAGAAACGACCTAAGAGTTTTATATTGCCAGTAAATGCAAAATTAATTTGAGGGACAGTTGCCTGGTTCATTTCTACTTTTAACTAAGAATAGTCAATTACAGTGTATACATATCGGAAGATTAAAAGGTAACGCCTATATCATATCTGAAGTCAGTCAGGTTTAAGGCGAGAGGCCAAACATTTGGAAACTTATTTATGTTAGAAGGACATTTATTATCACAGAAATATACATCAAGGACGTTAGCATGTTATCGCTAGCGCGATCATATTTACTCACTTAAGAGTAACACGCTGTTGGTTAATCCAGTTTCATTTTCCCTTCATTTGAAATATTAGTATGACTTGACTTTCGAAGCCGAAATAAGTCAATCAGTGAATAGCAATCGTGATAAGTTGCTACAAGAATATATAATGCAGAAGAATGGGTTATAGCCTTCATTGTGTGTTGTAATATTCAAAACCCTTCGCATGTTTGAACTTATTATGGTCCTGAACGAGAAGTACAGTCAGTCCTCCGGTAACGCGGCTAATGTGTTCTGGTAACCTCCTGTGTTACCGAAACCATATGTTTACATGTTAAACGTACCTTGGTGTTCTTGTTTTTTTTGCAAAGTCCACTTTTGCTCCATAGAAGCCTATGTTATAATAATTAAATCAATTATAAAGGTTATTTGACATGAGCAATGGGTTGATTTGCCCATTGCAACAACTCTTACCTCTGAACACATATTTTGTTTAGGCTAGGCTAGTTAAGGAGAGAGAGTCACAGCAGTGCCGCCATTTTCGATTGAATCTCTGAAATCCCGCCATCATATTTCTCACCTCACACAATAACTACACAGTTTAGAATGGTCTACTCTTCACTCAACGCACGGCAACCACCATATCTACCTCTGGTATGCATAACAACTTGGTTAGGCCATTTATTTGCAGAGATATGAGCATTGGTAAATGGCGAAAATCGGAACTTCGGAAGTACGGAATTCCCGCCTAACTCGCCGTCTTATATTTCTCACCTCACACAATAACTACACAATGTAGAGTGTTCTAGTCTTTACCCATCGTACAGCAACGACCATATATACCTCTGGTATCCATAACAATTTGGTTAGGCCATTTATTTGCAGAGATATGAGCATCGGTAAATGACGAAAGTTGGGAGTAATGGTTCGGCGGCCGACATAGCCTAGCCACGCATTGCACACAACAACAACACACACACACACACTCACTCGACATGGCCAAACAACAATAACATACGTGTTTTTCGGTAATTATTCTCACCTCACACAATAACTACACAATGTAGAGTGTTCTAGTCTTCACCCAATGCACGGTAACGACCATATCTACCTCCGGTATGCATAAAAACTTGGTTAGGCCATTTATTTGCAGAGATATGAGCATCGGTAAATGACGAAAGTTGGGAGTAAAGGTTCGGCGCCCGGCTAGACCCCGCGTCAGTGTAAGTGTTGACCGTGTTAGCAAAGTTTTGGATATTTGGGGTGTACCGCGTGCCACCAAATCCGTGTTTCCAAAACGCTCGTTACCGGAGGACCGACTGTACTAATATAGAGGAAATATATACCTGACAAAGATGGTTTATTAAATAATGTAAAGTCTATGATATGCTGTCGAATTATTTAAACGCTATAATAATAACATTCTTAGATTATATACAACAATATCAAGAAGAAGAAGAAGCACATAGGGACTCGTTATACCTGGACATAGTTAGCGTTGATGTAGTCCGAGTTGGGAACGCCATTTAGACGTGGCAGCTTCACGCGGGTGTGGTTGTCTGAGGAACGGGCATAAGAAACACAATTATTATTATTATTATTATTATTATTATCGTTACTATTTATTAATTTAAAATTTTTTTTTTTTATATATATATATATTTTAATTCTTCATTTAGTTTGTTTCTCTCTAACCCTCCCTCAAGTTTAACACCTAACGAGCGGCCTAGGCGGTAATTTATATGTACCGCCCATCGGGGTGTTTTTACCCTAAATAGGGTTGTTTATGTAATCATTTTCATGCCTAAATAAGACCCAGAGCGTAAAACAAGTATCTATCCCTGAAAGGGCATAAACAGAGCTTTCCAATGACACCCCAACCATCCTTGTACGACCGCTAGTTTTCTTGCAACGATCGCGCAACACGAGTGCAAAAACCATGTATTTTTTTTTTTTTTTCTATGTGATTGAGGGAGGCAAAAGGCATAACTGCCTATAGCGAGTGCCTCCCCCATAGTTGAAAGAGTGACAGGGCCAAAATCAAGGGACGTTCGAGCCAAAATGCCTGGACACACGGAGTTTGAAGCAATTTAAGTCATAGGAAGAGGGAAAGACTGATTCTGGGAGAGAGTTCCAGAGCTCAGATGTTGAGTAGAAGAAAGTTTGAGAGTAACGTTTCACTCTTGGGTTGGAGAGTTGCACAGAGTAGGGGTGGGATTGAGTTGCAAGACGGGTACCACGTGCCCTACGTAAAGGAGGTGGTATGCACTGGGATAGCTCTGAGGAACACTGATTATTATAGTAGCGATAGAATAGCGAGAGAGATGCAACATTGCGGCGGAGAGAGAGAGATTGCAGAGAGTTGGTGAGTGGACGGGAGTTAATGATACGAAAGGCCTTCCTTTCAACTTTGTCTAGGAGAGCGGTGTGAGAGGAACCTCCCCACACATGTGAACAATACTCAATACAAGGGCGCACTATGCCCCTGTACAGAGCAAGAAGCTGTGCAGGGGAAAAGAACCCCCTAAGGCGGTTGAGCACACCCAGCTTCTGGGAGGCTGCCTTAGCAAGACTGGTAATATGGTCCTTCCAAATGAGAGCAGAAGAAAAAGAGACACCAAGAATATTGAGAGAAGATGAAGGGTTGATTTTTGCATTGTTGAAGAATAAGGGATATTCCGCTGGGAGATCCTGACGGGTAGATAGATGGAGAAATTGGGTTTTGGAAGCATTAAAGTTAACAAGGTTTTCTCTGCCCCAATTGGAAATAGTATTTAGATCAGAATTTAAGAGTTCTATGGCTTCATTACGTTTGTCGTTGAGGGATTGCTGGCTGGGGCGTTCTGAAAAACTAATGGAGTAGTGTAAGGTTGAGTCGTCTGCGTATGAATGGATGGGAATTAAGGTACAGTTAAGGAGATCATTTATAAAATTAGAAAGAGAATAGGAGATAGGACAGAGCCCTGAGGAACACCGGAGTTTATAGGGTAAGGAAGTGAACAATGGCCGTCCACAACCGCAGCTATGGAACGGCCGGAAAGGAAATTAGAGACAAAGGCACAGATGGAGGGATAGAAACCGAAGGAGGGTAGTTTATAAATTAAAGATTTATGCCAGACTCTATCGAAGGCTTTCGATATGTCTAGTGCAATAGAAAAAGTCTCACCGAAGTCCCGAAAGGAGGATGACCAAGAGTTAGTAAGATATGAAAGAAGATCACCAGTAGAGCGACCCTTAAGGAAGCCATACTGGCGATCTGAGAGCAGATTATGAGAAGAGAAATGTTAAGAAATTTGGAAGCAAGAATAGTTTCAAAAACTTTAGAAAGACAAGAGATAAGAGCAATTGGACGATAGTTGGAGGGTTGAGAGCGGTCACCCTTCTTTGGGACAGGTTGAATGTGAGCAAACTTCCAGCATGAAGGGAAGACATTAGAGGATAGACAGAGACGAAAGAGTTTGCCTAGGCAGGGAGTCAGCACGGAAGCACAGTTTTTGAGAACAACAGGAGAAACACCGTCCGGACCGTACGCCTTATTAGTGTTAAGCCCAGAGAGGGTAGAAAGTACATCTTTAGCAGAGATTAGGATATTAGGCATAAGTAAGAGAGAGGAGGGCGGAGAGGGAGGAATAGCACCGGAATCATCCAAGGTGGAGTTTCTAGCAAAAGTTTGAGCGAAGAGTTTAGCTTTGTCAGAGGAAGAAGTGATGGTTGTGCCATCAGAGTGGGAAAGGGGAGGGAAAGACGAGGAAGAGAAATTGTTGGAGAGGTTTTTGGCTAGATGCCAGAAAGCTTGGGAAGAGCTAGAGTTGGATAGTTCAGTGCATTTTTTATTGATGAAAGAGTGTTTGGCAAGTCGAAGAACAGATTTGGCTTGATTCCAGGCAGAAACATATGAAGAATGAGAGTCTTGAGTTTTAAGGCGTCGGTACCGTTTGAATCCTTCCTCCTTATTGCGGACAGCAGTAGAACAGGCGTGAGTAAACCAAGATTTTTTAGCATTAGTCTGAGAGAAAGAGAATGGAATGTATGCTTCCATGCCCGATAGGATTACCTCGGTAATGCGTTCAGCACTCTCCGAGGGTCCTCGGCCATGGAAGCAGAAATCATTCCATGGGAAATCAAAGAAGTACTGCCGAAGAGCCTCCCAGTCGGCAGCGCCAAAGTGCCACAAGCGCCGCCGGCTAGGAGGATCGGGTGGCTGTACTGGAGAGATAGGACAGGTGACAGAGATAAGTTTATGGTCGGAGGAGCCCAAAGGAGAGAAAAGATCGACAGTATAAGAAGAAGGGTTAGAAGTTAGAAACAGGTCAAGAATGTTGGGCCGATCTCCGATGCGATCCGGGATACGGGTGGGTTGCTGAACTAACTGCTCTAGGTCATTTAGGATAGAAAAGACGTAGGCTTGTTCACCAGGTGGATCAGTAGTGTGAGAGGAGAGCCATTGGCGGTGGTGAACGTTGAAATCTCCTAAGATGGAGATTTCTGAGAAAGGAGAAATGGATAGAATGTGTTCCACTGTAGAGTTTAGATAGTCAAAGAATTTAGGTACTTTCCCTACATAATTCCCTGTGTAGCGAATGTGAGGGGGGAAGGAAGGGTGGTTTTCACTTCAGTTGGCCCACCGCGGTGTTGTGCGACGGTCATAGCCTTACTACGCTCCTCACACCGCTCAGCTCTCTCTCTCTGCAACATTACGTGCTGAAAATGGCACACAACATAAGTTGTGAACCGCCACTTAGTCCAAATTTCTTTCACACAACATAAGTTGCGCACCGCCAATAAAGGGTTAAAAAGCACCCCCAAGACCCCCCTTCGAGGCAAGTTAGCACGTTTTTCGGTAGAAAAAGTTCCCACCCAAAGGCCAGTTCCTCCAAAAGTACATATAAATGTCACGCAAGGTCTTATAATCACTAAACTAGTGGAGTGAATGTCTTAAAATCTCAAAACTAATGGGGCTACCCCCCCCCCCCCTCTTAACAATGTATAATCTCTCCAGGTTGGTGTTGACTTACAGGGCAGGTTGTTCTTGTATCTGTTCTTCTTGCGGTTCACCTCCATCTGTCCGTATGAACAACTCTCGCCCGTGCTGGCTGGAACGCTCTGTAGGAATAGGTCATCGGTTATTATACCCTAGATTAACCCGCTGAAGATTATGACGGCTTTTAGCAGTTTATTCGGGCTATCATTAGAGGGTTTTGTACAGTTTAGGAAGGATCTGTGGGAGTTATAAGGGAATGACTATCTCAATTAATCTTCTTACTTCCATATACTTTTCCTAATCTGAATAAAATTGTCTGATAATGTCACGACTCATAAGCATAAGTAAAGTTACACCCTTTTGAATCTTTGAATCATTAACACTTTCTCTGTGGGGCGTTTTGGGCTATATAGGGCATATTCAGGCATTCCTGAATGATTAATCAAGCATCTGCATTAAATGAACTGTATTCTGCCGAAAACTAGGTGAAAATAGCTTCAAAATGAGACCACAACGAGCTTCGTGGGTGGTGGGGTTCACCCGCAGCATTGCCATAAACACGCGGGAAAAACGCTAATTATTAGCTATCGCTTGCTCGGCAACACTGTTGTGAAACTCCCACGCGAGAGACAGTCCCCCTCAGTGAGCCGCTCGCTGCTCTGAGGGTCGGAGGTGGGCCCCTCATGCTCCCGCCCACTGACACTCGATTTCTACGGCTTTTACAGGCTTTTAAAGCCTGGAAATAGCTGTAAATTGCCAGAACATTCAGAAACGTCACCCGCAGCCAATGGGTTAAAGTTTTGTAGCATCTGGGCTATAGTAGAGTATTGTATTGTCTCGTTTGTGTTTGATAGTAGTTCATGTGGGTGCATCATCATTTGTGTTCTGGACTGTACATAAATGTAATGTGAAATTGTTGGACCTTAACCCTTAAAAGACGGGAAAGGTCTCCAGACATTCTTTCAGTGTGCCCCGGGCAACGTTCGGAGATGTCTTGCACGGACCTGGGAAGACATATGGTGGTACCTAGCGGATGTCTGGACTATGAGGACTCCATCTGCATACACTCAGTTTCCCTCAAATCATTAAAGTGGACAAACAGCTAATGCAAGCAGTTTGACCGTGTCCGAACACTCATCCCTCATTGTAGAGCGGCCAATGTTTTCGTCGGCCCCAGCCAAGCTCTTTCCGTGACCCAGTTACGTTATTGACATAATATATAGCCTACTATATGTAAACATTAGCTGAGGTACCCGGCAATGCCCGGGGAAAAATTGAAATTTGAGCTGTCTAATAGTGTCTATCTTGTGGGGGAGAGTGGGGGCACCGGGGAAGGGGGAAGGGGGGGGGGGTGAGGTGACAAAACAAATTTAACTTTATATCCTATTATGGCACCCCCTTAGTATGCATGTCAAATATGAGCTCTCCATCTTGAAAACTGAGGGAGTTGGGGGGGGGGTACCCCCCATTTAAGACCTATTCTGGCACCCCTTAAGTATGCATACCAGGTATTGGCTCTCTATTTAGAAAACATAGGGAGTGCCCCCTCCCCCCATCTGGTTAAAACCTATACTGGCACCACCTTAGTATGCATGCCAAGTATGGGCTCTCCATCTTGAACACTGAGGGCTATGCCCTCCCCTTCGATTAAAACCTATTTTGGTACCTCATTAGTATGCATGCCAAGTATGGGCACTTCATCTCTGTCCCCCTTCCCCGGGGGTGAGGAGACAAAATTTGCTTCGCTCTAAACCTATTCTGGCACTCCCTTAGTATGCATTCAAGTATTCGATCTCCATCTTGAAAACTGAAGGATTGGGAGGGGGTGCCTCCCTCACTCCCCCCCCCCCCCCTTCCCCAGTTAAAACCTATTTTGGTACCCCCTTAGTATCCTTAGTATGCATGGCAAGTATAGGCTCTTCATATTGAAAACTCCATCAAGATGGAGTGCCCATACTTGGCATGCATACTAAGGCCGGTGCCAGAGTAGGCTTTTAGTGAACATTTGTTTGTCCCCTCACCTTCCGGGGTGAGATCTCAATTAAAATATTGGTTGAGATTGTAACAGTTTTATAACAATTTATTCAGTATTTTATAACAAATTGGTCAGTATGGAAGTGAAGAAGTCCTTGCATGACAGTGTGGTAATCCCAACACTGACTTACGGAAGTGAAGCATGGACGTTGGTGGAGAGACTCAGACCAAGAGTGAGAGGGATGGAAATGAGTTACCTAAGAAGTGCGTGCGGAGTTACATGGAGGGATAGACAGACGAATGAGGAAGTAAGAAGGAGGTGTGGTGTGGGGTAGATGTGCTGGAAAGTGTGAAAAGGAACACCTTGAGATGGTTCGGCCATATGGAATGTATGGGAGGCAAGAGAATGACTAAGAGGGTGTATGAGAGCGAGGTGTGTGACGTTAACCACTCCGTTAGAACCGCATGGCTTGTCCTACAGTGACTCGCTAGGATCGCCAGGGCAGTGGATGTGGCTACAGTTGGTGTATTGTTGTGTGCTTTATTTCATATGAAAGCTCGTGTCATGGGCAGTCCAGAAAGGCTCTTTGTTTTCGCCCATGTCAAGGCTTTATATATTTAATTGCAAAGTATATGTTTTATCATTTTAAGTAGTAATGATAGGAATTGAGAGAGAGTAGAACAGAGTGAGAGGAGGCGCGCAGTGTTTTGCTATACTCGATGACGTCATAGCTGGCTGGCCTCGTGGGGATTCGTTGAGGGAGTTTTTTACCATGCTTTGTGACGTCATGTTTGGCTGGCTTCTTTAGTATTGGCTGGAGGACTTGTTACCGCTTTTTTCCCACGCGGCTCGAGCTAGTGCTAGTATATATACAGCTCCCTCGCCACTCTCTCCCTCAGATCTGGTTTCTAGAACGCATCCCTCTTATCCCTTTGATATCTGTCTCCCTCTCCGAATCTGAGAACCTTTTCCTCTGCCTATCTCTCTCATTTTCCATACCTTTTATTAATATTATATCCCCTCTGGTTAACTCTGCATAATCAGCTTCATGCTGGCCAGTTGTATTGTGCGTTAAGGTCTGATATAACCCATGTATGTTAGTTATTAAGATAAGTTGATCACGAAGCATTGGTTGGCATTCATATTGTTCAGTACCGCTTCCTATAATTATTAGTGTTCTGCTGGATTAGATAATGCTAGACTAGGAGTCTGATACTATAAGGTATTGTTTCCGATGGGTGCTGGCTTTAGTTAAAAGCTGCATGACATACCTGAGAACTGGAGTTGATTGAGTAAATTCTAGTCTGTGTGCCATTGAGAGTAGAGCATGCACGAATGAGGGCTTTTTGCCTATACCATTCTGCACTGTTCTAAGCTCGTTGTTTGTCTTTGAGGTACGCCAGGAGAACGCTTAATACTTCGGTATTAAGGTTTCTCAAGAGAGCTACCCTTCCCTATAACGTAATATTTGACACACAGACTTGAGATTTGCACTAGGCTATGCGGCATGCCATGCGCACCAGTATCTCGTATCATTGACTCTAGCTAGACTTTATCAGTCACAGTAGACATTAAGTATATTAAACCAATTACTCTTTTTATGCATACCCGTTTATGATTACACAAGCATTTCGCAGCCTAGTTTGATGTATTGAGACACAAACGACTTAGGCTCTTTATGTTGATAGGAATACTGCATTGTCGTGGCGATTATTATTATTGTTGCAGCGTTTAGGATATTCTTGGCTCCGACTGCATTATATCTCCTGCCTTTTTTGTGTGCATAGCCTGCACAAGCATTGTTCCGCTGCCTGCCTTTTTGGGTTCCATTTCCGATTCGAGCATCTTGATAGCATCTAACATTTAAAGAAGATTCCTTGTTGGTGTTGAAGGACTTAAGTGCACTTTCTTTGATGCAGGAGTGCCTGACATTTATTGATTAAAGTAACGTAAGCTGTAACTTCTCTTACCACCTTACTTTGCATACCATAACCAAGCACCTTCGGTTATAAGTAGTAATAAGCTGTTTTCACATAACATTAAGCCTAGAGTAGACGCACATTTATTGAGAGTTTGATAACCTATTATTGCATATAGAACTCTGGAGAGTATTTGTGTTCTTTGTTCACTGGGAATATACATCAGAGGATGGACCTAGTGCTTTCCGTTGTAGCATTTATGCCATTACTAGTCCAATGAATAAGAGCCCTGATATATTTAAACCTCAGTCGTAACAGGTGGAAGGACAGAGAGGGAGAAGTAAACTGAAAGAGAGGTGGAAGGATGGAGTGAGGAAGTATATGGATGAAGGCGGTGCTGGTTGGGAGGAGGGGCGTCGTCTGACTGGGGACAGAGGTGCATGGGGGAGGTTCGTTTGTGGCCACCCCTTCGGGGATCATGACGTCAGGCAATAGATAGATAGATAGATTCTTATAAGTAAATCATACTTATTTAGCTTTACATACAACAATTGTGTGGGTGTTATGGGGAAGTTATTTTATTTGTTGATTTATTCTTTATTATTTCCGGTATTTATATTTGTTTTAGTTTGCTCCCTAGACCTCTATCAACACCATCGGTAGATGTCCTGGCTGAAGGCCGGCTCCTTAAATACAGGCTCGCCAGGAAAATATCGACATCTAAATGGCACGAAAATTCTTAATATTGACAAAGAAATGAACGAAAGTATTAACACTTGAAAACTAAAGGGGCTAAACATGAAGGAGATGTGGGTTCAGAAAAAAGAAGGAATACATCCCCTTAAGACTGACCATGAACTCAGGACCTGTGTCCGGTGAAGAGATGGCCTGGCAGAGATAGGCCTCCAGCTTTTTCTGTGGTATATGTCTGATGATTTTGGCGTACTGGGTCTCCATCTCTGGTGTGGCTATGGGCTGTTCCGGGTAGGGTATCTCCTCCTGTTCTGATGTAGTGTCCGAAGTAGTTTCCGCGGCAGGGCCCTCCTCCTCCCTCACCGCCACCTCCACTTGGGGGTTGGTGTGAGGGCCTCCAGAGTACGTGACCAGCACTGGAGTGGATGGAAAATATTGGGTTACTAAAGGAGAGTAGGGGTATTCATTTGTATATTTAGTTATGTATTTATATATATTATTTCAGTTTGCTGCCGAGTCCTACATCAAGCTAAAAATTATCCCCAAGATCCCCCTTCCTGACAAGCGACAGCGAGTTTGTAATTTAGAAAGAACTGGCCTTCAGCCGGGACATTAACTCCTAAACAGCAGGCTCGCTATCGCTCGTTTGAAAAAAATCGATACCTAATTAGCACGAAAGGTCTTAAAATTGACAACAAAATGAGGCGAAAGGTATTAAAGTAGCCAAACTAATGGGATATTACTTAGAGTACTTACCATTATTTGTCCATGCTGGCAAGTATTTCTTCATCAGCCTGTGGAAAAGATAAAAAGAGTTGGACAATAAATGTAGGCCTATGTGATTGCCTAACTCCTTGAGAATTATGCCGCATTTTGACAGTATGTTCTGGCTATTATTAGACGAATTTATAGTTTCGGAAGGATCTGTGGGTAAAGACGATCTCAAAAAAAAATGTGATTTCCATATAGGCCTACCCTTCCTAATCTGAATAAATTCGTCTTATAATAGCCAGCATTTACAAGTAATCAGATCTTGAAAGGGTTAAGGGAAGGGTTAAATTTTTCCCTAGACCTCAATCAATCTTAAATAATATCCTCAATTTGTGAGGCGTTTCTCGTAGTTTACCTACAAAAACTTATTTTCTGAAAAATTTCCTTTAAAGAAAATGTCAACATGTCTAGAAATAAATGACAAACTATGATAATTGATTAACATATTTAAAAAAAAAAAAAAAAATCAGAGGTTATGGTCCATTTTCACACTTTGAGGCACAGTAAGACAGACCCATTTTCTTTTGACATTTGTTTACTTAATTTCTCACCAAAACAGCCAAAGAGCACATTTAGGCCCATCACCTTAATTTAGAGTTTTACTTTTCCTAAATGTTGTCTAAGAATCTGGTAGGTAGGGCCCAGGGGAGACATGTGCAGTGTTGCCAACACCTAGCAGTATTGCCTCCAAGTCATGTTAGCGGCTCCCGCTCGATAATATTAGAGAACAAGGCTCTAATATAAAGCTGCGAGAAGGGAGCACCAAGCTTATGTCTACTACTAAATACGACATAAGAGATAGACAAACCAAACTGAAATGATTACTGATTACGGATTACTGATATTTACTATAGGATGTAAGGTATCTTAAAATAACCCCCTAGAAATACTTTCTCTAAAGTATCTATTTCTTTATCCTCCCCTTTTCCCCAGCTAACCTAATCCCACAAGGACCCCAATGGAAATACGCCTAACGGCCTTATTGGGCTATCCTTAGTTGGAATTATGCAAGGCTGGTACATGTCATATTTGTAACAAACTATGTGGTACCAACTCTGTAAATTGCTGACTGAATAAATATTATTATTATTATTATTATTTGACAGGTGATATTCGTCGCTGGTACTAGTGTTAATTTTTTGTACTGACGGATTAGGATCGGCGCTGGGACAGCTTAAGCTGCATTTTGTGTTACCACCACTGATAAGCCATTGGGCTTTTGGCAGAAAATGGCCAAAATTATCAGTGATATCCGAGACATGTTTACATACAGTATTCTCATCGTCCAGCATATTACTGCTTCATATTCATCAGCCAACTTAAAATAGCCCTATATAATATTTAATTATCACTAGAACAATACACCATACCAACTTCTGGAGAAATAGGGCAAATTTAGAAAAAAATGCAAGATAAACTAAAGCACAAATGTATGCTAGAATAGCATTGACAAATCGCTAGATAGTCACCAGACACTAAAAACTTGTATGTCACTAGAAAACACATGTTGAAGTATCTAGAATAATCTTTAACAATCGAAACATCTCTCCAATTCCTTAAAATAGGGAAACTAGCTTGAATATCGCTAGAATTCATCACATCTTGATGACGCTAGATGGAAGTGATGGAAGTGATTCGCTGGATCTAGCGGTAGCAGCTACATTGGCAACATCGTACCAAGAACCTTCATTCCGTTATAATGAAAAAGGTCAGATTTCGAAACTATTACATTTATTTCAAAATTCAGAGACCATCAGATTGGTTTGGAAGTCGATATACACAATTTCAGTTCCATTAGTTAAAAAAACATTTACATAATACATGATAATATGCTACTTAGAGGGTTTAATAAAGAAGCATTCCTTACCCGACACCGTATAAGCGTACGCAAGCTGTTGTTCTTTTTTCTTTTTTTAAGAACGTCAACAAACGCTTCGTATATATGGGTTTGGTGAACCTTTTGGGGTTCCTAGTTATACATTAGAACATATTTATATTTTGCACACTCTTATAAGTATAAACACTTACGTGTTAAAGAAGAAATACACAAAAGCCCAATTTCGAATGATCGTGAATAACTTTACTTTGACGTATGTTTGGGCTAATTTAAGACTACATTTAGGTAGATAGATTTGTTTAACACTCGCCAATGAAATATGATGACTTGCTTACAGATATATACGTAAAACCCGAATCGGATTGACTTAAACCCAGTTGTTCACTTCCTCAAACCTGTGTAGGAGCAGGGTTGAGTTGGCTTGATATTGGACACCCTTTTATGACATTTGGGTGTGAAATACGACACCATTTCCAGTCTATCGGAGATAATGATGGTAAAGGAAAATGCGGCTTTAAGATTAAGCCGATGTACTCTGTAATTTCTCACTGGGTGGCTTCCAGTTTTCTATTACGCTCTTTGGTAAATGCTCTGATAGTGAGGCCAATCTTCGCTAAGATATCTATAGCATATCAATTACACAGTATCGTTATTACTTAATGTATAGCCTACAAAATGCGTCCATGTATAACTTATGTTGTTCATATTGCAAAATGAAGACCAATTTGTCTCTTTCTCAATTAATTCATAATAATTGTAATAATAATATTTATAATAATAAAGATAATCTCTCTCTCTCTCTCTCTCTCTATATATATATATATATATATATATATATATATAGATAGATAGATAGATAGATAGATAGATAGATAGATAGATAGATATATAATATAGATATATATATATATTGCCAGATGCCATGATCCCCAAAGGGGTGACCACGATTGAGTTACTCCTATATACCTCTGTCCTCTGTCGGCCGACGTCTCTCCTCCCTTCCAACACCACTTTCACTCATATACCTCTCAACTCCATCCTTCCACCTCATTCTCGGTCTGCCTCTTCCTCTCAGTCCTTGTACCTCACTCTTGTACACCCTCTTAGTCAAGATAATAATATTAATAATAATAATAATGATAGGAATAATTACAATAATAATAATATTTATGTTTGATTAATGCGCTCTTATAACCACCATGCACTCCCTGCTCAAGGGTTGGGCTAGGGTGGGTGCCCTGATGTTTTAGGGACTTCAGTGGACAATTGTCACAGATTGCTAGACCACCCCATCCACCACAGCACTGTCGTCTGCCAATAACACACACTGGTTGGCCTGAGCATCGAACCCTTGACCTCTCAGTTTGCAGGCGAGGGCTCTACCAACCGCTAAGGCAAGAACAATAATAATAACAATAATAATAGTAACAATAAAAGCCTACCAGAGTACGAAGATCACGACGATCACGTTGGCTAGCAGGATTATCACCCCCACCACCATCATCCAGGACTTATCATCGTCGTTAGGGCCTCCTACATACACGGAGACATTCACAGGTTGGCTATCTGAGGCAGACATGGAGTGGCTAGTTAATGTCATTGTCGTTGTTGTTGTTGTTGTTGATGTTGTTGTAGTTGGAGCTGAAACATTCAACAATGATGCGTGGAGTATAATTGGCTCTGTACGGTCAAATATCAACCGCATATTGACAGTTTATTCTGGCTATCATACGACGATTTTATGCAGCTTCGGAAGGTTCTGGGGGAATCAAAAGGGTAAAGACTAACTCAATTACCCCTCTAATATCCATATACCCTTCCTAAGCTAAATATAATCGTCAAATAAATGCCAGAAGACAGAAAATAAATGTACAACAGTATCTTGAAAGGGTTAAGGGTATAAACATCGCTTGCGGAAGGGTATAGAAGATCATTGGGTATGTTGATGGCAATTTGCCTTACTATGCTTGTACGGTTGGCTAAATATGTCATGTCTCCGATTTCATTACGTTTTGCTCGCTGTGTGCTGTATTTATGTACCTCTGTCAGATGTTGAATAGAGTGTGTAAAGATAGGAACATGTTTGTATATCTCATCCGAAACAATGAATTAATGCTTAGATAGTGTTGATACCAATTATTGATCGAAATACACTTGGTGCCGCGACATCACTTATTTGGGCAACTGTACAAGACGGGTTTATTACCACCAATATACCTGGACCCCCTATCGTTTGCTTTATGCAATTGTAAATATCGGGATTGATTTTTTAATATAACTTGCTTTTCAACAAATAGTGTATATAGTTTGGCAGACGATGTATAGAAAATTATTATCATAAATTCGTGTCCAGTGAGCAGTCCACGAATATTTATCAGTTGTCTAAGACCAGGGCATCCCAAGAGACTGGGGTTCTCGAAAAGAGGCTCCAGTCCTGACGCTATTCTTGACTTACAGTGTGCTGGCTTAATAATCCCATAGGGTTGATAGCCTCTGAAGTCCTATTTTAACTAACTAAGGGATCCCAAGGGACTGGAGTTGTCGAAAAGGGGCTCCAGTCCTGACGCTATTCTTGACTTACAGTGTGCTGGCTTAATAATCCAGTAGGGTTGATGAAGTACTATTTCAACTAACTATGGCATCCGAGTGTACCTGTATATTTATTACACTGTACATAATGTGTGTGCAGAACAGAACACACAACTGTAACACAATAGAGTATAGTTCATGGAGTCTGAAACGTGTGGTCACGTATTTCATTTGGGTGTGTCAGATCCTATAGGTATATGAAGAGAGAGAGAGAGTGTGTGTGAGTGAGTGAGAGAGAGAGAGAGGTGGGGGAGAGAGAGTGAGTGAGAGAGAGACAGACAGAGTCAGGCAGCAAGAGTGAGTGAGTGAGGCAGAGAGAGAGAGAGAGAGTGTATGTGTGTGTGAGAGAGAGTGAGTGAGAGATAGACATACAGAGAGAGGGAGTGTGTGTGTGTATGTACTAACCTATCTCCATACAGTGGTAGCCAGTGTACCCTGGTAGACAGGTACAACCAAAGGGATGCGGCAGACACACATCTACTCCAGCCTCGTAGGGAACAACTACACTACACTCTCGGCCTATCTTGTCCGAGGGGCACTCTGGAAGGACATGGTACAATACAATACAGTGCAATACAATACTATACAATGCAATACAATACAATGCAATACAATACAATACAGTGCAATACAATACTATACAATGCAATACAATACAATGCAATACAATACAATACAGTGCAATACAATACAATACGATGCAATAAAATGCAATACAATGCAATACAATACAATATGATGCAATATAATGCAATAAAATACAATATATTACACTACAATGCAATGCAATACAATACAGTGCAATACAAGACAATGCAATACAATGCAATACAGTGCAATACAATATGATACAATACAATACAAATGTGTACTACCACTACACTGTATAATTCATGTGCACAATATAAAACACACAACTGAAACAAAATGTGTACACATTTTAGGCATATTAATTTGAACACATTATATAAACCTTTACAATTATGGCACTCATAATAGTGCCATAAATTAGCACTCATTTATAACCCAAATCATTAACCCGTTCAGTACCAGCGACGTCTTTTATATCCTATTCTGGCAACTAATAGACGATTATATTCAGCTTGGGGAGGACCTCTAGCAATAGTAAGGCTTCAATATATCTCAACCAACCCTTTTAACTACCACAGATACTTCCTAATCAACATAATATCGTCAAAATATAGCTAGCATATACTATAACACACGTCGCTGGTACTGAAAGGGTTAATGTGTTTCAAAACCCAAAATTAGTGTTTGAATTGTAACCCTAACACGATTATGACACTTTCTATGGGTACCATTTTGGTTTTTGTTATGATGTTCTATAAGTTCACTCGGTTGCCCACTCATAAATATTCGTGGACTTCACCTGTTTCTAAATTATGAAAGCCTATCTCGGGAAACGAATTTATGAATATATTTGTCCTTACATAATTTACAAAACTACAGTATATACAGTACCTACTGAACAGCAAGTTCCATCCAAAACTAAATCCAGATAGTTATATTTGCATAAAGAAAAACATAGGGGGTCCATGAATTCTTAATAGTGGGTTAGAGACTATGGCATCCGAGTGTACAGTAAACACACTATTTACATGGTACGTCCTACATTCTTTATAAGTCATGCAAAGTCACATTCTATACAAGGTGGTTTGGGCACATGGAGTGAATGGAGAACGTGTGGATGGCTCAGTGGGTGTATGAGAGTGAGGTGGAAGGGATTAGAGGGAGGGGTAGACCAAGATTGAGGTGGTGGGATAGAGTGGAGACAAGTATATACAGTACCTGTATATATATATATATATATATAGACATATATATATATATATATATATATATATATATATATATATATATATATATATATATACCGGTATATATATATATATATATATATATATATATATATATATATATATATATATATATTTATATATACCGGTATATATATATATATATATATATATATATATATATATATATATATATATATATATATATATTCTTTAATACATACGAGGTTGAAAGAAATGGGAATTTCTGCGTTGGAAATGTTATTATTCAAAGTTTCCAGGTCTCTGATGAGTTTTCGCTGGGTGGCAGGAAGTAGATGAAGGAGATGAGCAAAATTCATGGTGGTACAGGGTTACATAAATGTAAATGATGATACAGGATATACGACGCGTTTCACTGGACAACCAGCATTATCAAGTAAGGAATGATATAAAAGGTAAACAGGAAGGGTATATATAGAGGGTGGAGGATCAGAGGAGGCGAAAAACAAGGGGCAAAAATCTACTATTGGGGAGGGGGATTCTGGAAAAGAGAAATGGGGGAACGGGATGGTGGTCGGTTGGTGGGGTCGAAGCTGATTGGCTGCGTGTCGAGGGGCGTGGCCTAAGTTGTGTGGCGCCTGCGGAAGACGAAGCTGAAGGAGGTAGCGCGGGGGCTGCATCAAGGGCACCGGGGGGCGAGGAGGGGTGTTAGGTCCTGTAGGAAAGTGCCTTTTGGCAGAAGGAAGGATCTGAAGGTCCAGAGTTTGGTTGTTGATGTTGGGATGTAAGGCTTGGATATATAAAGCTTCGAGTATAGGTAATCTCCTTGGGTCACTTTCTTTATTGAGTATGGTGGTGTGTTTCTCTAACTCGTTGCGTGTGAGGTGAGGGTGGTTAGGGGTGAGATAGTGGTCTTTGATGGCTCCAGCCTGAAGGTGAAGAGTTAGCCGACGTGAAAGACGAGTCTGTGTCATACCAATATAGGAATGAGGTCCACAGTCCTCATAATTACAGGTATGTTGGTAAATGACGTGATCGTCGGTCATCGGGCTCTTTATCTTGGTGGAGGCAGGTTTGTTGCAGAGAACGAGGTTGGAGGTCTTGGGGGATTTGTAATAAATTATTAATTTGATTTTGTTTTCCGGGTTGGTTGGGTGGACATGCTTGGAGATTATTTCTTTTAAGACGGCCTCGTCATTTTTGTGTTCAGAGGACATGTAATTGCGGTAGAAGATCTTAATTTCATTGGGGGGGTCAATGTTGGGAGGGCTTTGGGTGTACCATTTTTCAAGATGGTGGTTGATGGTGCTGGAGATGTCGGAGTTGGAGTATCCGTTATTTACTAAAACTTGGGATAGTCTTTCTAGTTCCTGGTGGGTGTCGGCCCAGGTAGAGCAGTGCGTGAGGGCTCTCCTAACATAGGCGGAGATGGAGGATAGAAGATAACAGCGGGGGCATTCACTATCGCCGTTGAGGCATTGTCCTGTGTTAGTTGGTTTAATGTAGACGGAGGTTTTGAACCCATGGTCGTTCAGAGCTACGAGGATGTCGAGGAAGGGGAGTTGTCCATTGTTAGATTTTTCAAAGGTGAAGTTAAGTCCGGAGGAGGTCATGAAGCGACGCTGGAGTTCCTGTAGTTCGTGGAGGTCCTTGATTTGCACGAAGATGTCATCCACGTATCTACAGTAGACGGCAGGTCGTTGGGCAGCTAGGAGCTCTTCCTTGATGGTACCCATGAAAAAGTTCGCAAAAAGAACTCCTAGAGGGCTGCCCATCGCCACACCGTCTATCTGCTTGTACATGTTGCCCCGGGGGCAAAGGAAGGGGGCCTCCTTGGTACATAGCTCCAGTAGTGTTTTCAGGGCCTTCTCCGGGATGTCCAGTGTTGGTGTATCAGGGCAATGATAAATTCGACGTAGAATCATGTCAATGGTCCTATCCACTGGCACGTTGGTGAACAGGCTTTCTACGTCGAGAGAGGCGATTGTGTGGTTGTTGTTACGGGGGGCGTCTCGTAAAATTTCCAAGAAATCGTGGGCTGAGTTAAGGTTGAATTGGCTGGGCAATAGTAGATTTTTGCCCCTTGTTTTTCGCCTCCTCTGATCCTCCACCCTCTATATATACCCTTCCTGTTTACCTTTTATATCATTCCTTACTTGATAATGCTGGTTGTCCAGTGAAACGCGTCGTATATCCTGTATCATCATTTACATTTATGTAACCCTGTACCACCATGAATTTTGCTCATCTCCTTCATCTACTTCCTGCCACCCAGCGAAAACTCATCAGAGACCTGGAAACTTTGATTAATAAAATTTCCAACGCAGAAATTGCCATTTCTTTCAACCTCGTATGTATTAAAGAAAATGTATTACCTGGCTTTACTAACATACTGTATATATATATATATATATATATATATATATATATATATATATATATATATATATATATATATATACATATATATATATATATATAACTCCATATATATTATATATATAAACTCCAGTGATTTAATTAGTAAAATTAGAAACAACAATTCACCTTGCAAACTAATAAGTTTTGATGTTAATTCCTTATTTACAAAAGTGCCAGTTCATGACTTACTAGGTTTTTTGAAAGATGATTTGCCGAATTTAGATTTGCCAATAAGTAATAATGTTTTCATGAAGCTAATTGAATTGTGCGTCCTCAACACTAACTTTGCTGTGAATGGTAGGTTTTTTCGCCAAACATTTGGTTGCGCAATGGGAAATCCACTCTCCCCGATCATTTCTAACCTGTTTATGGAATATTTTGAGACTCGGTTTTTAATAATAATAATAATAATCTTCTGGTTACTTATATAGCGCCCGTATCTCCTCCTTCGAGGATTCACAAGCGCTTGGCTTTCTTTAGTCTACCAGAGACCATTACCCATCCCCCCAGAGACCATTACCCATCCCCCTTGCTCATGGGGAGATGGTAACCGCCGGCTATATCCCAGAAAAACTTTTCAATCTGAGCGGGGATTGAACGCGAGACCTTCAAGATGGGAATCAGGCACGCTATCAACTGAGCCAGCCGGACGGCTTTACCGGCTTTACCTAAAATATGTAACTTTAGACTTCCTTGGTTTAGATATGTTGACGACATTTTGTGTCTTTGGCCTACCAATCAAAATCACCATTCATTCCTTAATAAACTTAACGATCTGGTCCCCTCGATTTCATTCAAAATTGAAGAAGTAAACAATAAACTACCTTTCCTTGATACCATGATTATAAATAATAATGGTCACTTAAGAACATAAGAAAATGGGAGTCTGCAAAAAGCTGATCGGCCCATACAAGGCACACCCAACCCCAATTACAAGGCCCAATTATTGGCCCAACTCACTAATACCTTGAGTACTGACCCCACCAAAACGGTCAGAGATTAACACAAGATAACGGGGGTCTGCTGAGCGCCGATTGGCCCACACCTGGTAGATCCCCCTCACACTCAACCCATCTCGTCCATATGCCTATCTAATTTTATCTTAAAGATCCCTATCGTTCTTGATCCCACTATATCACTTGGTAGCCTATTCCACCCCTCTACAACTCTCTTACCAAACCAATATTTGCCTATATCTTTTCTGAAACGAAATTTATCTAATTTATAACCATTTGTTCGAGTTCTTTCGCTATCACTGAGCTTCAGTACATTTTTCATGTCTCCTTTATTTACCCCACTGAACCACTTGAACACTTCTATCATATCCCCTCTAACTCTGCGTCTTTCTAACGAATGTAAGCCTAATTTGTTCAACCTTTCTTCATATGGTAGATTTCTAATATTATGAATCATTTTGTCATTCTTCGCTGTACTCTCTCCAAGGAATCTATATCCATTCTGTAATAAGGACACCAAAATTGGACAGCATAATCCATATGAGGTCTCACTAATGACAAGTAAAGTTTCAAGATAACATCGGCAGTTCTTTTACTCACACTCCTTGAGATGAACCCCAGAATCCTGTTTGCCTTGTTACGTACGCTTATACACTGTTTTCTAGGTTTCAAATCGTTGCTAACAAACACACCCAAATCTCTCTCGCAGTCTGAGTTTTCTAATTCAGCATTAGCTAGTTTATATTTTGCATTAGTATTCGTCTTCCCTATCTTTAATACCTTGCATTTGTCAATGTTAAAATTCATCTGCCACTTTACTGACCATTCGTGTAAGGCATCTAGATCCCTTTGGAGGCACTCTATGTCGCTATCTGAATCTATTGGTCTCCCTATTTTGGTATCGTCTGCGAATTTACTTATCCTACTAGTTATACCTAAATCAAGGTCATTTATGTATATAATAAATAACAGAGGACCCAATACAGATCCCTGGGGGACACCACCCTTGACTGATCCCCACTCTGACTTAGTACCATTTATGCTGACTCTCTGCTTCCTACCAATTAGCCATGACCTAATCCATCCTAACAACGCCCCACCTATTCCATGCGCCTCAACCTTTCTCATCAATCTCTCATGAGGGACTCTGTCGAAAGCTTTACTGAAATCTAAATATATAATATCATATGATTTGTCATTATCTACTGCTTCATATACCTGTGAGAAAAAACTAAGCAAATTAGTAAGGCAAGAACGTCCCTGAGTGAATCCATGCTGAGAAGAATTTATTAAGTTAAATGTTTCTAAGTGGTTTCTCATTTTCCTAGCAATAATTGACTCTAGTAGCTTTCCTATGATTGAAGTGAGACTTAAAATTTAAAGTATATAGAAAGCCGACTCTTGTAGATTCCTATATTCATTTTTTCTCCAACCATCATATTAAAGTAAAACTGTCAATTTGTTCAGGTATGTTTCTAAGAGCATAGAGGATATGTAACCCAGAATTCATAGATAACGAATACAAACAAATCTATAATCTAGCCAAGACACTCTGCTATCCTGAAAGTCTTGTTGATCAAAGTTTAGCCAAAGCCGAAAAAACCTTCTATAATGTAAATAATAAAGCTCCCTTTTCAAGGAAAAGTGTCTTAGTTTTGCCATATCATGATGAATTAACACCTCTCACAACATCTCTCAAGAATTTGAATATAAATGTAGTATTCAATTATGAAAACTCCGTCAAGTCTACTTTGATAAAAAACAGCCCTAAAAATGATGCAGGTGGTGTATATTTCATTCCGTGTAAAGGATGTAATGACATATACATAGGACAAACTGGAAAAAGATTAGAGATGAGAGTTAAACAACACAAACAATCAGTAAGGTCAGCTCAAGAATCTAATGGTATTTTTAAACATAAACCAAGACAAAACCATCATGTAAATTGGGATGAGGCTAAGATGATCTACTGGTCAAGCTGCTATTATGAAAGACTATTTGCCGAGTCCGCCTTGATCAGAGATTGTAAAAACACTATGAATCTAAATTATAGCCTTTACAAAATAGATAACATCCTGCTAAATCTCCTCAATGAAAATGATAAAATAAAAAGAGCTAGAAATAGATGTCAAGACCGTCAGATCATAGATTGAAACAGCTTGTAGTTTGACACCTGACCCTTTATGTGAGGTCTATCCTCATAGTATTAGATTGTTAGGTACCTTAATAATACTATACACATGAGGTATGATCACTATGTATTTTCTTTGTGTTTTGTTTTGTTTTATAATAATTATTGTATATATGTATGTTTATGTATGTATACAGTACATGTGTGTGTGTGTGTAAGTAGGTGTGTTTATGTATAATTTATATACTGTGTAGCTGTGAGGGGGATTAGCCAGGTGTGGGCTATTCGGCCTTATAAGTAGGGTTGGGTATGGGTAGAACATAAGAACATAAGAAAATGGGAGTCTGCAAAAAGCCGATTGGCCCATACAAGGCAGATCCCTGTCACACCCAACCCCAATTACAAGGCCCAATTATAGGCCCAACTCACTAATACCTTGAGTACTGACCCCACCAAAACGGTCAGAGATTAACACAAGATAACGGGGTCTGCTGAGCACCGATTGGCCCACACCTGGTAGATCCCCCTCACACCCAACCCATCTCGTCCATATGCCTATCTAATTTTATCTTAAAGCTCCCTATCGTTCTTGATCCCACTATATCACTTGGTAGCCTATTCCACCCATCTACAACTCTGTTACCAAACAAATATTTGCCTATATCTTTTCTGAAACGAAATTTATCTAATTTATAACCATTTGTTCGAGTTCTTTCGCTATCACTGAGCTTCAGTTCATTTTTCATGTCTTCTTTATTTACCCCACTGAACCACTTGAACACTTCTATCATATCCCCTCTAACTCTGCGTCTTTCTAACGAATGTAAGCCTAATTTATTCAACCTTTCTTCATATGGTAGATTCCTAATATTACGAGTCATTTTTGTCATTCTTCGCTGTACTCTCTCCAAGGAATCTATATCCATTCTGTAATAAGGACACCAAAATTGGACAGCATAATCCATAATTATGAGGTCTTACTAATGACAAGTAAAGTTTCAAGATAACATCGGCAGTTCTGTTACTCACACTCCTTGAGATGAACCCCAGAATCCTGTTTGCCTTGATACGTACGCTTATACACTGTTTTCTAGGTTTCAAATCGTTGCTAACAAACACACCCAAATCTTTCTCGCAGTCTGAGTTTTCTAATTCAGCATTAGCTAGTTTATATTTTGCATTAGTATTCGTCTTCCCTATCTTTAATACCTTGCATTTGTCAATGTTAAAATTCATCTGCCACTTTACTGACCATTCGTGTAAGGTATCTAGATCCCTTTGGAGGCACTCTATGTCGCTATCTGAATCTATTGGTCTCCCTATTTTGGTATCGTCTGCGAATTTACTTATCCTACTAGTTATACCTAAATCAAGGTCATTTATGTATATGATAAATAACAGAGGACCCAATACAGATCCCTGGGGGACACCACTCTTGACTGATCCCCACTCTGATTTAGTACCATTTATGCTGACTCTCTGCTTCCTACCAATTAGCCATGACCTAATCCATCCTAACAACGCCCCACCTATTCCATGTGCCTCAACCTTTCTCATCAATCTCTCATGAGGGACTCTGTCGAAAGCTTTACTGAAATCTAAATATATAATATCATATGATTTGTCATTATCTACTGCTTCATATACCTCTGATAAAAAGCTAAGCAAATTAGTAAGGCAAGAATGTCCCTGAGTGAATCCATGCTGAGAAGAATTAATTAATTTAAATGTTTCTAAGTGGGTTCTAATTTTCCTAGCAATAATTGACTCTAGTAGCTTTCCTATGATTGAAGTGAGACTAATGGGACGATAATTTGATGCTATGGATTTATTACCTTTTTTGAAGATCGGAACTACATTTGCAAGCTTCCAAGCTTCTGGAACTATACCTATTTCTAATGACTTGTTAAAAATAAATATTAATGGATAACTTAACTCATCTCTGCATTCTTTTAATACTCTAGCAAGTACCTCATCAGGACCAGGTGATTTCTGAGGCTTCAGTTTGTCAATTTCCTTAAGCACATCATTTCTACTTATAGTAATCGTACTTAACCTATTTTCTATACTATCGCTATATACCTTACTGACTTCTGGAATCTGTGCCAAATTTTCATTAGTGAAAACGGATAGAAACTGACTATTTAATGTACTGCACATTTCTAAATAATTTCCTATTATTTCTCCTATCGAAGTTTTAAGGGGGCCTACTACATTTCTAACTTTAGATTTATATAGTTGGTAAAAAGCTTTAAGGTTATTTTTTGGGTCGTTGGCTATCCTTATTTCATAATTTCTTTTTGCTGTCCTAATTTCCTTTTTGACCTGTCTTGATAGAGTCTGATAGTAAATAAGTAGGTGAGTTTCGCCTTTCTTAATTTTTCTATATATTCCTTTCCTTTTTCCTATAAGATCTATTAGTTTATTATTCATCCATTTTGGTTGGTTCTGTATCGATCTAAGTCTTCTTTTGGGGATATATTTATTTTGCGCATTGTGAAGTGAAGAAATAAACTGTTCATATGTAGCTGTCAAGCTTAACTCTGGCTTATCCTGACTTAATTGTTTAACAATAGGGTCCACCCTTAAGGCTCTTCTTATCCCACCATAATCGGCTTTTCTGAAATCTGGGATAAGTGACGGATTCTCTTTAGCATTTCCTGTCCATTGTATATTAAAATAAATAGATTTGTGATCACTATTTCCTAGTTGGTCTCCTATCTCAACATTATTTATCATATGGTCATTATTACTGAGAACTAAATCAAGGATATTATTACCTCTAGTCGGCGAGTCAATGAATTGAAATAAAAAACTATCTTGTACCGCCTCAATAAACTCCTCAGAATCTGAGTCGCCGATCTGATGCTGCCAATCTATCTTCGGAAAATTAAAATCCCCCATAATGCACACATTGCTAAACCTTGAGGCTATTTTCACTTCCTGCCATAAAAATTTACCTTCATTTCTACTCATATTTGGTGGTCTATAAATTACTCCAATAACTATGGTCTCGCTACCTTCGCTAACCTCTACCCAAACACTTTCGTTATCATTATTTAGCCTAATACCTGATTTAGTACAACATTTTAATGAACTCCTGACAAACACTGCTATACCGCCGCCCCTCCTACTTAGTCGGTCATATTTAAACAAACTATATCCTGGTATATCAAATTCTGCTAAAAAATGCTTGGATTCTGTATTAATCCATGTTTCAGTAAGCGCTATTATGTCTATATTTGCATTGCTAACAAGTGCTCTAAGTTCGTCCATTTTATTACATAAACTCCTACAGTTTGTGTAATATAATCTCAATGTATTTATTTTACTGGTGTCTGGTGGACCTTCTTTTCTTCTATTAGTATCTATTTGACTGTTGTTATTATCTTGTACTAAGGTAGATATTGTATCACTATTTATATGACTAACTTCTATTACTGCATTGTCACCTATTGTTTCACTGTTATTAATAACATCTAATTTCCTTTCCTGACTATTTTTTCTATCACCTAATTTATTTTGTTTTCTTTTGATGGGGCATTTCCAATTTAAAACCCCACCTCAACTGCTCTATCAACTAACTTTCCTAGCATCCCTATCCCTTTCCTACTTAAATGCACCCCGTCCCTTGCGTACAAGCTAAGTAGAGGCTCCAGTTGTCTATGAATGGTAATGACAACTCTTTGCACAGCTTTGCCAGCCAGCAATTTAAAACCAATTGCTCTGGACAACCATTCACGTCTGACACCTCTTCTTGGCAAGATAGAGCAAGCAATGGGAATCCCACCCTTCATCCTAATCTTATCTAAGGCTACCCTATACAACTTACGCAGTTCAATACTGGTAAGCTTTCGCACGTCATTGCTACCTGCACTAAGTACGACTATCAGTTTATCTCCAAAGTCGTCAATGACGTCCTCCAATCTCTCACAAACTTTACCTATACCTGCCCCGGGGAGACACTCCAGCTTCCTAACTTTGGTGGAGAGATTGTCACCTAAATACCTAACCATAGAGTCTCCAACAACATTATTGCTAACTAGCATATTGCACTGTGTGACCTTTCGGCTTTCTGCAGACTCCCATAATTTTTTGTATCTTTTTCTATTTTTCTTATATATGTAATTTGTATGTGTATGTATGTAATGTAAGTGTGTATACAGAATGCATGTATATGTGTATGTATATGTAATTATATGTAAATTCTACAGGTATATGTATGTCTTCATATTTTCATAAGTTACGATAACAGTTTGAAAGGGATCTGCAAGTTCATTGATGTGTATCAAATTGTATATATGATTAGATTGTATTGTTAGGCACATTTCAATGTACATATGTACATATATTTTGTATATAAATTAAGTATGTTCCTAAAAATATGGCAACAGGCAGTAGGCTGGCAACACTTTTTGTATTTATATGCTAGTTAGCAACTCACAGATGATTTAGGACGGGTATTTAAGCCTCACTCTCCCCCTGTTTTCTTGTATTACCCTGAAGATGTCTTGAGAGAATAGACGAAAGCTTGGTGTTCCATTGTTTCAATTTTACTAGCGAGTTTTACTACATAATTTGATCACACGTATTTGTGATTTTACCTCCATATATATATATATATACAATTATGTATAATTATACTCCCAGCCGGACTCGAACCTCCGACATTCAGAACGAGTGTCCAACCTTTTAATCCACTACACCATGGCGTGATAAAGGAATATTAATTGTTTCCTATTTATATAGAGGAGAAGGGAAATCATACTTGGATAATGAATTTAAATTAATACACAAGTCGTAGGATCCATATTCCAGGACACCAAACCGGGATTATTACAAGATTACCCACGCAACTCGGGTTATAGAGATTCAATTCTCGCCCAGCCAAACACGAGAGATATACAACATATCTAAAGGGTCAATAATACATATAACACTACACACACACACACACACACACAAACACTGTAGACACACACACACACACACACAAACACTGTAGAGACACACACACACACACACAAACACTGTAGACACACACACACACACACACACACACAAAAACACTGTAGACACACACACACACACACACAAACACTGTAGACACACACACACACACAAACACTGTAGACACACACACACACAAACACTGTAGACACACACACACAAACACTGTAAACACACACACACACACACACTGGGATATATTAGACACACACACACACACACACACTGGGATATATTAGACACACACACACACACACACACAAACACTGTAGACACACACACACACAAGCACTGTAGACACACACACACACACACACAAGCACTGTAGACACACACACACAAACACTGTAGACACACACACACACACACACACACACACACACACACACACACACACTGGGATATATTAGACACACACACACACACACTGGGATATATTAGACACACACACACACACACACACACACACACTGTAGACACACAGACACACAAGCACTGTAGACACACACACACGCACTGTAGACACACACACACATACACATACACACAAGCACTGTAGACACACACACACACACACACACGCACTGTAGACACACACACACATACACACACACACAAGCACTGTAGACACACACACACACACACAAACACTGTAGACACACACACACACAAACACTATAGACACACACACACACACACACACACACACACACAAGCACTGTAGACACACACACACACAAACACTGTAGACACACACACACACACACACAAACACTGTAGACACACACACACACACACACACAAACACTGTAGACACACACACACAAGCATTGTAGACACACACACACACACAAGCACTGTAGACACACACACACACACAAGCACTGTAGACACACACACACACACACACGCACTGTAGACACACACACACACACACAAGCACTGTAGACACACACACACACAAGCACTGTAGACACACACACACACAAGCACTGTAGACACACACACACACACACACACTGTAGACACACACACACACAAACACTATAGACACACACACACACACACACCCACACACAAGCACTGTAGACACACACACACACAAACACTGTAGACACACACACACACACACACACAAACACTGTAGACACACACGCACACACACACACACAAACACTGTAGACACACACACACAAGCATTGTAGACACACACACACACACACACACACAAGCACTGTAGACACACACACACACAAGCACTGTAGACACACACACACACACACACACACGCACTGTAGACACACACACACACACACACAATCACTGTAGACACACACACACACACAAGCACTGTAGACACACACACACACACTGTAGACACACACACACACTGTAGACACACACACACACAAACACTGTAGACACACACACACACAAACACTGTAGACACACACACACACACAAACACTGTAGACACACACACACACACACACAAACACTGTAGACACACACACACAACACTGTAGACACACACACACACACACTGGGATATATTAGACACACACACACACACACACACACACTGGGATATATTAGACACACACACACAACACACACACACACACTGGGATATATTAGACACACACACACACACACACTGGGATATATTAGACACACACACACACACACACTGTAGACACACACACCCACACAAGCATTGTAGACACACACACACAAGCACTGTAGACACACACACACACAAACACTGTAGACACGCACACACACAAACACTGTAGACAGACACACACACACAAACATTGTAGACACACACACACACACACAAGCATTGTAGACACACACACACACACACACACACAAACACTGTAGACACACACACACAAACACTGTAGACACACACACACACACACACACACACACTGTAGACACACACACACACAAACACTGTAGACACACACACACACACACACACACACACACACACACTCACCTATACTAAAGAATGTCCTATATACTATAATTCCCCCAAGCTGTCTCCACTCTTTTTATATCCTTTTTTTTCTTCTCTCTCTACCGAGGATTAACCTCCCTTTCTAGTAAGCTTTACCTGACCACACCTGTACGGACCCACAGGCCGTTTACCCTTTGCCCTTTTCAAATTCCTCATTTGATCTCCGACGTTTGACATTCCATTCTAACCCTTTTCCAATTCCTTCATTTAATCTCTCCTGAGGATTTAGCTCCTATTATTAGTCTCACCTGACTCTACCAGCAGAATTTTTGTATGTATGTATGTTTGTTTGCGTACGTGAGCGTTTATGTGTACGGGCATTTGCGCACTTACTGCATGTTCTTTATATTCTTATGTATGTATATATGTATGTATATGTATGCATATGTATGTGTGTACGTATGTGTATATATGTATATGTTCTGTATATATATAAGTAAAATAAATGTGTATAATATGTACTGTATATCACTTACTCTCATGGTTAATTTATGATCAATTGTACTTTGCACTAGCATCATTATTGTATTTTTGTGTTTTAAATTTTAAGTATATTATACTCACATATTGTAAACTGAGCTTACCATTTTCATATCTCTACATCTCATGTCCATCCACTAAATTGTAAAATGTGAATTTTCAGCTCATCAGGCTGCCAATCTTTAATAAACCGTTTATTATTATTATTATTATTATCACACAAGCACTGTGGACACACACACACACAAGCACTGTAGACACACACACAAGCACTGTAGACACACATACACACAAGCACTGTAGACACACACACACAAACACTGTAGACACACACACATACGCACTGTAGACACACACACAAGCACTGTAGACACACACACACACACCCAAGCACTGTACACACACACACACACCCAAGCACTGTAGACACACACACACAAGCACTGTAGACACACACACACACACAAGCACTGTATACACACACACAAGCACTGTAGACACACATACACACAAGCACTGTAGACACACACACAAGCACTGTAGACACACATACACACAAGCACTGTAGACACACACACACAAACACTGTAGACACACACACATACGCACTGTAGACACACACACAAGCACTGTAGACACACACACACACCCAAGCACTGTAGACACACACACACAAGCACTGTAGACACACACACACACAAGCACTGTATACACACACACACAAGCACAGTAGACACACATACACAAACACTGTAGACACACATACACACACAAGCACTGTAGACACACATACACACACAAGCACTGTAGACACACACACACACACACAAGCACTGTAGACACACACACACACACACACACACAAGCACTGTAGACACACATGTAAAAAGAGTTGAAATTAATATAGATATATGAAAAATATAGAGAGACAGTCAAACACCCACCCCAAGACAAAATAGAGAGGCGCATGGACTTCATCAGGCCACAGCCATCCACCGTAATCGGTTTTCTGTTATAACTGTGGCTAACCGGCTATCTCTATAATACCTGGTGTAGAGTGTTTGCCCTAAAAGAAAAGTAGTATAGTACTAATGGAATAGTCAAAATCAGGGGGTTGATAAATTCAATGACGTCATCATTATTAGCTGAGATGCTCTTCACAAATTTACTCATATCATCTCTAGCAGTTCTAAGATGGTGTTTCTTGAAATATGTCACTTCTTATAAACAAAAATTGTTATTGTAGTTACAATATCTAATTGGTAGTTTGTTAAATTGTCTTTTTAAGAGGTATATTTCATATACCTCACTGTAGACACACTGTAGACACACACACACACAAGCACTGTAGACACACACACACACACACACAAGCACTGTAGACACACACACACACAAGCACTGTAGACACACACACACAAGCACTGTAGACACACACACACACAAGCACTGTAAACACACACACACAGCCCGTAGCCTAGTAGGTAGAGCTCTCGTCTCACACACGAGGGGTCGGGGGTTCAATCCCCGGCCGGGCGGAGACAAATTGGGCTTGTCTCCTTTCATGTGTTAGCCTCAGTTCACCTAGCTGTAAATAGGTACCTGGAATAAGTGGACGACGTTGTGACGTCCCATCTGGGGTTGGCAAAAATGGTACAAGGCGGGATGGGTATCATATGGTTCACCTAAGCTGATGGCTACCTAAGCCTTCGGGCGAGACGGTACCGTCTATAGTGAGAATGGTACCATACAGATCCACCCTAAGCCTTCGTTTCCGATGTCGCCAATTGGCTAAAAATACAGACTACACACACATCCACAGCCATTCCAACAGTACATAAAACACTTAACATGCATTTCACGCAATACATTCCCAGTTAAGGAGGCGCGATAATAATGAGCTTAGCTCGCATTGCGTGGATTCCCCTTGACGAACAAGTAACTGAGTAACAAGCACTGTAGACACACACACACACACACAAGCACTGTAGACACACACACACACACACACACACACAAGCACTGTAGACACACACACACACAAGCACTGGAGACACACACACAAGCACTGTAGACACACACACACACACAAGCACTGTAGACATACACACACACATACAAGCACTCTAGACACACACACACACACAAGCACTGTAGACACACACACAAGCACTGTAGACACACACAAGCACTGTAGACATACACACACACACAAGCACTGTAAACACACACACAAGCACTGTAGACACACACACACACACACAAGCACTGTAGACACACTCACACACAAGCACTGTAGACACACACACACACAGACACACAAGCACTGTAGACACACACAAGCACTGTAGACATACACACACCCACACACACACACACACACAAGCACTGTAGACACACTCACACACACACACACATACACACACACACACAATAATACTCACTGTTCTGGCAGGTTGTACCATTATATCCCGGTGCACAGATACACTCCCCCGTCCTGGAGTGACAGGCCCCGCCGTGTTTACAGGGAGAACAGTCTAGGGTACAGTTATGACCGTACATGCCTTCGGGACAGTCTGTGGAGAGAGAGAGAGAGATGGATGGATAGATAGATAAATATACAGCTAGATAGATAGATGCATAGTTGGGTACGTAGGTAGGTAGATGATAAGTAGGCAGGTAAATAGGTAGGTAGATAAATAGACAGACATACAGATACATAGATGGATGCATAGTTAGGTAGGTAGATAGATAGATAGATAGATAGATAGATAGATATATAGATAGATATATAAAAGTTGACAGATAGATAAATACACAGATAGATAGTTAGATAGACAGATAGATAGACAGATGTATAGTTAGGTAGGTAGGTAGATACAAAAGTAGGCAGCTGGATAGACAGACAGATATATAGATATATGCATAGTTAGGTAAATAGATAGATAGACAGACAGACAGACACAGACAGATTTAACCCTCAATTAACCTTCTGACTTCCATACACTCTTCCTAATCTGTATAATATCGTCTAATAATAGCCAGAATAAACTGCCAACACGCGTCATAATCATAAAGAAATTAATTGTATCAAAAAAGGTACACCTAAACAGTGTTCTAAGGGTATACATTTTGTTATTTGTAATTTAGATACAAAGACTAAACTTTATATTAAGGAACACCCCGTTCTTAACATTAATCATCCATTACAAACCCCAATGTACTTGAATAAACTAATGAAAGCATATGGTCCTCCCGGGATTCGAACTCGAGACACCACACCCAGAACACAAGCATCTAATTGTAAACCATTACACCACCAGTTTTACATAATCTATGTTATGGGTCAGAGTGGATGGGACACGTTAACCTTGGTCGGCAACCCATCTAGGTAAGACAACCTTATCAAAATCCGGGTGGATGAGACTCGTCAGTCTTGGTCGGCAACCCGTTTAGGGGAGTAAAACATATACAAAATCCGAACTGCTTATTTTTTGGTGAGGCAGGATAGTGGATGGACTAGCTGCACACCACTGTACTGTATACACTGTATATAATGCTAGAAATATAACTATATGGCCTTGGAGTCATGTTAACACTATGATAAGTGGTCAATCCTGTAAGCCTGTAAATAAACTGGCAGGGGTTGTCTTTCTCACGGGGGACAGGTCCACTTTGGGGCGTTTTGTGTATGGACATGTAAGGGAGTAAGGCGTCCAGCAATAGATAGATAGATAGAATGTTATGGGTATGGCCATATTATGCAAGTGTGAGAGTGTGAAGAGAGGGTAATGACCCCAGTGGCACCAAGATGGCGGAGGTTGGCCGACCTCTCATTTTATAGGGTCTCTAGGCTACCAAGATGGCGGAGGTTGGCCGATCTCTGTTACTACAGCGTCTCTAGGTTACCAAGATGGCGGAGGTTGGTCTATCTTTGGTACTACAGCGTCTCTAGGTTACCAAGATGGCGGAGGTTGGCAGATCTCTGTTACTACACCGTCTCTAGGGTACCAAGATGGCGGAGGTTGGCCGATCTCTGTTACTACAGCGTCTCTAGGTTACCAAGCTGGCGGAGGTTGGCCGGTTACTATAAGGGTCTCTAGGCTCTCTCCTCTACACTGTAACATATATGGATATACAAATGGTAACTGTGTTGGTGGTGTAACGGTTTAGATGCTTATGTTCTGCGTGTGAAATCCCGGGAGAATCATATGCTTTCATTAGTTTATTCTAGTGCATTGGGGTTTGTAATGGAGGATTAATGTTAAGAATAGGGTGTTACTTAATATAGTGTTCATACAATTATACCCTTATTAACCAAGTGAGAATTCTAGAGCGTTTTGACAGTTTCTTCTGGCTATTAGTTGACGATTTTATGCAGATTAGGAAGGGTATATGGAAGTCAGGAGGTTAATAGAGACAGTCATTACCCTTTTAAGTCCCACAGATCCTTCCTAAGCTATATAAAATCGTCTAATGATAGCCAGAATAAACTGTCAGAATGCGTCATGATCCCCAGGGGGTTAATTTGGAATATGTTCAGCAATATACCTGTGTAATATAAGGATAGAAAGGTATATCACTATCAATATACCCTATTATTGTATTTACAGTACCTATATTGTACCTTTCTATTATAACAGTGAACTCTCTGTTCGGAAGGAGGTAAAATTAAAAGAGCTTTTTCACGATTTTAGTTTTTGTTGTTGTTTTACTTGGATTACCGGATATCATAGAGCTGATATTAGGCCTACAGTGTCAACACTGATAGTGATTTACCTTACTAACTGGTATAAGATGTTTTGTTCTATGTGGGTGAGGGAGACAAAAGGAAGAACTGCCTGTAGCAAGTGCCTCCCGCAGAGTTGAAAGAGTGACAGGTCCAAAATCAAGGGACGATCGAGCCAAAATGCCTGGATACACGGAGTTTGAAGCAGTTTAGGTAATAGGGAGAAGGACAAACTGATTCTGGGAGAGAGTTCCAAAGCTCAGCTGTTGAATAAAAGAAAGATTGAGAATAACGATTCACTCTTGGGTTAGGGAGTTGCACAGAGTAGGGGTGGGATTGTGATGTTAGACGGGTACTATGCACCCTACGTAGAGGAGGTGGTATGCACTGGAAGAGCTCTGAGGAACACTGATTATTGTAGTAGCGATAGAATAGCGAGAGAGATGCAACATTGCGGCGAAGAGAGAGAGAGTTGGTGAGTGGACGTGAGTTAATGATACGAATGGCTTTCCTTTATACTTTGTCTAGGAGTACAGTGTGAGAGGATCCTCCGCACACATGTGAACAATATTCAATACAAGGACGCCCTGTACAGAGCAAGTTGCTGTGCAGGGGTAAAGAACCCCTTTAGGAGGTTGAGCACACCCAGCTTCTGGGAGGCTGCCTTAGCAAGACTGGTAATATGGTCCTTCCAAGAGAGAGCAGAAGAAAAAGAGACACCGAGAATATTGAGAGAAGATGAAGGATTGATTTTTGTATTGTTGAAATCTAAGGGATAGTCCTCTGGGAGTTCACGACGGATAGATAGATGGAGAAATTGGGTCTTGGAAGCATTAAAGGCAACAGAGGTTTTCTCAGAAAATAAGTGTTGTAAGGCTTCATTACGTTTGTTTTTGAGGGATTGCTGGGTGGGACATTCTGGAAAGCTAATTGAATAGTGTAAGGTAGAGTCGTCTGGCGTATGAATGGATGGGTTCCATATCAGTTGAACCAGTGCCACTTCAACCAGTGCCACTTTAACCAGTGCTAACTCAACCAGTGGCCACTTCAACCAGTGACCATTTCAACCAGTGACCATTTTAACCAGTAACCTAACCTAACCTAACCTAACCTACTGGTTAAAATGGTCACTGGTTGAAATGGTCACTGGTTGAAGTGGCCACTGGTTGAGTTAGCACTGGTTAAAGTGGCACTGGTTGAAGTGGCACTGGTTCAACTGACCTGTCACCGAATGGATGGGACTGGAAGTACAGTTGAGAAGATCATTTATGAAAATTAGAAAGAGAATGGGAGATAGGACAGGGCCCTGAGGAACACCGGAGTTGATAGGATGAGGAAGTAGGCGATGGCCGTCCACAACCGTAGCTATGGAATGGCCGGAAGGAAATTGGAGACAAAGGCACAGATGGAGGGATAGAAACCGAAGGAGAGCAGTTTAGAAATTAATGATTTGTGCCAGACTCTATTGATGGCCTTCGATATGTTTAGCGCAACATAAAGCAATTCATCGAAGTCCGGAAAGGAGGATGCATTGGGTATAATGATTGTGATATACCCTTCCAGTTGGTATACGATGAGTTTATCACCGTCAATATGCCATTATAAATATCAATTATTAAGGAGGTAGTGCTTGGTTTTTGGTCCATGTATTTATAAATTTATTTATTTTTGAGTTTCCTCGCTAGACCTCCATCAAGCTTAAAATAGCACACCCTAGACCCCTTTTCAAGATAAATTTGTACATTTTTCGATTGAAAAATATCCCGGCCAAGGGCCGGTTCCTTCTAAAATTAAAGGCTCGCTATCACTCGCCAGGAAAAAATCGACACCTAATTGGTACGAAAGGTCTTAACATTGACGAAGAAATGGGGCAAAAGGTCTTAAAACCTCAAGACTAATGTGCAAAACATGAGGGAGAAGGGGGTCCAGAAAAAGCAAGTAGTACCCCTTTAAGGAATTGTATAACCCTTTGTGTGTCTTGGGAAGCTACACTTTGAATAATGAAGGGAAGGATTAGCCCCTTCTGTACCGGCGACGTCTTTTAAAATTTAGTCTAGCGATATTTAGACGATTTTGTGCAGTTTAGAAAAGATCTGTGCTAGAAAAAAGGGTTAAGCGAGATAGTTCGAAGCCTGTTAATTGCTGGAGGCCCTTTTTAAACTGGATACAATTGTCTAATAGTAGCACCGGTACTAAAAGGGTTAAGGCATACACTTTCCATACCTATAATGTATTTCAGCGGAGTTGCAGATTTTAAGGGGGTTGACCTGCTTTTGTTCTCTCCTTTTCTCTCTTCCTCTGGCTTGTATCCATTTGGCCCCATTCAGCCTACTGTTTTAAGACGTTTACCCCTATCCAGGTGTCAATATTTTCCTGGCGAGCGGTAGCGAGCCAGTATATATTGTTTTTGTTTTGACAGCAAGCTAAATTTGTACATTTTTCGATAGAAAAATTTCTCCGGCGAAGCCGGACTTCTCCATACAATGCTGGCTCGCTATCGCTCGCCAGGAAGATATCGACACCTGGATGAGGATAAACGTCTTAAAACAGTTGGCTGAATGGAGCCGAATGGATACAAGCCAGGGAAAGAGAGAAAAGGAGAGGAAGATAAAAAAGCCGATGACCCCCTTTAAATCAACCCTTTGGCGGCGACGTGGCTTTGTTTTTGTATTCAGCTACATTTAGACAATTTTATGAAGCTTAGGAAGGACATATGGTAGCTAAAAGGATTAATTGAAATAGTCTGTAATCTTCTAACGGGTAGACATCCTTCCTAAGCTGAATAAAGTCGTATAATTGTTGCCAGAATATAATGAAAAGGACGTCACCGGTACTAAATGGGTTAATATGATTAGCCAAACTTTTGTATAACTATAACCTACCTCGGATGTGTAACATGAACACTACACAGTTGTAGAACCAGCAAGTGATGTCAGGCGCTGGGATAGTGATGATGGAGTAATACCCTGAACCCGTCAGTTGGTCATAAGGGATTGTCAGCACTCCATCTTCGATCCGCCCATACGTCCTACTGTAGCTGTATAACCCTTTCCTCCATGTGATCATTGCACTCTCGATATCCTTGAAGTTTACTATTAGGTCCTCGCCGGTGTTGATGGTGTAGCTCAGTTCCGTTGGTTCAAAGATCGCTGTTGGGAGAACGGACCTTGTATAGTTGGCCTCATAAGTTATGTGTCCTTTCCGTGATCTTGTACATGGAAATATAAAGGGGATTGAATTCCGAGTGTAGTTTCTTATGCAGTGGCTAACTCATCTGACAGTCAACTGATAATGAAAATAAACGACACTCGCAATTCATTCATGCTAATATACTTGCATCAATAAGATCACAACGAGGAACAAAACTCATGTGGCCAACTGTACAATAACTCATGTGGCCAACTGTACAATAACTCTTTAAAAATTGGAACACAAACATAAAGATTACAAAAGTGTTACATTTAACCCCTTCTGTACCGGCTAGGTATTTTTTGTATTTGATTTAGCTACATTTAGACGATGTAATGTAGTTTAGGAAGGATATACTGTATATGGTAGCTAAAAGGATGTAATGTAGTTTAGGAAGGATATACTGTATATGGTAGCTAAAAGGATGTAATGTAGTTTAGGAAGGATATACTGTATATGGTAGCTAAAAGGATGTAATGTAGTTTAGGAAGGATATACTGTATATGGTAGCTAAAAGGATGTAATGTAGTTTAGGAAGGATATACTGTATATGGTAGCTAAAAGGATGTAATGTAGTTTAGGAAGGATATACTGTATATGGTAGCTAAAAGGATGTAATGTAGTTTAGGAAGGATATACTGTATATGGTAGCTAAAAGGATGTAATGTAGTTTAGGAAGGATATACTGTATATGGTAGCTAAAAGGATTAATTGCGTGAGTCTGTAGCTTTTTAATGGGGTAGACGTCTTTCCTAAGCTGAGTAAAAATCGTCTAGTAGTAGCCACAATATATATAGTTAAAAGGACGTCGCCGGTACAGAAGGGGTTAATCAGCGTTTCAATCGTGTATGTACTCCTTATATGAATAGATAAACCGAACAACACTATTTATGTACAACATTTTTTGTTACAATTAAGGGGAGATATGCTATTTTTCTGGCCGCCCTTCTCCCTCATGTTTAGCCCCATTAGTTTTGAGATTTTAAGTCTGTTATACCAGGTTTTTACTGGGGTTGTATTGACTTATAGGTAGGTTCTTACTCGACTGGAGAAGATGAGAACACACAAGAACACAAGCACGAAGGTAATAGAGGATAATATAACACAAAATACAAACATAGGTTATTCTTATTCACACAAAATCATATGGGTAGAGGTGCAATGTTACATAAGACAGGGATAGGTTCTAAATTGCAGCATGATCGAGGATCCTCTAGGCGTCTCAAGGGGAAGATATAGGCAGGTTCTGACGATCTCTGAAGATGTTGCTGCCTGGTATTCCCTACGACGTATTCATTTGTACAGTATAGTGTCCATAATGATATACCCTCAACAATTAGGTATATTGGCAGTAATATATGTCATACAGTATATTTGTATGATGATACTAGTTCCCTCATTTACTTTATATACAGATATATCTTAGTTCATATTAGTAACATGATTATTGGTGTGTGACTGTACACTTGGTAGTTGAGAGAGGTGAACAGGAAGTTCTACGTTGACATATATCGGTATACTACTGATTACTGTACTGCTGACTTGATATATACATCACACCACCACTGTACTGTACTGCTGACTTGATATATACATCACACCACCACTGTACTGTACTGCTGACTTGATATATACATCACACCACCACTGTACTGTACTGCTGACTTGATATACATCACACCACCACTGTACTGTACTGCTGACTTGATATATACATCACACCACCACTGTACTGTACTGCTGACTTGATATATACATCACACCACCACTGTACTGTACTGCTGACTTGATATATACATCACACCACCACTGTACTGTACTGCTGACTTGATATATACATCACACCACCACTGTACTGTACTGCTGACTTGATATATACATCACACCACCACTGTACTGTACTGCTGACTTGATATATACATCACACCACCACTGTACTGTACTGCTGACTTGATATATACATCACACCACCACCTCTTGAAATTGCATGTTCTGCATTATTCACACTGGGACCAAATATGGTCACGGAAGTATACACCTTCCGGCCATATCGGCCGCGGGTCTTACCGGCCGCCAGAATAGGGCACGGTCCTTTCCACATTACTGGAAAACACCTGGGACTCTCACACACGCCTCTCACGCAACTAGAGGTGTCCCGCATTCACTCTTGGGGCACTTCATCTACCACAATCCAGAGTCCCCATATTGAGACTTAGAATCATTCATCACTACTCCACCATAATACTACTATTGAAGAAGTATTACTGAATGCTGATACCAATTATTCCTGTTTATCGCAAGTTATAATCTACCACCTGTTGCTGTTCCTGTTCTGACTGCTGTTGATTCTACACCTACTTATATAAATAAATACCAGGCTGATTTACTTGGGTATTTATTCTGACTTCCCATTAGGTCATTAAAGAAGATATCATGTGTAAATAATGCTGATACCAATTATTGATCAAAATATACTTGGTGCCGCGGCATCACTTATTAGGCCGACTGTACCAGCGACGTGTTTTATATTTTGTCCTAGCTATACTGTATATACACTATATTATGCAGCTTAGGAAGGATTTGTGGTAGTTGGTTGAGATAATTTGAAGCCTTATTATTGCTAGAGGTCCTTCCTAAGCTGAATAAATTTGTCTAATAGTTGTCAGAAAATGATGAAAAGGTCGTCCCTGTTACTGAATGGGTTAATACTAGGATAGAATGGTATATCACTATCAATATATCGGTTATACCTTTCTATTGTTTACAGTGTAGATAATATAGCCTACATATAGTTACCTAGATACACAAACTGCACAGACCTAACAGGCAGACCGGACTTCAGCCAGTGTCACACGAACGCTTTTTCCGGCAATATTCGATGAGCAAGTTGGTTCTCGTAATATGTTGTGCCTCTTTCACATTGGAATCGGAAACTAGACTTGGAGGTAGATTACGCTTTGGTGGCTGATTTTTGTCTGCAACATAATTTTAGAAGATGCCAGACTGCACTTGCCTGTACACATTATAGGGGGTCGCCGGCTTTTTTTTTTATGTTTCTCTCCTTTTTTCTCTTTCCCTGGCTTGTATCCATTCGGCCCCATTCAGCCAACTGCTTTAAGATGTTTATCCCCATCCAGGTGTCGATTTCTTCCTGGCGAGCGATAGCGAGCCAGCATTGTATTGGAGAAATCCGGCTTTGCCGGAGAAATTTTTCTATCGAAAAATGTACAAATTTAGCTTGCGGTCAAAACAAAAATATATATGCTGGCTCGCTACCGCTCGCCAGGAAAATACTGACACCTGGATGGGGGTCAATGTCTTAAAACAGTAGGTGAATGGGGCTGAATTGATACAAGCCAAAAAGAGAGGGAGAGAAAGAGAAAAAAAGTGAGGTGGCCTCCCTTAACGGAAAGAGCTCGTTTGACACCGTCATTGTAGTGTAGAAGCCTTACCATTGTAGTACCGGAGTGGAGCAGTGACGGGGTAGTCATCCTCTTCATCGTCGTTACTGAAGCACTTCACACCACGGGCTTGCCCACGTCCGCCAATCTGCTTCATAGTCCTATTATTTATATTCCCTGAAGATGCTGTAAAATATTAGAAGCTCAATAAGAATATTTTGTTTATATTATATTATATCCACCATTCTAAAGTCTAAAATATCATATAATTGACTATCGTGTATATATTTTGTGTTTATCATATAAACAATAAACTTACAACATTTACAACTTACGAGTTAACCTGTTTATGCTCTTTGTTTATGACAACTATGCTTCATGTGTTGCCTACCCACGGAGACGATTGAGCACACCTAACTTCTGGGAAGCTGTTTTAGCAAGAGTGGTAACATGAACTTTCCAAGAATGGTCAGAATAAAAGGATACAACAAGAATATTAAGAGAAGATGAAGGGTATATTTGTGTATTGTTGAATAGTGAGTCTTGTGGAAGATGGTGATGGGTAGACAGATGGAGAAATTGGGTCTTGGGGCATTGAAAGTAGCAAGATTCTCTCTGTCACAATCGTAAATAGTTGATAGATCAGAAGACAGGCGTGCTATGAACCAACTCATCATGTGAGTTTTAGAGTGATTGTGTGCTGGGTCGTTGGGGAAAACTAGTTGAATAATGTAAGGTGGAGTCGTCAGAATATATACTGTATAAGTGAACAGGGCTAGAGGTACAGTCAAGAAGATCATCAATGAATATTAGGAAGAGAATTGGAGACAGAATAGAACACTGTGAAACACCAGAGTTGATAGGTTGAGGAAGTGAGTGATGGCTATCCAAAGCCTCAGCTATGAAACGGTCAGATAGAACATTACAGACAAAAGCACAAATAGAGGGATAGAAACCGAAGAAAGGGTAGTTTGGAAATCAGAGATTTGTGCCAGACTCTATCGAAGGCTTTTCGATATTTCTAGCACAATAGAAAAAGCCTCAACGAAGTCCTGAAGGGAGGAAGACCAAGAATTAGTAAGATAAGTAAGGAGATCACCAGGAGAGTGGCCATAAAGGAAACCTTACTGGCAATTTGAAAGAACATTATGAGAAGACAGTTGCTTAAGAATTAAAAATAGACTTTAGAGATGCAAGAAATAAGAGCAATTGAAGGATAGTTGGAGGGTTGAAAGCAGTCACCCTTCTTTGGGACAGGTCTATGAGAGCAAACTTCCAGCAAGAAGGGAAAATGTTAGAAGAAACACAGTGACAGAAGAGTTTGCCTAGGCAGGGAGTCAGCATGGAAGCACAGTTTCTTTAGTACAACAGGAGGGACACCATCTGGTTTCTACGCCTTCTTAGTATTAAGCTCAAAGAAGGCAGAAAGTTGATTCTGAAAAGAGATTTGGATGTTAGGCATAAGTAAGAGAGGGAGGAATAGCACCGGAATCATCCAAGGTGGAGTTTTTAGCAAAAGTTAGAACTAAGAGTTCAGCTTTGTCAGAGGAAGAAGTACATTGGAGCTGTCTGAGTAGAAAAGAGGAGGGAAGGACGAGGAAGTAAAATTGTTGGAGACGTTTTTGGCTAGATGCCAGAAAGCTTGCGAAGAACTAGAATTAGAAAGTTCAGAACATATATTATTGATGAAAGTGTTTTTGGCGAGTCAAAGAACAGATTTGACTTGATTCTGGGCAGAAATACAAAAAAAGCGAGATTCATGAGTTTGAAGGCGACGGTACCGTTTGAATGCTTCCTCCTTATTGCGGACAACAGTAGAACAAGCATGAGTAAACCAAAATGTTTGTTTTTACATTAGTTTGAGAGAAAGAAAATGGAATGTATGCCTCCATGCCTAAGATGATTACCTCGGTAATGCGTTCAGCACACTCCGAGGGTCTCCGGCCACGGAAGTCAAAATCATTCCACAGTTATTTATGCTGATACATAGCCTACATATTCGAAGTTGTTACGGGTTGAATTGAAATTCTTTATTGATTTTTTTACGTGATAGTTGTATTTCGGAGGTTCCTTAAAGGGGTAGTACTCGCTTTTTCTGGACCCCCTTCTGCCTCATGCTTAACATAATAGTTTTGAGATGTTAAGATGTTCGTTCCGTTAGTTGGCGATTTGGAAACCTATCGCCTCATTTCTTTGTCAATTTTAAGACCTTTCGTGCCATTTAGGTGTCTATTTTTTCCTGGCGAGCGACAGCGAGCCTGAAATTCTAGAAGGAACTGGCCTTCGGCCGGGACATTTTTCTACCGAAAAATGTACAAATTTATCCTGAAAGGGGGTCTAGGGGATATTTTTATAAGCTTGATGGAAGTCTAGCGAGGAAACTGAAAAATAAATAAATAACATATATACATAGACCAAAAACCAAGCACTACCCCTTTAAATTTGTTAAGGCTTCAAAATGTATGGGAATTAATACTGTACCTCAGCAGCATTTACCTTGGAACACTATATTGGTAGCGTTGTGCGGGATAAGTGTGGTGTTGAAGGAGCTTTGTGTTGGGTCTTGGTGTGAGTTCCCATCGACGCAGTAAAGATCTTGGTGGTACCTGTCGTTAAACTTGTACACCAGGATCAGGTCTGGGGGGAGCTTATTGTAGCCACTGTAACAATTAGTATTAGTATTATTATTATTATATAAGATGTGTGTGAATTTGTATTTTGTTTGTGTGTGTTCATTGTTTTCTGTTGTGTTGTCCCTATTCTGGCTCTATCTTGAGTCGGGCCCCCCCCCCCCCAAAAAAAAAGGAAAAGTGGGGATTGGGCCTGAGTATATAGACAGATAGATTATTATTATAATTATTATTATTATTATTATTATTACTTGAAGTGCCTCTATGTTTAAGGCAAGAACACAATGTGGGGTCTTTAACAGAGAAGGCAAAGCAAACATAAATTAACCCTTTGAGTCCCAGCGATGTGTGTTATCTTATATTCTAGCTAGATTTAGACGATATTATGCAGCTTAGGAAGGATCTACAGTAATTAAAAGGGTTGGTTGAGATAGTTTGAAGCCTTATTATTGCTAAAGGTCCTTCCTAATCTGAATAAAATCGTCTAAGAGTTGCCAAAATATAATGAAAAGGACGTCACTGGTACTGTATGGGTTAATACATAATAATAATAATAATAATAATAATAATAATAATAATAATAATAATATTTATTCAGTTAGCAATTTACAGAGTTGGTACCACATAGTATGTTACAAATATGACATGTACCAGCCTTGCATAATTCAAACTAAGGATAGCCCAATAAGGCCGTTAGGCGTATTTCCATTGGGGTCCTTGTGGGATTAGGTTAGCTGGGGAAATGGGGAGGATAAAGATATAGTTTATTATACAAAAGAGGTCTATCTATCTATCTATATGCTCAGGCCCAATCCCCATTTTGGGGGTAGCTGAAAGAGGTACACAAAAGAGGTACACATGTATAATACAGAGTTTGCACATGGCTATTACAATACACTATAGTGAATAATACAGTATTCCACCGCTCAGAGCTGTGAAACCATTACGGCTCCATGTAACTCTGAGTAAAAGTAGTAGGGTGTAGTAGTAGTGGCTAGCTGAGCGGCAGAGGTCAACTGGGGGATTAGCGAGTCAATGGTCCAGGAAGCCTTTGGACAGACTCTCTCTGGGTGTCCCCGTTGAGTCCACTCCTTCAGTGGGCAAGACCATTATGGTATTGCCCAGCCCTCTATGGGTGGAGTTCTGGCAACTTAAGGGGAGTCACTGGCTTTTTTTAACTCTCTCTCCTTTTCTCTCTTTCTTTGGCTTGTATCCATTCGGCCCCATTCAGCCTACTGTTTTAAGACGTTAATCCCCATCCAGGTGTTGATTTCTTCCTGGCGAGCGATAGCGATCCAGCATTGTATGGAGGAATCAGGCTTCGCCGGAGACATTTTTCTATCGAAAAATGTACAAATTTAGCTTGCTGTCAAAATAAAAATATATATATGCTGACTCGCGGAAAATATTGACACCTGGATGGGGGTAAACATCTTAAAACAGTAGGTTGAATGGGGCCGAATGGATACAAGGAAAAGAGAGAGGGAGAGGAAGAGAAAAAAAAGCAAGGTGGGGTCCCTTAATGGTCCTGCTGTGTGATCGTGTAGATTTTTTTTTTTTTTTTTTTTTTTTAAGAGACAATGAACGGAGGAAGGAAAACACATAAAACAAAAAGGTCCATGTGCCTAAAGGCATCCTCCATTCATAAAATGTTTGTAACAACTGGATTTAAACTTTTGTAGATTGTAAGTTTGTGGAAAGCAACTCGAGGGAAGTGAATTCCAAAGAGTAGTAGTTCTAGGGATAAATGAATTTTGATAAGCAGAAGTTCTGCATTGTGGAGGAGAAAGTGTAAATTCATGGGCGCTCTCAGCTTCCCTAGTTCTACGGGGAAAGATGTGGAGAGGCGGCACAATTGAAGCAAGTTCCTCGGAACAATTGCTGTGAAAATATCTGTAGAATAATGCAAGGGATGCAACTCTGTACAGGAGTCCCAGTTTTTTAGAGGCATTCTTAGCAATGCTTCTAACATAATGTGTCCAGCTCAAGTTAGTAGTTAATGTTACACCGAGAATGTCAATACTAGGGGAAGTGGGAATATTTACATCATTAAAAAATATATGGGAGTCAGTGAGATTCTGTCGGATAGAAAATTGAATGTACTTGGTTTTCTGTGCATTAAAGGAAACTAGATTCTTTTGTCCCCATTCATTAATTCTAGAAAGGTCCTGGTTCAGAGAAATTGCAGTGTTTATTTTTGAATTTATAAGATCGGGTTGGGTGAAAGAATTGGTAAATGTGAAGGAACTGTGGAGTGTTGAGTCATCTGCGTAGGAATGTATTGGATTATGAGTGGTAGATATGAGATCATTGATATGAATGAGGAACAGAGTTGGGGCCAAAACTGATCCCTGGGGAACACCAGCATTTATTGAGTGAAATTGAGAATAAAGGCCATCTACCATTACACGTATTTTTCTGTTATGAAGATAAGAAGAAATTAGTGGAACTAATGATGCAAGGCCGTAGTGTGACATCTTCGACAATAAGGATTGATGCCAGGCTCTATCAAATGCCTTTGATATATCCAGTGCTATTGTATGTGTTTCACCATGTTGGTCTGTAGCTTGGTTGATGTGGTGATGCTCATGGTGGTGGAAGTGGTGAGGCTATCTTGGCCGTGTCCCTCCTGAACAATCAGCAGTGGTTTCATGCCCTTCCTCGATCCGCATCCCTGATTGGGGGGCGGGGGAGAGGTGGGGGGGGGGGGGGGGAGGGGGGGGGGGGGGGCGGGAGAGGGGGGGGGGGGGGGGCGGCTGTAGTTGGAGCAACATGAAGGGTGTTTGAGAGTCCTCAGGGTTTTGGAAGTGGACATGGCTCACATCCAACTCCCGCATGTACTTGGCTATTTCTTTGTGTAGTCTTGAGTCTGGCGGGGGGGGGGGGGGCAAGTGTACCTCACCCTCTAGCTGAGGGAGTCTCAGTCGGTGATGAGGGTGTGGGGGGGGGGAGGGGGGGGTCTGGTCCGGTCCCACATTATTATAATCGTGTGGAAGTCAAAATTATAATTGATATACAGCATATAGAAAGAGCGAGGCTTGCAGCTACGCGAGTCATTATATATATATATATATATATATATATATATATATATATATATATATATATATAGAGAGAGAGAGAGAGAGAGAGAGAGAGAGAGAGAGAGAGAGAAAGAGAGAGAGAGAGAAAAACAAATAATAATTACAAAATGGCAAGGAAATATGTAAATACTAATATTAATATAAATAATAATAATAATAATAATAATAATAATAATAATAATAATAATAATAATAATAATAAAATATCAAAATAACATAATAAAATAAAACATATGCCGGTATATTTATATACGTTTTTTTGTATGTGTATGCAGGAGACAAAAGGCAGGTTGCCTGTGACAAGTGTCTCCCCCAAACCCAAAAGTGACAGAGAGCCAAACTCAAAGGCTGTTTGGGTGAAACTGCTTGTACACACGAAGTTTAAAGCAGTCTAAGTCATAGGATGAAGGGAAGATTGATTGAGGGAGAAAGTTCTAGATTTCACTTGTTGAGTAGAAGAAAGACTGAGAAAATTTGCTAATTTTTGGGATGACGAGTTGGACAAAATAGGAGTGAGACTGTTTTGAAAGGCGGGTGCCTCGCACTCGCTGCAAGGCAGGGTGTATGCACTGGGAGAGCTCTGAAGAACACTGTTTGTTGTAATAGTGATAGAGGAGTGAAAGAGATGCAACATTGCGGCGTGTAGAAAGAAATGGCAGGGAACTAGTAAGAGGGAGTGAATTGATGAGGCGAAATCCTTTTGACTCTACTCTTACGAGAAGTGCGGTGTGGGTGGAGCCTCCCCAGACACGAGTATTATACAGTACATACTTTGTACATTCAATATGAATGACTAAATACAAGATACTTGGTTTTGAGTCAGGATATTTAAAGTCTCTCGTTTACCAGCCTGCACATCAGTCCACTTTACCACTTTGCCTCCTTCAAGCTAAAGAAATGCCTGCCCAGACCTCCCTGCAAGCTAAATTTGTACATTTTTCGATTAATAAACGTTCGAATACAATACTTTAACCCTTTTGGTACGGGAGAAGTTACATTTTTTTATGCTGGCTATTACTAGATTTTCTTGGAAGATAGAGATATGACGGTAGAACAGGCAAGAGAAGTGGTAATGAATAGAAATGAATGGAGAATGATTGTGAATAGATGAGTGATAACGCGGTCGTTGGGAGAGTGGGTCGGGCGCCAGTTGGATTAGATAATAGTCCGTCAGGCGCCTGGCCTGGGGAGGCGGTGTATATGAAGGGTCATGCCTGGATGTGAGGTGGGCGGGAATTGTGGTGGTAAAGCTTCGCTGCATGTCTGCCTGCTAAGACCGGAACCTCTCTGGGAGATCTGGGACCTGGGAATCTTTTGCTGGGGACCCCAAATGGACCTGAGTCTCTGGGTCTTCTGAGCAACCTAGATGAATGTGAATTTGTTTTCTTTCGTTTTTGTGTTGTATTGTGTTGTCCATGTTCGGGCTCTGTCTCCAGTCGGCCACCCCCAACTATGGGGTAGGTGCCTGTGTATATATATACATATATACATATACTGTACATATACATCACTAGACGATTTAACTCTGCTTAGGAAGTCTGTATAAGAGTCAACTAATTACCCCTCTGAGTACCAGTGACGTGTGCTATATTGTATTCTAGCTCTATTTTGACGATATTGTACAACTTAAGAAGGATCTGTGGTAGTTAAAAGGGTTGGTTGAGATATATTACAGCTTTATTATGGCTAGAGGTTCTTCCTAAGCTGAATATAATCGTCTAATAGTTGCCAGAATCTGATACAAATTACGTCCCTGGTACAGAAGGGGTTAATGGGGATACAATACACCTCTCTGACCCCTACACGTCCTTCCTAAGCTGCATAACATCTTGTAATAGTAGCCAGACTATAAGCAATAATGGCTTGGCCCGTACTGAAGTGGTTAATGGTGAACAGTGAGTTGTACAATAATGGTATGTATTGTTTTCCTAAAGTGCTTGTCTTTGTTAAGGGGAGGCGGAGGGGTTTTTCCGGCTCCCCTTCTCCCTCATGTTTAGCCCCATTAGTTTTGAGACTTTAAGACGTTCGGCCCATTAGTTTGGCGATTTTACCAATTTTCGCCCCATACCCTTGTCAATTTTAAGACCTTTCGTGCTATTTAGGTGTCGATTTTTTCCTGGCGAGCGATAGCGAGCCTGTATTTTTAAGATAAACCGGCCTTTGGCCGGGACATTTTTCTACCGAAAAATGTACAAATTTATCTTGAAAGGAGGTCTAGGGAGTGTTTTTTTAAGCTTGAGGGAGTTCTAGCGAGGAAACTAATGAATGAATAAATAAACCAATAACTAACCAGCACTCCCCCCCCCCCCTTAACTAACCAGCACTCCCCCCCCCCCTTAACTAACCAGCACTCCCCCCCCCCCCCCCTTCACTGACCAGCACTCCCCCCCCCCCTTAACTAACCAGCACTCCCCCCCCCCCCTTAACTAACCAGCACTCCCCCCCCCCCTTAACTAACCAGCACTCCCCCCCCCCCCCCCCCTTAACTAACCAGCACTCCCCCCCCCTTAACTAACCAGCACTCCCCCCCCCCTTAACTACCAGCATTCCCCCCCCCCCCTTAACTAACCAGCACTCCCCCCCCCCCTTAACTAACCAGCACTCCCCCCCCCCCCTTAACTAACCAGCACTCCCCCCCCCCCTTAACTAACCAGCACTCCCCCCCCCCCCTTAACTAACCAGCACTCCCCCCCCCCCCCCTTAACTAACCAGCACTCCCCCCCCCCCTTAACTAACCAGCACTCCCCCCCCCCCCTTAACTAACCAGCACTCCCCCCCCCCAACTAACCAGCACTCCCCCCCCCCTTAACTAACCAGCACTCCCCCCCCCCCCTTAACTAACCAGCACTCCCCCCCCCCCTTAACTAACCAGCACTCCCCCCCCCTTAACTAGCCAGCACTCCCCCCCCCCCCTTAACTAACCAGCACTCCCCCCCCCCTTAACTAACCAGCACTCCCCCCCCCCTAACTAACCAGCACTCCCCCCCCCCCCTTAACTAACCAGCACTCCCCCCCCCCTTAACTAACCAGCACTCCCCCCCCCCCCCCTTAACTAACCAGCACTCCCCCCCCCCTTAACTAACCAGCACTCCCCCCCCCCCTTAACTAACCAGCACTCCCCCCCCCCTTAACTAACCAGCACTCCCCCCCCTTAACTAACCAGCACTCCCCCCCCCCCTTAACTAACCAGCACTCCCCCCCCCCCCCCCCTTAACTAACCAGCACTCCCCCCCCCCTTAACTAACCAGCACTCCCCCCCCCCTTAACTAACCAGCACTCCCCCCCCCCCCTTAACTAACCAGCACTCCCCCCCCCTTAACTAACCAGCACTCCCCCCCCTTAACTAACCAGCACTCCCCCCCCCCCTTAACTAACCAGCACTCCCCCCCCCTTAACTAACCAGCACTCCCCCCCCCCCTTAACTAACCAGCACTCCCCCCCCTTAACTAACCAGCACTCCCCCCCCCCTTAACTAACCAGCACTCCCCCCCCCCCTTAACTAACCAGCACTCCCCCCCCCCCCTTAACTAACCAGCACTCCCCCCCCCCCTTAACTAACCAGCACTCCCCCCCCCCTTAACTAACCAGCACTCCCCCCCCCCCCTTAACTAACCAGCACTCCCCCCCCTTAACTAACCAGCACTCCCCCCCCCCCTTAACTAACCAGCACTACTCCCCCCCCCCCTTAACTAACCAGCACTCCCCCCCCCCCCCTTAACTAACCAGCACTCCCCCCCCCCCCCTTAACTCGAGAGCCTCAACAGAGAACAACAGGAAACGAACTGAGTCACATATATATATACACATACACACATATACATACACATACACACAGTACACACATCATTATAAACACACACATGCATACCCTCCCCACCCCCCCACACTTACATACACCCCCACACACACATACAGTACACACATAGACACACATACATACACAATAATAAACACACACATCATTATAAACACACACACACACACACACACACACACACACACACACACACACACACACACACAGGATATCCGTTTAGCCACTAGAAACAGACCACAATTTCTTCAGTGTTCAGTTGTTGCCAGATTATTTTCTTAGCTTAGGAAGGCCCTCTACTAATGAAAGGGGTATAAACTTTATCCATCTTGCTGGAAGTTTGCTCTCATTCAACCTGTCCCAAAGAAGGGTGATCGCTCTCAACCCTCCAACTATTGTCCAATTGCTCTCATTTCTTGCATCTTTAAGGGGGGATGGTTCACTTTTTGGGCGATTTTTGCATGTATTCATATTTTTTCTAGTTTCCTCTCTAGACCTCCATCAAATTTAAAAAAATATCCATTAGATCCCCTTTCTAGATTGATTTGTACATTTTTCGGCAGAAAAATTTCCCGGCCAAAGGCCGGTTCTTCCAACATTACAGGCTCACTATCGTTCGCCAGGGAAAAAATCGACACCTAAATAGCACGAAAGGTCTAAATATTGACTACGAAATGGGGCGAAAGGTGTTAAAATCGTCAAAATAATGGGCCAAATGTCTTAAAATCTCAAAACTAATGGGGCTAAACACGAGGGAGAAAGTTGTGCAGAAAACCGGCCCATGTCCCCTAAATCAATATCGAAGGGGGATCTTGGGGTATTTTATAAAAGCTTGATGGGGTCTGTAGGAAGCAAACTAAAAGCCTCCCCTTAACCCGTACATTACCAGGGACGTCCTTTTCATCATATTCCGGCAACGATTAGACAATTTTATTCAGCTTAGGAAGGACCTCTAGCAATAACAAGGCTTCAAACTATCTCAACCAACCTTCTTTTAACTACCACAGATCCTTCCTGAACTGCATAATATCGCGTTTAAAATAGGCATTGACGTTATTTCTTCCCTTGCTTGTGTTTACTGTATTATATGTATATAAGTTGGTGTTTACTGTATTATATGTATATAAGTTGGTGTTTACTGTATTATATGTATATTATAAGTTTGTGTTTACTGTATTATATGTACCGGTATATAAGTTTGTGTTTACTGTATTATATGTATATTATAAGTTTGTGTTTACTGTATTATATGTATATTATAAGTTTGTGTTTACTGTATTATATGTATATAAGTTTGTGTTTACTGTATTATATGTATATTATAAGTTTGTGTTTACTGTATTATATGTACCGGTATATAAGTTTGTGTTTATTGTATTATATGTATATTATAAGTTTGTGTTTACTGTATTATATGTATATAAGTTTGTGTTTACTGTATTATATGTATATAAGTTTGTGTTTACTGTATTATATGTACCGGTATATAAGTTTGTGTTTACTGTATTATATGTATATTATAAGTTTGTGTTTACTGTATTATATGTATATAAGTTTGTGTTTACTGTATTATATGTATATAAGTTGGTGTTTACTGTATTATATGTATATAAGTTGGTGTTTACTGTATTATATGTATATAAGTTGGTGTTTACTGTATTATATGTATATAAGTTTGTGTTTACTGTATTATATGTACCGGTATATAAGTTTGTGTTTACTGTATTATATGTATATTATAAGTTTGTGTTTACTGTATTATATGTATATAAGTTGGTGTTTACTGTATTATATGTATATAAGTTGGTGTTTACTGTATTATATGTATATAAGTTGGTGTTTACTGTATTATATGTATATAAGTTGGTGTTTACTGTATTATATGTATATAAGTTTGTGTTTACTGTATTATATGTATATAAGTTGGTGTTTACTGTATTATATGTATATAAGTTGGTGTTTACTGTATTATATGTATATAAGTTGGTGTTTACTGTATTATATGTATATAAGTTGGTGTTTACTGTATTATATGTATATAAGTTGGTGTTTACTGTATTATATGTATATAAGTTGGTGTTTACTGTATTATATGTATATAAGTTGGTGTTTACTGTATTATATGTATATAAGTTGGTGTTTACTGTATTATATGTATATAAGTTGGTGTTTACTGTATTATATGTATATAAGTTGGTGTTTACTGTATTATATATATATAAGTTTGTGTTTACTGTATTATATGTATATAAGTTTGTGTTTACTGTATTATATGTATATAAGTTGGTGTTTACTCTATTATATGTATATAAGTTTGTGTTTACTGTATTATATGTATATAAGTTTGTGTTTACTGTATTATATGTATATAAGTTTGTGTTTACTGTATTATATGTACCGGTATATAAGTTTGTGTTTACTGTATTATATGTACCGGTATATAAGTTTGTGTTTACTGTATTATATGTATATAAGTTTGTGTTTACTGTATTATATGTATATAAGTTGGTGTTTACTGTATTATATGTATATAAGTTGGTGTTTACTGTATTATATGTATATAAGTTGGTGTTTACTGTATTATATGTATATAAGTTGGTGTTTACTGTATTATATGTATATAAGTTTGTGTTTACTGTATTATATGTATATAAGTTGGTGTTTACTGTATTATATGTATATAAGTTGGTGTTTACTCTATTATATGTATATAAGTTTGTGTTTACTGTATTATATGTATATAAGTTTGTGTTTACTGTATTATATGTATATAAGTTTGTGTTTACTGTATTATATATATATAAGTTTGTGTTTACTGTATTATATGTACCGGTATATAAGTTTGTGTTTACTGTATTATATGTATATAAGTTTGTGTTTACTGTATTATATATATATATATAAGTTTGTGTTTACTGTATTATATGTACCGGTATATAAGTTTGTGTTTACTGTATTATATGTACCGGTATATAAGTTTGTGTTTACTGTATTATATGTACCAGTATATAAGTTTGTGTTTACTGTATTATATGTACCGGTATATAAGTTTGTGTTTACTGTATTATATGTATATAAGTTGGTGTTTACTGTATTATATGTATATAAGTTTGTGTTTACTGTATTATATATATATAAGTTTGTGTTTACTGTATTATATGTACCGGTATATAAGTTTGTGTTTACTGTATTATATGTATATAAGTTTGTGTTTACTGTATTATATGTATATAAGTTTGTGTTTACTGTATTATATGTATATAAGTTTGTGTTTACTGTATTATATATATAAGTTTGTGTTTACTGTATTATATGTACCGGTATATAAGTTTGTGTTTACTGTATTATATGTATATAAGTTGGTGTTTACTGTATTATATGTATATAAGTTTGTGTTTACTGTATTATATGTATATAAGTTTGTTTTTACTGTATTATATGTATATAAGTTTGTGTTTACTGCATTATATGTATATAAGTTTTAGTAATTATAATTTTAATGTGATAGGTGACATCAGAACCATATTAGCTAAAAAATATTATATGGATTTAACACACAAAATTGTAGATATAATGCAGTTTGCACAAGCAAGGGAAGAATTTAATGCTGTCACTGCCTATTTTAAATGTGTGATACCGGTAAGTAAATCATGGCCTGTGATTGGCTAATCTGCGTGAGCAAATCAAGGCCTGTGATTGGCTAATCCGCGTGAGGGACTCAGTCAGTCTTCTCTCTCGCTTACTTCCTGCGTTTATCATTTCATTATTTCCTTACTTCCTGCGTTTATCATTTCATTATTTCCTTACTTCCTGCATTCATAATTTCATTATTTCCTTACTTTCTGCGTTCATCATTTCATTATTTCCTTACTTTCTGCGTTCATCATTTCATTCTTTCATTACTTTCTGCATTCATCATTTCATTATTTCCTTACTTCCTGCGTTCATCATTTCATCATTTCCTTACTTTCTGCGTTCATCATTTCATTATTTCCTTACTTTCTGTGTTCATCATTTCATTATTTCCTTACTTCCTGCGTTCATCATTTCATTATTTTCTTACTTCCTGCATTCATCATTCATATTTCCTTTCTGCATTTATTTCCTTACTTCCTGCGTTCATCATTTCATTATTTTCTTACTTCCTGCATTCATCATTTCATTATTTCCTTACTTCCTGCATTTATCATTTCATTATTTCCTTACTTCCTGCGTTCATCATTTCATTATTTCCTTACTTTCTGCGTTCATCATTTCATTATTTCCTTACTTCCTTCGTTCATCATTTCATTATTTCCTTACTTCCTGCGTTCATCATTTCATTATTTCATTATTTCCTGCGTTCATCATTTCATTATTTCCTTACTTCCTGCGTTCATCATTTAATTATTTCCTTACTTCCTGCGTTCATCATTTAATTATTTCCTTACTTCCTGCGTTCATCATTTCATTATTTCATTACTTCCTGCGTTCATCATTTCATTATTTTCTTACTTCCTGCATTCATCATTTCATTATTTCCTTACTTCCTGCGTTTATCATTTCATTATTTCCTTACTTCCTGCGTTCATCATTTCATTATTTCCTTACTTTCTGCGTTCATCATTTCATTATTTCCTTACTTCCTTCGTTCATCATTTCATTATTTCCTTACTTCCTGCGTTCATCATTTCATTCCTTCCTGCGTTCATCATTTCATTATTTCCTTACTTCCTGCGTTCATCATTTCATTATTTCCTTACTTCCTGCGTTCATCATTTCATTATTTCCTTACTTCCTTCGTTCATCATTTCATTTTTTCCTTACTTCCTGCGTTCATCATTTCATTATTTCATTATTTCCTGCGTTCATCATTTCATTATTTCCTTACTTCCTGCGTTCATCATTTAATTATTTCCTTACTTCCTGCGTTCATCATTTAATTATTTCCTTACTTCCTGCGTTCATCATTTCATTATTTCATTACTTCCTGCGTTCATCATTTCATTATTTTCTTACTTCCTGCATTCATCATTTCATTATTTCCTTACTTCCTGCGTTTATCATTTCATTATTTCCTTACTTCCTGCGTTCATCATTTCATTATTTCCTTACTATAATAAAGATGAATGGAGATATAACACCAGTACTCTTCAATCCTTTATTGGCTAGGGTTGAGTACAGGAGCGCCGAGACGCTAGTTGGTTATGTGAGAGTCTGGTGTGAACTGAAGGACTTGCTGCCTCCACAGGCCTGGGTGCCAGAGGCGCCCGCAAGTCTAAAGTGTCTGTGGTGCCATATGGTGTTGGACAATAGTGGTGTATACATTATTATTATATCTCCCCCCCCCTATTGGCGTCCGACGAGGCGATGTTGGAGTCGGGCGGTGTAGGTTGAGTGGAGGGCGGTAGACGAAGCTGTCGTAGGAAGCGACGGTTGCGGAGTGTGGCTCGCCCCGACCCATCCACCCGGATGGTATACTGGCGGTGTGGATGCACCTCCACTACAGTGCCAGTCTTGTTCCACCGTGTCGGGTTGTTGCCCCCCTGGTTCTGGACGGAGACCCGGTCACCGACGTGGAGTGGTGATAAAGGCCGGGCTGAAGCATTATAGTATGTGGCTAGGGCAGCGTTACGGTGAAAAAGGGCTGCCTCACGAGCTTCGGCCGAGAGAAGCCAGTGGGGGTGGAGGTGGAGAAGTGCAGGATTGCAGGGGACGTGGTCCCGTAGGGTCCTGCCGAAGAGAAGTTGAGCTGGTGACTTGTCAATGGTCGAGAGGGGTGTGTTCCTGTATTGGAGGAGGGCGCGGGCTGCGGCGTTGTTGTCTAGAGAGCCAGTGGGGGATGTACAGTCCGCGATGATGCGGCGGGCTGCTTTAACAGCCAGCTCGGCGCGGCCATTAGACTGAGGGTAGAACGCAGAGCTGACCCGCTGTGACACACCCCAATGTGCCAGGAATTCTTGGAAGTCCCCGGCTGTAAACTGGGGCCCACCATCGCTCGCCAGTACCCGGGGTGCTCCGTAGTGGGTGAAGAGGGTACGGCACGCCGAGATGAGGTGGTGAGCATCACATTTACCTGGTGGCAGGTAGAAGATGTGGACATTGCTGGAGAAGCGATCGACGTAGACCAGGTAGTGTTTGCCCTGGTGCTGAAAAAAATCGGCGGCTACCTGGTCGTATGGCCATTGGGGTGGGTCAGATGACATGAGTGGCTCTTTCGGCTGGGACGGGGCGTGGGCGCGGCAGTAGTGGCAGGTATCCAGGCAGTTGCGTAGGGCCTTGTCAATACCTGGCCAGTAAACACTCGCACGTGCACGGGCCTTCATGCCAGTCATACCCTGATGAGCTGAGTGAAGGGCCTCGAGAACTCTGGACCGAAGATGATGGGGGATGACTGGTCGTTGATCCATGAGGGCTACCCCGTCGACGGAAGTGAGGCGGTCTCTAACACCCCAGAACTGTCGTAGTTGTGGGGCGGTCGCCTCTCTGGAGTCCGGGAAGCCCTCGGGGATGGTCTGAAGAAGGGAGGTATACTCGCTGTCTTGTTGGCCGGCAGATTTAAGGTCAGACCATGATACAACTGGGTCAGGTATGGCGGCGAGCATGGTGAGGGAGGCCAAGGCAACTGAGTGGATATCGAGCTCGCTGGCGGCCGCACTATGCACATCATGGGCGTCCGCGGAGGGCCTGGTCGGGTAGCGGGAGACAGCGTCAGGGCCGCGGTGCCATTTGCCAGGCGTATGTTGAATGGTGAACTGGTATCGTAGGGTACGTTCCTTAATCTTGAACAGGCGAGGGTTTGGTATGTTGTCCAGGGACCGGTCGTTAAGGATGTGCAGTAGAGGTCTGTGGTCCACGACGACGACGAGGTCAGGGCAGCCCAGGACAAACATTCTGCATCTGTCAAGGGCGTCAGCCACTGCTAAAGCCTCGCCTTCGACGGGTGCGTAGTGGGACTCCGCAGGTGTGGTAAAACGGGAGCCGGCGAAGACAAGTTTCCAACCGACCTTGCAACAGGTGGGGGCAGATGCGGTGGGGCAGGAACAATGTTGTTGGAGTAGGAGGAAGCCAAGGCCGGTTTTGCTCCAGTCTGTGGCGAGGCACGTGGGTCTGCCGATCTCGAAGGAGCAGACCCCTTCCTCAACCAGGCGTGTGATGTGGTCCTTAGATGTGGCAAAGGTACAGTCGAGTGCCTCATCCCAGTGGAAGGGGGTTTTGGACTGCACAAGTTCCCGGAAGGGCGCCATCTCCGGTTTGATGCTGAAGGCCCAGGCGACCTGTTCAACGAGACCAAACCACGACCGGGCTCCTGTGATGTCTGTGGGCGTGGGAAAGTCACGGATGGCCTTAATCATGGACGTGCATGGCTTAATTCCAGTGTCTGTGATGGTGAGTCCGGCGAAGTCAACTGAAGGGGCGGCGAAGGTAAACTTGTCAGGGTTGAAAGTGACACCGTTGGTTGCACAGAGGGCCAGGTAATCAAAGTGTGCCAAAATGCCTCCTCGACTGAAGAGTCCCACAAAAGGGAGTCGTCGACACACTTCACCTTACGAGGGACAGCCTGTATGATTGCGTCGAAGCGTCGGGTATAGGCGTCGCCAGCTGCCAAGTAACCTTGAGGGGCCCTGATATACCTGTAACGGCCAAATTCCGTGATAAAAGTCGTAGCCTCCCTGCTGGATTCGTCGAGTAAACAGCATGGTATCCATTCCAGGCGTCTAGGACCGTCTTACGAGTGCCTGCAGGGATGGATTGGGCCAAGTTGAATGGGCTCGGGGTGTGATGTGTCTCCCAAGGCAGGCGTGGTTGAGTGCCTGCAGGTCAACTGTACGGCGGGGTTGTCCAGTTTTCTTGGCGACCACCACCATCCTAGAACACCAGGTAGTAGGGGTACCGATGGGGACAGGCTCAATAATGCCCAGTGCGACGTCCCTGTCGAGATCTGCTTTGACCTGGGCCTTCCAATGATGTGGTATAGGGGCAGGGGTGTGCACGGCACGTGGAGATGCGCCAGGCTTGATGTGGATGTGCATGGGAGGGCCAGACATCGTGGGGAGTGGGCCGCTGGTGGTGTTAAATGCAGAAGATGCAAACTGTGACAAGAACCAGTCACGAAGGTCAGACAGGTGCAGGTCGTTAGGTGGGAAGGGGAGGGAAGTGGGCCGGTGTGGTGGAGGGGTCCTGGTCAAGGTGGGTGGTGGTTGGGCTGTGTGGGCGGCCATGCAGGGGGTAGGTGTGGGGAAGTCGGGAGGGATGATATGTAGTGCCCTACAAGCTGACATGCTAATAAATAACGGTGACTGTGCCTGAATAATAAAAATATCATCATCAGTACTGTAGGGGGTGCCGGCAACGTCGGTGGCGGTAATGGTAGTCGGCATATAACCCAGGACCTGGAGAGTGTGACCCCCCACGGCCGTGATCCGTTGGTGAGTAGGCTGTAGGTGGTGGCGTTGGAGGCCCAGTGCCCGTAGTAATTGCAAACCAGCCACAGATACTTGGGCGCCCGTGTCAGGGTGGGCCGTGACGCTGGTGGGGTGAGAGTGGGGCGACATGGCAGTAGAAATGGTAATGGGCAAGGAGGGGAGCCGTGCGGGTGGTGGTTTGTTAACAGCCTGTTTGAGAGTACCAATGATAACAGCCGCGGATGAAGGTGAGGGCGTGGAGTGACAAACTGTGGAGTAATGGTTGAGTTTGTTGCACGACGGGCAGGTCTTGCCCCAAGCAGGGCATTTGGATGGGCGTTCGGCTCGAGAGTGTGTGGATAGGCCGCACCCACTGCACTGGGAAGAGGTGGATTTACAAACCTTGGCAAAGTGGTTAGGTTTATTACACGCCGTGCAGGTCTTGCCCCATGCAGGACACTTCGAAGATCGTTGGGCTTGTGAATGTGAAGATAGGCCACACCCGGAGCAACGTGTGGGAGATGAAGTGGGGCCGACGTGGGGAGGTGGTGGGGCGGGCGACGGGGGCTGAGTGGGTTGGGCGGGGGGCTGGATAGGGGCGGGGCGTGGGTAAGTACTCTTGAGACGCTGGTATGGTGATTTCACAGCATGTACCCCCGGTTGCATTGCCGTCTGATCGAGTGCCGCAGATTCGAACCCCACACAGTAGTTGATAACATCTTGTAAGGTAGGTAGGGTGCGGTCTTTAGTTAAAACATCTTGCTGAAGGGACGAATCACTAATCCCGATAGTCACTTGGTCCCGTATGTGTTCGTCAGAGACATCAGTGTGGCAACAGGGGCAGGTAAAGCCACAGTCCAAAGTGGCCTCCGTAATACGTGTGACGTAGTCCCGGATCTGTTCAGTAGGTTGTTGGAGAAGAGACCGGAAGTGGTGGCTAGCGGCTGCGCGGTTCCGTTGTCGGTGGACGAGTTGTGTGATGAGAGTTGCTAGGTCGATTTCTGGCAATGAGGAGAACGCCTGATTGTGAGCAAATATGGCGCTCTGAAGGGCAGGGTCGCACGTCTGGTAGAGCTCGATGGTAGCCTCGTGAGGTGGTAGAAGGACGAGCCGCTTGTAGACCTCCCAATCAGCCCAGAATTTGCGTAGGGCGTGTCCCGGCATATGTAAAGCGGCCTGGGGCCGCGTAGGGGCAGCCCGGCGGGGCGGGGCGGGGCGTGGCTGGGCTGGGTAGGAAGGGACTTGAGGCGGTGGTGGTATGATGACGTCATGCGCAGAAGGGGCTGCGCCGTGAGGGTTGGTGCCAGCCGTACGATAGCCAGGGGGGGCATAATGGCCACGTAATACCGACCGTCGCTACCGACACCAGTGTGGGCCTGGCCGTCAGTTGGGGAGGGTGTGGGATATTCGCTCTTGAGAGGGTGGGTAAGGGGATTAGTCATGTTCATATGTAATAAAGACATGTGGGGAATAACTGGCATATGGTGGGGCACTGAGACATGGGTAACTGGCATATGGTGGGGCACTGAGACATGGGTAGCTGGCATATGGTGGGGCACTGAGACATGGGTAGCTGGCATATGGTGGGGCACTGAGACATGGGTAACTGGCATATGGTGGGGCACTGAGACATGGGGAGATGTATGAGGTGTGGGTGTCTGTGTAGAGGGATGAATAAGTGTATCACTGGTGGGGCGTGAGGCAAAGGATGGGTCAGCCTGGTGGGTAACATTACTGGCCTGGGGCTGATGTTGTAGAGGCTGGTGGGGCTGGAGATCCTGGCGGGGCGGTGGTGGAGCTGTCGCGGGGCGATGTTGTAGATCCTGGCGGGGCGGTGGTGGAGCTGTCGCGGGGCGATGTTGTAGTTGTAGATTCTGCTGGTCCTGGTGATGCTGTAGAAAGGTGGCGATACTCGATTGGAGGGCGTCGATCCTTTCATTCAAGTAGATGATGGATGGGTATGGAGACAGGGCATCGGGCAATGAAGGCTCGACCGGTTGGGAGGTAGATGTAGCCGGGTAGGGACCGCATGGCGGCAAGCCGGCTTCCACAGCGGCTGCAGCCTCAGCTAGGTAGTGCAGGTTCTCCATGTAGGTTCAGATACTGATATACACTGCGCCATATAATAAAGATGAATGGAGATATAACACCAGTACTCTTCAATCCTTTATTGGCTAGGGTTGAGTACAGGAGCGCCGAGACGCTAGTTGGTTATGTGAGAGTCTGGTGTGAACTGAAGGACTTGCTGCCTCCACAGGCCTGGGTGCCAGAGGCGCCCGCAAGTCTAAAGTGTCTGTGGTGCCATATGGTGTTGGACAATAGTGGTGTATACATTATTATTATACTTACTTTCTGCGTTCATCATTTCATTATTTCCTTACTTCCTTCGTTCATCATTTCATTATTTCCTTACTTCCTGCGTTCATCATTTCATTCCTTCCTGCGTTCATCATTTCATTATTTCCTTACTTCCTGCGTTCATCATTTCATTATTTCCTTACTTCCTGCGTTCATCATTTCATTATTTCCTTACTTCCTGCGTTCATCATTTCATTATTTCCTTACTTCCTGCGTTTATCATTTCATTATTTCCTTACTTCCTGCGTTCATCATTTCATTATTTCCTTACTTCCTGCGTTCATCATTTCATTATTTCCTTACTTCCTGCGTTCATCATTTCATTATTTCCTTACTTCCTGCATTCATCATTTCATTATTTTCTTACTTCCTGCGTTCATCATTTCATTATTTCCTTACTTCCTGCGTTCATCATTTCATTATTTCCTTACTTCCTGCGTTCATCATTTCATTATTTCCTTACTTCCTGTGTTCATCATTTCATTATTTCCTTACTTCCTGCATTCATCATTTCATTATTTCCTTACTTCCTGCGTTCATCATTTCATTATTTCCTTACTTCCTGCGTTCATCATTTCATTATTTCCTTACTTCCTGTGTTCATCATTTCATTATTTCCCTTGTGTTTACTTTATGATATATACGTTATTATTGTGTTTCATGTGATATTTGATAGCTCTTTAGATTCGGAAAAGACTATAATTTATTAAGTAATCATTAAAATTACTTAAACTTATATAGTTTAATGAATAAATAAGGACTAATAAAGATAATGTTAAATATATTATCAGCTCTGCCGCTCATTTTGGCCAGTGATCAAGGGTACTGATAAGATAGCCAATCATGAGCCTCTATACAAACACCAGTCAGGAGCCAGATGCACGGCTCAACTGAATGGTTATTTACCCTTTCACGCTTTTATGATGCAGAGGTTGCCAGATTATCAATAAGAAATAGAGTTATCTCACTCCTATAATTACCTCTCCAAAATTAGCTTTCTGCCCACAGCTAACTCAAAGACAACTGCAGAGGTTGAAGTAACTAAACTAAAGGTTTATAAATACCCCTGATGGTAGCAAAGGTTTTAAAGTATCCCCAATAGGCTCAAAATCGCGTCATAAGCGTGAAAGTGTTAATTGACCACTTGCGAGTTTTTTCTATAAGAAAGTTGGAGCTGTAGACATCGATATTAAACAAAAATGCAATAATAATGAAGGTTTCGGATGGTAAAGGGTATGTTGAATTGGATTTTATGTATTTATAAATGAACTACAACCGTAGTTTAGCTGGTAATTCTGCTAAATATAGATGTCTACAACTCCAACTTCCTTATAGAACGAAACTCGCACGTGGTCAATTCTCTATCTGATAGTTTTGTACTTCGGAGCTTCCTTTGCAATGTTCGAGGCTGCAACATGTATCAGAGTTAAGGGGAGGCAGTTGGTTTTTCCGAGTCCTCCTCGTCCCTCATGTTTAGCCCTATTAGTTATCAGAGATTTCAAGACATTCGCCCCATTAGTTTGGCGATATTCAGACCTTTTGGCCCATTTATTTGCCAATATTAAGACCTTTCGTGCCATTTAGGGGTCGATTTTTTTCCTGGCGAGCGATAGCGAGCCTGTATTTAAAGAAGAATCGGCCTTCGGCCAGGACATTCTTCTACCGAACAATATACACATATACAGTATATCAAATATTTTTGTCTTGTGGGTGTTTTTTTTAAAGTTTGATAGAGGTTTAGAGAGCAAACTAAACCCCTTCCTTAAACCATTGAGCCGAACCAGTAAATTATGGTGCACAATACCGTTTGGGCTCCCTTAATGGCGGCAACTGTACACTATAACAACAAATTATAATAGACTCACCGGATTGCAGGAGGTTGCAACAGCAGGAAGCAACACGCTAAAATTGGAAAAATATATACTTATAATAAGTATAATAATGATGATGATGATGATGATGATGATGATGATGATAATAAAAATTTAAAGTTCAAAATAATGTAACATTATATTATGACGTGTTTTGATGAATCCATTATTGAAAATGATATACTATTACTACTACTACTACTACTAATAATAATAATAATAATAAAAATAATAATAATAATAATAATAATAATAATAATAATACAAATAATAATAATAATAATAATAATAATAATTAAAGTTGCAAGCAACGTTGTCCGGGGTTCGAGGGGTTTGGCAAGCAGGGTATTGTGTTGGATACAAAAGTTGTGTCATAGATATCAAAAGATCATTTAACTTATCGGGCATGGAGAAACTACAAAAGGAACAGATTGTGCAAACAAATAAGAACGAGAGAGGGAGAGATTGCCTGTATAAGGGATCTGCCTCTATTCATTTAGTAACAGAGTTGTAGATATGTGGAATAGGCTACCGAGTGCTATAATGGGATCAAGAACAATAGAGCTTCAACTTGAAATTAGATAGAACGAGATGGGTTGGGTGTGAAAGGGATCTGCCATGTGTAGGTCAATCGGCTCTCTGCAGACTCCCATTTTCTTATTTTGTTTATGTTCTCATTTGTGAGGGTGAGAGAGTATGGCAAGAGAGAATAGGATGTCATAAACGTAAGGAAGATAGCGATAAATATGAGAGAGAGAGAGAGAGAGCGCGGGATGGGTTGGGTGTGAAAGGGATCTGACATGTGTGGGCCAATCGGCTCTCTGCAGACTCCGGTTTTCTTATGTTCTCATTTGTGAAAGAGAGAGAGAGAGAGAGACTAGGATGTCATATATGTAAGGAAGACAGAGATAAATGAGAGAAAGTTGTTATGAGATGGGTTGGGTGTGAAAAGGATCTGTCTTGTGTGGGCCAATTGGCTCTCTACAGACTCCCATTTTCCTATGTTCCTATTTCTTACAATTGTGTTTTGGTTGCAGGTATATAATAACATGGGTGTATAGTAAGTAGTGTAAATAACAGGTAACGTTTATGAGATGGGTTGGGTGTGAAAGGGATCTGCCTTATGTGGGCCACTTGGCTCTCTGCAGACTCCCCTTTTCATCTTGGTTGCATGTGTGAGGGATCTGCCTCATTTGTACCAGTGTACAAAACAAACAAGAACGAGAGAGAAAGAGATTGGCTGTGTAAAGGATCTGCCTCTATTCGCTTGGTTATAGATACTGTATGGCACCGGCACTAAAACTAATAGAGTTTTCCCATGCTAGAATAAGAAGGGCTATAGAAAAAATGAACAGAAGTAAGTCACCGGGACCGGATGGGATACACCCAAGAATCATAAAGGAAGGAGGTGAGATGTTAGTAGAGCCATTGAAAATATTATTTGAGGTATCGTTTAATACAGGACAAATCCCGATGGACTGGAGAGAGGCGAACATAACAGCTATATTTAAGAAGGGAAAGAGAAATGACCCAGGGAATTATAGACCAGTCAGTTTGACAAGTGTTGTGTGTAAACTAATGGAAACGGTAATTAGAGAAGGAATAATGGAGCATATGAAGTCAAACCAACTTTTCAGTGGGAGACAGTTCGGATTCTTGCCGGGGAGGTCGACGGTACTACAGCTAATTAAGGTGGTAGATGATTGGATGCAAATTCTAGAAGATGGTCATGTAATAGACGTGGTATATTGCGATTTTATGAAGGCCTTCGATAAGGTCCCACATAAAAGGTTAATAGAGAAAGTTAGAAGCTATAATATAGGGGAGAAATGTGTGAAATGGATAGAAGCCTTCCTGAAAGATCGGAGACAGAGGGTACTGGTGAATGGAATAGGCTCGGGGTGGAGGGAAATTACAAGTGGGGTACCTCAGGGATCTGTGTTGGGACCACTGCTGTTCGTTATATTTATCAACGACTTACCTGAAGTTATAACTAATGGAAGTGAGGTATACCTGTATGCGGATGACACTAAGCTGTATAGAAGAGTGAGGAGTAAGGAAGATGTGGGTTTGCTTCAAGGAGATGTGGAGGGCATGAAGGGATGGTCTGAGCATTGGTTAATGCCTTTTCATCCAAAAAAATGCAAGTACATGCGGATTGGGACAAGCAAGATAGACAAGGTAGGATACAGTATGTATGAAGCGATGGAGGAAGTGAATGCAGAAAAGGATATAGGAGTAGTGATAGACAATAAGTTAAATTTCTCAGAACATTTAGCGGAAAAGATAAACAAAGCCAATAGAATTGTAGGGCTGATAAGGAGAACATTTGTGTCACTTGAAGAAGAAATCTTCAGGAATCTCTATACAGCGCTGGTTAGGCCGCACCTGGAATATGCGAACCAGGTGTGGGCTCCATATATGGTAAAGGATATAGAAGCAGTGGAGAAAGTGCAGAGGAGAGCTAGCAAGCTGGTACCAACGTTGAAGAACGCGGGCTATGAGCAGAGGTTGAGGACACTGGGGCTTCCGACACTGGCATATAGGAGAAAGAGAGGGGATATAATAGAGACTTTTAAGATAGTGTCAGGAAAGTACGATGAGGATGTGTGTGAAGGTATCTTCTTGATGCGGGAGGGAACAAGAACGAGAGGACACTCTAAGAAAATTTACAAAGAAAGAAATAGGCTTGAGAAGGCAAAGAACTCATTTTGTGATAAGAGTGGTAAATGAGTGGAACGCACTGCCCCAGTATGTAGTCAATTCCGAATCAATAAGGGAGTTTGAAAGTAATCTTGATAAAGCATGGGGAAGACAAGATTTGAAGTTTGATTATAAAACAAAAATACAGAATAGTAAAAATGTTGCGTCTGCTACCGCCGCCGCCAACACCGTGAACGACCGCAGCAGTACAAGTACTGGTACTGAGCTGGATACACAGGCCTAGTTTGCCTTTTTCCAGAGGATCTACTGTAAGAAACTGTAAGAAAGTATGTGGAATAGGCTACCAAGTGCTATCGTGGGATCAACAACAATAGAGCTTCAACATAAAATTTGATAGGAGGAGATGGGTTGGGTGTGAAAGGGATCTGCCATGTGTGGGCCAATCGGCTCTCTGCAGACTCCCATTTTCATCTTGGTAGCATGTGTAAGGGATCTGCCTCATTTGTACCAGTGTGCAAATAAGAGAGAGAGAGAGAGAGAGAGATTGGCTGTGTAAGGGATAGATCTGCCTCTCTCGTAACAGAGTCGTAGATATGTGAAATAGGCTACCTAGTGCTATAGTGGGATCAAGAACAATAAAGAAATTCAAGATAAAATCAGATAGACATATGGACAAAATGGGTTGGATGTGAAAGGGATCTGCCTTTTGTGGGCCACTTGTCTGCAGATTCCCATGTTCATCTTAGTTGCATGTGTAAGGGATCTGCTTCATTTGTACCGATGTGCAAGCAAACGAGCGACAGAGAGAAACTGGGTGTGTAAGGGATCTGCCTCTATTCGTTTAGTAACAGAGTTGTAGATGTGTGGAATAGGCTACCAAGTCCTATAGTGGGATCAAGAACAATAGAATTCAACATAAAATTAGATAGGACAAGATGGGTTGGGTGTGAAAGACTGCCACGGGTGTGTCTGGCCACCATTTACAATACCTCTACAGATGGGACCAAGAGAATCACCTCTACAGTACCTCACTTGAGGAGTGGATATAATAGAAAAGGAATTAGGAGGCACAAAAGCATGGCCTGCAATATAGAAAAAGTCAAGAAGAGTGAATCAAAGAAAAACATTTATCATGCAGCAATGCAAGCCATTTATATAAAGAGTATAATCTTAAAATATAGAGAACAACCTGGTACATGTATTATTAGGGTAAGTGTTTTTATAGAATAATGATTGCCTTCACAATAAGGAAAAAAATGAAATTCCCATACTACTATTCTGAGATAGGTCAAATTGAGTTCAAATTATCATCCAAATATAGCCTGACTGAAATTGAGGGAAGGTATGCAAACACGGGTAATACCTTCCACTGGTTCAGCTTTTAGTGGGTAGAGAACAGTGTTGGCTATACTTTTCTATAGGACAAACCTGTCCCTATATACAGACCTATTTCATATGGACTTAATTATTTTAGAGTAAATTTAAGTAATTTGCTAAATGAACTAGACAAATACTCAATTAGTTGCATTGTGAACACATCCAAACTAACTCTTCTATTGCAAATTTAATGGAAAAGCGTGGATACTCTCAACATGTAACACAACCAACAACTGAAAATGGCACCCTAATTGATCATGTTTATGCTAAGAGATGAGGAAATATGAAGGTGAAAGTTATTCCCACATATTACAGTTATCATAGTGAATTTCCATTGAAATTTGAATGCCCCTTTTTGTATGTTTTTCCCCTTCTATTCTTATTCTGTCTAATTCGGTTGTCTTCCGGACGGCCTATATCATATGCCACCCTGGCCTGGCTAGTTTATTGGCTCCAGAATTTATTTGTGTCTATTGTCGCTGGTGCGGTCAAGCTGACTCGATTCCCCTCAGTGGTGTATTATGTGTGTATCTCTGTGTGATTTATTTCTTCCTTAGACCTGATTTCTCATTCTTCACCCTTGATCACTTCTTAATTGGTGCTGCAGTGTAGCAGTTCTTGACTCACCCTTCGGCCCTACCCTATAAGAGGAACTCTGGTGCGGCTGAATTGGTGAAATGGTGAGAAATGTCTGCGTATCTTCACCTTCCTAGATTTGTTCACCTCTTGCCCTTCCCTACCTATCATATCTTGATTGGTTGTCCATCTTGATCTAATCCTTCAGGCCAGCCCTATAAGAGTTTTTTGGGGAACTCAGTGGTCTGGTTAAACTATTTTAATAAATATCTTTTTAACCCTTAACCATCGGCGCTCGACATATGTCGAGTTAAAGAAAACGTGCCCATATGCGGGTCTCGACATATGTCGAGTGCAATTTTGAGCACGTAATGTGCTCTGAGAGAGAGCTGAGCGGTGCTAGGAGCAGAGATTACTTCCTGACCGCTCGCCACCACCGCCGTGGGTCGACTGAAATTTATTACACCCTCCTCCACCCTCTCTCACTCGCTACACAGGGAATTATGTAAGGAAATTACCTTATTGTAGGGTTTTTGCACTCGTGTTGCACGATCGTTGCAAGAGAACCAGTGGTCGTAGAAGGATGGTTCGGGTGTCATTCGAAAGCTCTGTTTATGCCCTTTCAGGGATAGATACTTGTATTACGCTCTGGGTCTTGTTTATGCATGAAAAAGAGCACGGAAACAACCCCCTTTAGGGTAAAACCACCCACTTGGCAGGTAGAAGTTACCGACCCACCCGCTCTTAAGGCGTTAAATATGTAAAATATGCAATAAATTATGTAAAATATATTGTTTTTTCTTTATATATATAATTGTCATTATGAAGTTAAATTGGTTTCACAGGGAAAATATATACTTGAACAATTGTTTCCGCTGACAAAGAAATTATAGATTCTTGGAAGATACCATACACTACGAAAGATTATTCAACATGGAATTTGAATGGAATAGAGCAGCTTAGCAACGAAAAGCCAATACTCCCCCCTCCCTGTGATTGTGCCAGCTTTTGTAAGCAGTGCAATAACTTAATGAAGGACAGAAAAGCTGCAGGATGCTCTGGCATTCTAGCTGAGATGATTAAGGCCTCAGGTGAGAAAGGAGTAGGTGTGTTCAATGAGCTAATTAACTTCATCATCAGAGAGGAAGTAATATCTGATGAATGGCACAAAAGTACATTATATACTGTATATGAGCAAAGGGGACTCATTGGATAGGGAAAATTATAGGGGCCTGAAAATACTTGATCAAGTCATGAAGGTCTGTGAGAAAGTCTTTGAAGGTATGATATTGACGATATGCAGTTTGGTTTCATGCTAGGACACGGCACAATCCAAGTCATGAAGGTATTTGTGTGATAATGAAGATGTATGAGGACTCACAAACGGCAGTGAGGGTGAAAGATGTACCGGTACTGAGTGATGAGTTTTCAGTTCGCGTCGGAGTCCACCAGGGCTCTGTGTTAATGAAGCCCTTTCCTCTTTTGTTTATGGTTCTGGAGGCACTATCTGGTGATTTCAGAGTTGGGCTCCCCTGGGAACTGCTATAAGGGTCCTGAAAATGCTTGACTAAGTCATGAAGGTCTGTGAGAGAGTCTTAGAAGGTATGATAAGGGAAAGATACTGTATGTACTTAAAAGATAGGGGTCTGATGTTGTGTTTGCAGACCGGGAGAAGGCCTTTGATAAGGTAGCCAGAGAAGTTGTGCAGTAGGCTAGGAGAAAACTTGGCATTGAGGAGTGGCTGGTGCATGTGATAATGAAGATGTACGAGGACTCACGAACGGTAGTGAGGGTGAAAGGTGTACAGCTGAGTGAGGGACATATACAGTACGGTGCTAGATATTTGATAAGGGTTAGCTTTATATCCCATGTACTGGTTACTAGGGACATATACTAGGTGTTAGGTGGAGGTTAGTTTTGTATCCAAAGTACTGGGTACTAGGGACATATACTAGGTGTTACGTGAGGGTACTGAGTAATGAGTTTTCAATTCGCGTCGGAGTCCAACAGGGAAGTGTGTTAATTAAGCCCTCTCTTCTTTTTTATGGTTCTGAAGGCTCTATCTAGTGATTTCAGAGTTAGGCTCCCCTTGCAACTGCTATAAGAGGCCTGAAAATGCTTGACCAAGTCATGAAGGTCTGTGAGTGTGAGAGAGTCTTTGAAGGTATGATAACTTCATAGTCAGGCAGCTGCAGGAAAGATATCTAAGGTGTTTTTCCGGTCCCGTCTCAAGACCACCGTCGCAAGATCTACCCGAAAAACTGTTTTTCTGGTCCCGTCGCAAGCCCACCTTTAGCAAGCGAGACACCAATATTCTCTTGCGACGGCAAGAGAGCTCCAGGGCTGGGTTGACAGCAAGCTGAAACATCTCACTCAACTTACTGTTTCTCCATTCTAATTTATTTCGGTATATTTGTTTATCCAAACATTATGTTATAATTTACTTGCCTATTATTAGGAAGTAGAGTAATAAGAGCCCACAGTAAAGTATATCCAATTGTTGATAATAAATTAATGTGGGACAGTACGCTTGGTTAAATTTTGTCCACAAAACAACAACAAACCCCAGCTTTGACTAGGCCTAGGCTATGCTATTTACCGATTGTTTTTTCATATCAGAATTGCATTTATATAATCCTTATGATAATTAAATTGGCGGTGAATGTTATTCCGATGAAATGGAAGTTGTATAGCCTAGCCTATATATTTGTAAGATGTGCGCTGGCTTGGAGCAAGCCTGTGTTGTTTTTCCTGTCCTGTGATGATCTTGCGACGGCTCGGTTGAGACGGTGGTCTTGCGACGGGCCCGGAAAATCACGTCTCTACTGAAAGTAAGAAGTTGTGCAGTAGGCTAGGAGAAAATTTGGCGTAGAGGAGTGGCTGGTGCGTGTGATAATGAAGATGTATGAAGACTCACGAACGGTAGTGAGGGTGAAAGGTGTACTGAGTGAGGGACATATGCTAGGTGAAGGTTAGTTTTGTATCCCACGTACTGGGTACTAGGGACATATACTAGGTGTTATGTAAGGGTTAGTATTGTATCCCAAATACTAGGTACTAGGGACATATACTAGGTGTTACGTAGGGTTAGCTTGGTATCCCACGTACTGGGTACTAGGGACATATACTAGGTGTTACGTGAGGGTTAGTTTTGTATCCAACGTACTGGGTCAAGGGGGCGGCAGCCTCCACCCATAATACTAGGATAGGTTAGGTAAGGTTGTTAGGTTAGGCTAATGGGGATGGATATAGTTTCCGAGTGTACGGTCGTCATGTTTACATTTGTCAATCGCCGTTGTTAACCTGCCCTTCCCTATCTATCATGTGTTGATTGGTTGTCCATCTTGATCTAATTCTTCAGGCCAGCCCTATTAGAGTATTTTGGGGGAACTCAGTGGTGTGGTTAAACTATTTTTAATATATATTTGTTTAAATATGTAAGATATGCAATAAATTATGTAAAATATATTGTGTTTACTTTATACCTATACAAATAATTGTCATTATTAAGGAAATTCCATTGACTATTTACATCGCTAGGCCTAGCTTCCTTATTTCTATTAATTTCCTCCAGGTCACAATGAAACCTATTGCTAACTTCCTTGTTCTTCAGCAGCCGCGGCGGTGGCGGCGTTGGACGCTTGGGATAATGTTCCCGTCTATTTTGAATGGCATTCGATACAATAATATGTTGAAAGCCCCCCCTCACCCCCCCATGACATGTTATCATCATATATATTGCCAGTAGGGGGCAAACAACCAAAAAAATTGCCGCAAAGCCCTTCCCTCAACATATTATTGTATCCAATGGCAGTCAAAATAGACGGGAATATGATTGCAAGCGTCCACCGCCGCCGCCGCCGCCGTCATGTTTACATGGTCGATCGCCGCAGTTTGGTTAGGCCTATTTGCCCCCTGCTGGCAAATTATATGATGATGACAATATGTCATGGGGGTGTTTGCCCCCCTCAACATATTATTGTATCCAACGGCATTCAAAATGGACGGGAACATGAAGGCAAGCTTTCGTCGCCGCTCTGCGTAGTGTAAACATTGGTTGGGGTACGCCCGAACTCTACATTCTGCCCGGCTAGGCCTATATTTTAGGCTACAATAAATGACTAGGCTAAGCTATTTTATCTATAGGCTAGGCCTAGTCTAATATTACAATTTAAGGTAGCATTCAAGGAGACTACAGCAGGACTTACTTTTGACGGTTTGACCGGGTATAGGCTATCTTAGTGTTTACTAGGCCTATACCCCTTTGAAAGGACATTAGCCTAGCCTAATCTAACCTATCATAGTAGGCTATTATGGGTGGGGGCTGGCGCCCCCACACCCCGATTTTTGGTGTATTTGTCTATTTTGCCCCCTGCTGGCAATATGACGATGACATGACATGGGGGGTGGCAAAGCCACCCCTCAACATATTATTGTATCCATTGGCATTCAAAATAGACGGGAACGTGATTGCAGACGTCCGCCGCCTCCGTCATGTTTACATTTGTCGATCGCCGTTGTTAAGTTCGCGTCTATTTTGACGGAGATTTATTTTGGTTATTTGCCCCCTGCTGGAAATATATATTATGATGACAGTATGTCATGGGGGGGTGAAGGGGGGCAAAGCCCAACCTCAACATATTATTGTATCCAAAGGCAGTCTAAATAGACAGGAAAAGGATGGCAAGCGTCCGACGCCACTACGCGTACGCGTAGTGTAAACAAGGCTGGCGATACACCCGGTAACTACATTCTACCCGGCTAATGTCCTTCCAAAGGGGTAGCCTATAAATTAGTAAACACTAGGATAGCCTATACAACGCAACTCTTGCCGATAGGCCTAGCCTAAAGGCTAACCTATTCATAAAGGTGTCTATTTTGACGGCAATTTTTTCGGTTATTTGCCCCCTGCTGGCAATATATATTATGATGGTAAAAATATGTCATGGGGGGGGGGGGGTGAGGGGGGGCAAAGCCCCCCTCAACATATTATTGTATCCAATGGCATTCAAAATAGACAGGAACTTTATTGCAAACGTCCGACACCTCCCCCACCACCGCCATGTTTACATGTGTCGATCGCCGTGGTTAAGGTCGCGTCTATTTTGACGGCGATTTTTTCGGTTATTTGCCCCCTGCTGGCAATATATAAGATGATGACAATATGTCATTGTCAACAATGACCTCTAACCTCTGTATCTCAAATAGGGCTAGAGCAAATTGGCTGCAAATTTCCACATCTAGGCTATTCCTTGACTGACTCTTCCCAAATGGTAGACATATTAGCTTGATCACTCTAGGCCTAGTTGTTTTTTAGTTACAGAGGTTATAGCCTAGGTCATGATTTCTTGCCTACTTACACCGAATAGACTAGGCCTATTGTAGATTGGTAAAATATTTGCTTAATAGGCCTAGGCTATGTTGGCTGTGCAATTGTCTCGATTTCACTATTTTTACCTAATTAGGCCTAAAGCAGCCTGAGTCTATTCCCAACCCCCAAACAGTATCCCATGTTAAGCCCTAGGCTAGGCCTAGGCTAGGCCTAGGCCTAATCCCACTCTCAATCAAAATTCGAACTAATAAATTCGTACCTACTGGTAGCGCTGCCTAGGCTAGGCCTATATTTTTCGTGAATAGATATAGAAAATGGTTTAAAGGAAAGAGCATCCTATATTATGTTCAAATAATATGTAATAGCACTGTGTATGGTTGTATTAAATTTAAATAGTGATAGATGTGTATATTAATGGGATAAATACTCCGAAGTTCGCATACGTTCAGAAAATTATATTGCAACACTGTTGCCAGATACTAATCAATCCCATTATCATTATATCATAATGGATTTTACTCATTTGCATAATTTCAAATACCTAGGACATTAATATAATATTTTCCTATCTTTTTTGTAGTGATATTTGCCTGATTTAGTGGTATATTGGTGTCTGTCTAGGGTTATAATGCATTGTGAAAGTTACCTCTGAATCTCTGACTTGGTAACAGTTCGGTATGGGTAACCCTGCTTTCTTTGAGTACTACACGGCAAGAGAAGCTTTCGGTTCTGTCATTACTGTTCAAGGTAAACAGCAACTGCTAAATTCGACATCATGTTCAAATAATATGTAATAGCATTATCTATGGTTGTATTAGACAACAATCGTGATAGATTTCTATTTTATGTGGATAAATAGTATTAAGCTGAATAAACTAAATACCGAAAGTTCACTACAGTGGTTGTGGATACATTTGCTAGATATGAGGGAGGTAGGAAGGAAGGGTTAGGCAGTGTTGCCAGTTGTACTGCTATATATTACCGCTAGATGTAGAGCTATTTACTTCAATTTAGCAGCCATTTTTTCATATTTAGAGAGATTTACTAGGGAAAATTTAAACATTTCAGACATTCTAGTCATATTACATTGTAAAATTTGCAAAACAAACAAACCAAAACTCTTTAGAAATTGCAGCATTATTCTAACATTGTTTGACTATGTAGCAACATGCTAGCGACTTTTGAGTAAGGATCTAGCGGTATTTTGTGGAGACATACTGGGAGGGTGGGAGGTAGGTGGTGGTTGCAGTGTTGCCAGTTGTAAAGCTACATATTACCGCTAAATGTAGAGCTATTTACATCAATCTAGCAGCCATTTCTTTTATATCTAGAGACATTTACTAGGGATAATTTGAAAATTTCAGACATTCTAGTCATACTATATTGTAAAATTTGCAAAACAAACAAACCAAAACTCTTTAGAAATTGCAGCATTATCCTAACATTGTTTGGCTATGTAGCAACATGCTAGCGACTTTTGAGAAAGGATCTAGCGGTATTTCGTGGTAACACTTTAGGAGGGTTAAAATACGAGTCACACAGGCAATTGCCAAAACTTTAACACCTTACGAGCGGCCTATGCGGTTTATTTATATGTACCGCCCAGCGGGGTGTTTTTAGCCAAAATAGGGCTGTTTACGTGATCATTTTCATGCCTAAATAAGACCCAGAACGTAAAACAAGTACCTATCCCTGAAAGGGCATAAACAGAGCTTTCGAATGACACCATAACGATCCTTTTATGATGGCTAGTTTTCTTGCAATAACCGTGCAACGCGAGTGCAAAAAGCATGTAATTAGCCACTTTCCCGATACAATTCCTTATATAGCGAGTGAGAGAGGGAGGAGGGAGCTGGGATTCGTGTCAGTATGTTTGCCGCGGTGGTCTGGAGCAGTCATACGCTCGCTACTCTCCTGCCACCACTTGTCTCTCTCTTTCAGCAACATTACGTGCTGAAATTGCCACTCGACCTATGTCGAGCGCCGCCATAGTCCAGCTTTATTTAACTCGACTTATGTGGTGAGCCGCTAATTAAGGGTTAAAGGTCCATATCATTGTTATTAAACTAAGCATTTGGCAAAGGGAGGAATTGTTAAAAACCTTAGCCAATACTCTGTCATTCACCAAAAATAAATTTGAATTTATCATTATTATTTAGTAGGGTAGGTATGTATAGGTAGGTTGGATAAATAATTGCTGGAATTCGTAGGGACTCGAACTGTTTTGAGAGAGTTAAATAAAAAAACAATTATAGATCTGAATAATACAGAGATTATGTTATTAAGCAAAACTGGGGGATGCGTGGAAGCCTATAGACTGTAGACGGTAAACTTTGTGTGGGTAGCGAATGCGGTTTTAAAGTAATTTAAGAATAGACAGTTTTCAATGCTGCGGCCAAACTATTCCACCCATTTATATTTTGTTGGTATCAATACGTTCGGAATCGCGAGCCTCACCCAACTACGCAAGCATGGCTTTGATCATCGGCGCAGTTTTCAAGATGTGGAATTTTAAGTGGAATTAGAGTTTTTTTCAAGATTGCCGGAAAGAAACCCACATGCAAAAGCAAAACCTTCTCTATAAAATTTGCGGAGCATTAGTAGGGGAGTGCGTATGCCAAAGCCCAGTCGTTTCCTGTGAGTGGGAGAGACGGTATTTAGGCGTCATGTTTCTCGGGAAATCGGCTGCCACGGACCTGTTTGGCCACCATGCCGGATGTTTAGCATATCAAAAGTTGCCCAATACAAAAACGAACCTCTTGTGAAAGTTTGATCCCGATCCAAAAAGCGGTTCTGGAGTTATTGCGTCGAAACCGGCGCGTAAGAAGAATTTGGATGAAATCCCAGGTTTAATGATTACAATAGGGGTTCCCCGTAGGGGACTAACCCCTAATAACAATACAAATAATAATAATAATAATAATAATAATAATAATAATAATAAGCTTACCAAAGACTGCAGCCGGCCACATCACGCCCACACCACCCACTACCACTCTGTAAAACACAAAATAATAATGTAGTATCATGTGCTATCCTTTCCTTCCACTATTATTTAAGGGGGGTCACCGGCTTTTTTGTTAATTTTTCTCTCCTTTTTTCTCTTTCCCTGGCTTGTATCCATTCGGCCCCATTCAGCCAACTGTTTTAAGACGTTTATCCTCATCCAGGTGTCGATTTCTTCCTGGCGAGCGAAAGCGAGCCAGCATTGTATGGAGAAATCCGGCTTCGCCGGCGAAATGTTTCTATCGAAAAATGTACAAATTTAGCTGGCTGTCAAAACAACAATATATATATGCTGGCTCGCTACCGCTCGCCAGGAAAATATTGACACCTGGATGGGGGTAAACGTCTTAAAACAGTAGGCTGAATGGGGCCGAATAGATACAAGCCAAAGAGAGAGGGAGTGAAAGAGAAAAAAAGCGAGGTGGGCTTCCTTAAATGTAGTATCCATGTGCTATCCTTTCCTTCCATTATTATTTAATGGGGTTCTTATATCTCATTTATAATAAAGGCTTGACCACCTAGCTTGTATCACAAGGTCTGTGTGGTCCTTGTATCTATGCAGAAAAAAACATAGCCATATTCCATAATAAAATATATGGTGTGAAAAAGGTATATTAGATCAAGAGTTATATTGACTATAGTCCGTTCATGCTAAGTTGGGAAGAAATCGTATTTCCTAACCTCTCATAACTTAAGGGGGGTCACCGTTTTTTTTTTTTTATCTCTATCTTTTTCTATCTTTCCCTGGTTTGTATCCATTCGGCCCCATTCAGCCAACTATTTTAAGACGTTTATCCCCATCCAGGTGTCGATTTGTTCCTGGCGAACGATTGCGAACCAGCATTGTGTGGAGATATCCGGTTTTACCGGAGGAATTTTTCTATCGAAAAATGTACAAATTTAGCTTGCTGTCAACACAATAATATATATATGCTGGCTCGCTACCGCTCGCCAGAAAAATATTAACACCTGGATGGGGGTAAACGTCTTAAAACAGTAGGCTGAATGGGGCCGAATGGATACAAGCCAAAGGGAGAGGGAGTGAAAGAGAAAAAAAGCGAGGTGGGCTCCCTTAAAAGAACTAAAGTAATCGAGCTAATATTTCTACCAAATAGGAAGCCTTGGCTAGGGAATATGTGTATACATTGACAGCTTATTTGCTCTAGCCCTTTTTGAGTTACAGATGTTAGAGGTTACGATTTCTGCCCAAACTAGAGTGAACGGACTATATGATTTATTTTTCTGACCTTGTTTATCTGACCCTTTCTTTTTCTACCGAAAAATGTGCAAATTTAGCTAAGGGGAGGGCTGGGGGTGTTTATATAAGCTTGGTCGAGGTCTAGGGAGCAAAAAATAAGTAAATCTATAAATAAAATAGATAAAATGAAATACATATATATAAAATTATTATATATTCACAATTTAGTGCTCTCCTAAAACTTCATGAACGAAATAAGCCGAAATAAATAGTGATCTTTCTGAAACTGGATTATATATTATAGCCCTTTATCACAAATGATCAATCAGTTGTATTACCTTCGTTCGATAAAGGGTTAGGGAAGCACTTCGTAAAGGGGGGTCACCTGCTTATTTTATCTTTCTCTCCTTTTCTCTCTTTCCCTGGCTTGTATCCATTCGGCCCCATTCAGCCAACTGTTTTAAAACTTTATCCTCATCCAGGTGTCGATTTCTTCCTGGCGAGCGATAGCAAGCCAGCATTGTATGGAGAAATCCGGCTTCGCCGGAGACATTTTTCTATCGAAAAATTTACAAATTTAGCTTGCTGTCAAAACAAATATATATATATGCTGGCTGGCTACCGCTCGCCAGGCAATTATTGACACCTGGATGGGGGTAAGCGTCTTAAAACAGTAGGCTGATTAGGGCTGAATGGATAAAAGCCAAATAGAGAGGGAGAGAAAGATAAACGAAAAAGCGAGGTGGGCTCCCTTAACCCTTTGAAGATTATGACAGTGTTGGTGGTGTAATGGTTTAGATGCTTATGTTCTGGGTGTGGTGTCCCGAGTTCGAATCCCGGGAGGATCATATGCTTTCATTAGTTTATTCAAGTGCATTGGGGTTTGTAATTGATGATTAATGTTAAGAACGAGGTGTTACTTAATATCATTAGACGCGATTTTATGCAGTTTAGGAAGGATCTGTGGGAATTATAAGACTATCTCAAATATACCCCTCTGACTTCCATACACCCTTCCTAATCTGAATAAAATCGTCTAATAATAGCCAGAAAACAGAAACGAAAAATCGGGTCGTGAAAGGGTTAAGTGCGGTTTCAGGGCGGGGGGTGGGGGGGGGGGGGTTTCTGGCCACCCTTCTCCCTCATGTATAGCCCCATTAGTTTTCAGATTTTTAGACGTCCGGCCCCCTAGTTTGTCGATTTAAAGACCTTTCGACCCATTTCTTTGTCAATACTAAGACTTCGTACAATTTAGGTGTCGATTTTTTCCTGGCGAACAAACTCGAGCCTGTAATAACCGGCTTTCGGTCGTGAAATTTTTCTACCGAAAAATGTACAAATTCATCTTAATGGGAGGTCTTGTTTTTTTTTTTTTTTTTTTTTTTTTTTTAAAGCTTGATGGCGGTCTAGGGAGGAAACAAAATTATATGAAAGATAAATAAATATGCAAATAAATACGCTCACCCCCCCTTACAATGCGGGGGATGAGACATTAATACGCTCAACCCCCCCTTACAATGCGGGGGATGAGACATTAATACGCTCACCCCCCCTTACAATGCGGGGGATGAGACATAAATACGCTCACCCCCCCTTACAATGCGGGGGATGAGACATTAATACGCTCACCCCCCCCTTACAATGCGGGGGATGAGACATTAATACGCTCACCCCCCCTTACAATGCGGGGGATGATACATTAATACGCTCACCCCCCCCCCCCTTACAATGCGGGGGATGAGACATTAATACGCTCACCCCCCCTTACAATGCGGGGGATGAGACATTAATACGCTCACCCCCCCCTTACAATGCGGGGGATGAGACATAAATACACTCACCCCCCCTTACAATGCGGGGGATGAGACATTAATACGCTCACCCCCCCTTACAATGCGGGGATGAGACATTAATACGCTCACCCCCCCTTAAAATGCGGGGGATGAGACATTAATACGCTCACCCCCCCTTACAATGCGGGGGATGAGACATTAATACGCTCACCCCCCCTTACAATGCGGGGGATGAGACATAAATACGCTCACCCCCCCTTACAATGCGGGGGATGAGACATTAATACGCTCACCCCCCCCTTACAATGCGGGGGATGAGACATTAATACGCTCACCCCCCCTTACAATGCGGGGGATGAGACATTAATACGCTCACCCTCCCTTACAATGCGGGGGATGAGACATTAATACGCTCACCCCCCCTTACAAAGCGGGGGATGAGACATTAATACGCTCACCCCCCCTTACAATGCGGGGGATGAGACATTAATATGCTCACCCCCCCTTACAATGCGGGGGATGAGACATTAATACGCTCACCCCCCCTTACAATGCGGGGGATGAGACATTAATACGCTCACCCCCCCTTACAATGCGGGGGATGAGACATTAATACGCTCACCCCCCCTTACAATGCGGGGGATGAGACATTAATACGCTCACCCCCCCTTACAATGCGGGGGATGAGACATTAATACGCTCACCCCCCCTTACAATGCGGGGGATGAGACATTAATACGCTCACCCCCCCTTACAATGCGGGGGATGAGACATTAATACGCTCACCCCCCCTTACAATGCGGGGGATGAGACATTAATCCCTACTGGATCCGAACCCTGGAATAACATAATGAACTTCTGAAATGTACTGTACATGTTAGGTAAAGAATTAATCCTATAAAAGATACAATGACGTGTTGCTTTTCTGTTATCTGGCTATTATTAGACGATTTTATTCAGATTTGGAAGGGTATATGGAAGTCAGAGGGTTAATTGAGATAGTCTTTACCCTTTTACCTCCCACAGATCCTTCCTAAATTGTATAAACTCGTTTAATGATAGCCAGAATAAACTGTCAAAGTGTGTCATAATGATAGCCAGAATAAACTGTCAAAGTGTGTCATAATGATAGCCAGAATAAACTGTCAAAGTGTGTCATAATGATAGCCAGAATAAACTGTCAAAGTGTGTCATAATCTTCAAAGGGTTAATGAGGACATTAATCGTGGCATTAAGCTTAAAATAAGACTCTCGTCCAGACAAATTTAGGCATTTTTCAATATATAAATGTCATGGCCGAAGGCCGATCCCTCCTTAATTATATGTTTATGTTCTTTTTCTGAAGCCCCATCTCCCTCTTGTTTAGCCCCAATAGTTTCAAGATTTTCAGACGCTTGTCCAATTAGTTTTGGCGATTATAAGACCTTTCGTCCCATTCTTAGTCAATTGTAAGACCTGTGCCATGTAGGTGTCGATGTTTTCCTGGCGAGCAATAGTGTGTCTGTAGTCGGATTTCGGCCGGGCCATTTTTCTAAAGAAAAATGTAAAATTTACCTCGAAGGAGAATCTAAGGGATTTTTTTTATAAGCTTGATGGAGGTTTAGAGAGGAAACTAACATACTAAATAAACTAATAAATGAACCCTACCATAACACAGCTATTCCAACAGCTTCATCTCTCTCCAACACCCCTTCTCCCCTCTCAACACTCTTCCAGAAGTAGATAGGAGGTGCCGTTGTTTAGGCTTATCCCTAAATACGTTCACCAGACCTGACCCCCTTAGTGTGGTTTTAAAATACAGTTGTCAAAGTGTAGATCATTAATAATAATTAATATCGTTCATAACACCAATATCACCCAAACGAAATTAATGAAACCATGAGATCCTCCCGGACTTCGAACCCAGGATACCACATACATAACTTACATGCTCTAACTATTACACCATCAAGACAATTATAAGTTTAGCACAGTACCTCAGTAAGATGACAAGGGACTGTGGTTCTCGAAAAGGTGTTCCAGTCTTGATACTATTCTTGATTTACAGTGTGCTGGCTTAATAATCCAGTAGGCTTGATAGCCTCTGAAGTCCTATATTTAACTATCTCAGTAAGTTGACACCCACGACACAGCACAGAGCGGGAGGTGTGGCACTGTCCCTGCCACTGTCACTGTCACTATCAGTTGGTCCCTCATATACAGACTCCTATAGGAAAACAGCTGATAAGGTCATTCTTGCCGGCTCTATCCAGCAGTATGGTTGGCTTGGAACCACTAACCCGTTGAGTTCCAGCCGAAAAGTAACAATGTAACACCCAGTCCCATATATATATATATATATATATATATATATATATATATATATATATATATATATATTATATATATATATATATATATATATAACATAATGGGGTGGTCCAAGGTGGTCTCTGTGGGCTGCCAATTTTGCCTCACATCCTAAGCTACCATGTGTGCAAATTTGAGACCCCTACGAGCCTTTTGGGAGGTGCCTATGTTCTGGGTGTGGTGTCCCGAGTTGGAATCCCAGGAGGGCCATATGCTTTCATTAGTTTATTCAAGTACATTGGGGCTTGTAATTGATATTAATGTTAAAGAACGGGGTGTTACTTATTTCTATAGGTTCAGGAACTAATGTATAGCGAGGCTGGTCCTTGGTGATCTTGGCCCCATTCTATGTTCTTTCCTCTCACTAAAACATTACGCTTTCCATAATGCAGTTGGGTCTGAGTACATGATTAGATTGATATCCAATATTCGAAAATGGATATTAATCGTGATCGTGTACTCAACCTTTAACTGTGTTGGTGGTGTAATGGTTTAGGTGCTTATGTTCTGGGTGTGGTCTCCCGAGTTCGAATCCCGGGAGGGCCATATGCTTTCATTAGTTTATTCAAGTACATTGGGGTTTGAAATTGATATTATTATTATGATAAGAGGAAAATAACCAACATCCAAGGAACATTGCTGGGGATGGACGCGTTAAAGAGGAGCTTTTTGTTTTTTTGGACCTCCTTCCCCCTCATGTTTAGCCCCATTAATTTTGAGATTTTACGACATTCGTCCCATTAGTTTGGCGATTATAGGACCTATCACTCCATTTCTTTGCCAATATTAAAACCTCTCGTGCCATATAGGTGTCAATTTTTCCCAGGCGACTGATAGCACGCTTTTAATTTAGGAGGAACCGGCCTATGGCCTGAACTTTTTGCTATGGAAAAATGCACAAATTTGTCACAAAGAGGGGTCTTGGAGGTGTTTGCTTATGCTCGGTTCACACATGCACGAATTAACGTCCCATCCGTTCTTTTACAAAGAAAATAGGCAGGACGGCATCAATCTGGAGGGGGCCTAGGCGTCGACCGCGTGGATCGGGACATCCACGGGACACACGCGGGAGCAGACGGCGTCAAGACGCAGACTAACGGGATGAGAACGGCGGCAAAAAGCCGTTGGAAGGAGAGTCGGCGATGTGGCAACGTCCGTGTACCGACCATAGGCGGTTTTGCTGGCGTCCTTGCCCGATTGCAGGGGTCGGGGATGGACGGGACGTTAATTCGTGCATGTGTGAACCGAGAATTAAGCTTGGTGGAGGTCTAGAGCATAAACTATAAACTAAAAAAACTCTGCTTAATGGTCAAAGAAAGAAGTGAGAGAGAGAGAGAGAGAGAGAGAGAGAGAGAGAGAGAGAGAGAGAGAGAGAGAGAGAGAGAGAGATAGAGAGAGAGAGAGAGAGAAGGAGAGAGAGAGAGAGAGAGAGAGAGAGAGAGAGAGAGAGAGAGAGAAGAGAGAGAGAGAGAGAGAGAGAGAGAGAGAGAGAGAGAGAGAGAGAGAGAGAGAGAGAGAGAGAGAGAGAGAGAGAGAGAGAGAGAGAGAGAGAGAGAGAGATCACTTCCCTTGTAGATACCCATATTATGTCCCTCAGATTCACACCACTGTTCTAATTCCTTGATTTTGACGATAGTGCGTTGTTATGTGTGCGATTAGTTTGCTTGGGAACCAGATTAACTTGCTCATGTAGTAGTGTACACCCTATGTGGTGGATTGTGTTCTTTTATTTCATACATTTTATATTAGTAAGCGTTGTTTCCACATAGCGATTTTGATAAGTTATTTTGCCTTTATATTGTCTTTATCCAATTTTTGGTTTGTTTAGTTTGCAAGTTTTAAATTTTAATTAGTGACCCCGTTTAGCTAGCAGAGAGAGAGATACAAAGAGAGAGATAGAGGGGGGTGAGCGAGGGAGAGATCACTTCACTTTAGTAAACAGTAACTTTTATGTATCTTTGTCATGACATGCGGCTATTACCAGTAAAAAAAAAAAAAAATCCCCCACCCCCTTCTCTCTCATCTTTTGCCCCTTTACTTTGGAGATTCTAAGGCGTTTGTCCCTTTAGTTTAGCTATTTTAAAACCTTTCGTGTCATTTAAGTGTCGATATTTCCCTAACGATGGATAGCGAACAAACGCCGGGAAATTATTCTACCGAAAAATTTACAAATTTATCTCGAAGGGTTGGTCTTGGGGGGTATTTATTTTATTATGTGATGAACTTCTAGGGAACAATCTTAAAAATAATAACAAATAAATCTCCAAAAAATAACCTTTGTTTATCCTTGATTCTGATATTACCTTGACTCACAACATCCGTTCAACACAATAATTCTTATGCCTCTTATTCTCTTGGCCTGATCATATATTATACACCCTTTACCTACAGACTACCTCGGGTTCTAACCATTCTATATTATACACCCTTTACCTACAGACTACCTCGGGTTCTAACCATTCTATATTATACACCCTTTACCTACAGACTACCTCGGGTTCTAACCATTCTATATTTGAAAAATCTCATACTAAATACTTGTTGCTTAAAGACTTACTTTTATATCAAATTTATATATTTAGAAGGCTTGCTTTCATAAACCCATGTAACCTTGTTGTTGTTGTTGTTATTGTTGCTGTTGTTGTCGTTCACTAGGCTGCCTGGCCGAACAGCCCTGAGTCTCTAAGGAAGGCCATGGCCATGAACGGGCTTTCCCACAGGGCTTTCAAAGAGTGTAGATTGTGTTGTTGGCGTAAGCGATTGTGTAGAATGCAGTCTTCTATGATGTGTTTAGTATGGGGTGCCGTGTTGCATCCCGGTCAGGTGTCGACGACGAATATCCAGTCTCTTCTGATAGCTCAGAAGAGCTGGATGGTGCCCACATCTTAGCCTGGCCAGGTGAAGAAGGGAGGATTCAGAAGGATGGATTTCGGGAGGTCGTGCCTGCAGCTGCGTATTGTCTATGAGTGATTGGATGGAATGGTGAGAGATATGAGTATGAATGTGCTTCTGGAAGCTGGTTTGGGGTGGGCAGGGAGGAAGAGATGACAATATTTGTGTGTGATACCGTGTGCTGGGTGTTTTTTTTATATTCCTTGGTGTCTGAGGGTGTGCTGCCATGTAGTGTAGTGGGTGGTGTTGGTTCGTGGAGGCTGCAGCCAGGAATTGAGTGCCTCTCATGTCTAGGTGGTCTTTGACTTTGAGATTTTTTTTTTATTGATGTAGGTGATCTGTAGGTGTAGTAGCTGTGCAGCCTGTGATGAATTTTAGGGCTTTGTTTTGAATAGTCTGTAAGGTCTTGTGATGTGTTTCAGCTAGGTTAGAAGCCCAGACAGGGCTTGCAAAATCCATCACTGATATTATGTATTGTTTGTAAAATGTGGTGTAAGTTTCCTTGTTGTATCCATATTTTGTGTGGGCAAGTGACCTGAGGGCGTTAAGTCTGGGTATCAGCTTATTTTTATGTTTGTGATGTCATTAGAGTATCATATGTTACTCCTAGGATTGTGTATGTGTGTGTTAGGGCGGTGTTGTTTATGGTGAGGTGCGGGGTGTTTTTGTATTCGGCTGTCCAGCTTGTGAGGAGAGTTGCAGTGGATTTGGCTGGGGCCAATTTGAGTCTGTTTGTAGTGCACCAGTCATGTAGTGTGTTTAGATGGGGTTGAAGAAGAAGTGTTGCACTGTCTGGGTCTTGTTGTATGCATGTGAGTGTTATGTCGTCTACGTAGGAAGCTATATTTATTTGGGGTGCGTTGGGTGTAGGTATATCATGCAAATACAGATTGAAGAGGGCGGGCGACAGGACGGATCATTGCGGGAAGTTTCTGATGCTAGATGACGGACCGTGTACACATCTGCCTGCTAGGTAGTTGGCCAGCCACCTTTTTGTATTGTTTTGCATTCTTGTGTTGTAGATTTTGTTTGTTAGGTTGTGGTGGGCGATCGAAGGCTTTACAAATGTTGAGCATTGCAAGTAGTGATATGTGTGGTGGTCTGGCTGAGTTGATGCCGTCAAAAGCTCTTTGTGTAAGGTCTTTAAGAAGAGTGTTTGTGAAGTGTAGTGGCCTGAAGCCATGTTGTGTTGGAGCTAGGGGTAGAGTGTGTGTGGTCAGTTGTAGTATGAGGCATTCTAAGGCTTTGGAGGGGACCATGCTTCCAGATGCCTGGTATTGTGTTGTGTGAATAACTGTAGTTTGATATGTTGGTGAATGCTTGTATGCCTTGTGGTCCTAGGTGTCTGAGGTGTATGTTGCTTATGTTGTCTGGACCACAGGCAGTTGAATACTTGAGATTGTTGATGATGTGCTTTGTTTGGTTGTTTGTGAAGGGTGCACAGTCAGGGTCTGTGGGGAATTGTCTCCTACGTCGGATGACACGTCGGTTGTCTTGATGGGGGTTTAGGTGGCTGACATGAGAGAAGTGATTAATGAGAGTGTTTGCTTATTATTTGTATGAAGAAATAGAGTCTGTTGGTGTGATTGCGGCATGTGATTTTGTTGTGTTGCTGTTGGAAAGTGTGATGCTGTTTAGTGTTTTGTAGAGTTGTTTGGGGTCTTTGGGGTAGTTATTCCAATTTAGTGTTTGTTGTTCTTGTAGTCTGTTGTTAATCTGTGTGTTGAGTGCTTGGATTTGTTGTGCGATGTCCTGTATGTAGGGTGCTGGGGAGTGTTTCAGTGTGTCACGTTGTCTGATGAGGTTTTGAATTTCTGGTGTGAAGTTGGGGTGATGTCTTTTTCTGTTACCTCTTTGAATGTGTTTCTTGTCAGTGTTTTGGATAGTTGTGTTGAATGTGTGAACAGCATTGTTGATGTTTGTGATGGGTGTGATGTTTAGGGTTTCAATGTGTGGTTCTGTCTCATTTGTGAAAGCGTCCCAGTCGTCTCTTCTGTAGTTAGTGTATGCGTACCTGTGGCTAGCTGGGGTGAGTCTGGTTTTGGTGGTGGTGATAATGATCAGGAAGTGATCGGAACCCAAGGCTCCTACCACCTTCCAGGATGTTGTGATTGCGAGTTCTGGGGAGCAGAAGGTAAAAAAGTTATCTGCTTGGCGTTGTAGGACCAACCCTCTGTCTGTGTCAGGGTTGTCGACAAACCAGGCCGTCGTCTTGGCATTGAATTCGCCACCCAGGATGATGTGTGGAGTGTTTGTGGTTTGTTGTAATTGTGGTCTGTATTCGTTGGGTACTATGGGGGATGTATGTATTTATATTGGTAATGTTGGAATTATTGCCAGTGCTTATTTTGATGGATTGTATTTCTGTTGTGTTATCATGTGGGGGGAGAAGGGATTTGGCATGTGCGCTGGTGTCTGTGAAGTTTATTGCTGTGTGAACCAAGGTGATGAGTCCCCTGCCGCCGTTGTCGGCTCGGTTTTGTCTGATGGTGGTGAAGTCATGAAATATAGTTTTTTTTTTGTGTTGTGCGCAATGTGTATATTGTGTTGTTTAATGAAATGTGAGAGTTCGTGTTTCTTTGTGATAATGCCATCTATGTTTAGTTGAAGAATGAGAAATGATTCTCCGGCTGTCATTTCTCGAAGACTTCTTCTAGCAGGAGACATCAAGAGCAACCTTGGACCCACCCACAAATACATATATCCAACATGCTCAAAACCTATCACTTTAAGTCGTCGCACAAAGGGTTCAGATCTCTGCAATGTAGGAATACCTGTAGGTCTTTACACCATACCCAAGAGGATTTATGGAGCTCCGATCTTACTCTCAACCATCTTAACAATTTTACCAACACACCTAAACTTTGTTAGATGCTGAAATAGCCTCCCGAAAATATACCATGGGCTGGGATTGAACCCGGGACCCCTAGGCTATGAGGCAGACACTCTACCAGTTAGACCAAGAAAGATATCTCTCTTGGCCTGGTCGGCTCAAGGTATTTCCGCATCTGGTTCTGTTTAGGCTAACCTAATTTTACTGACTTTACAGCAATTCATGCAGGAAATGGACCCATTTCACCTGCGCAACACTTGCCTCCACGGTACACTACACAAACACCTGGACCTGTTCCTCATGCCCCTCCCTTTCCCAGTCAAAACCCTCTCCAACACTCCCCACACCTCTCCTATCCAACCCACCAATCCTTTCCGCACCACCCACATCCTCAACCCCTCACATCCCACCCCAACCTAATCCATCCATACCCTCACCTCCTGCACCTCAAACCCCATCCCCACCTCACTCATCTCCTTCCTCCTCACCCCCACCCCTACCCCCACCTCCACCTCATCCCCGAACAGCAGCATCCAAAATACACTTCACACACATGTAACCTTGTTTTAAATATCAATTGCACTCCTTTTAGTATTTAGATTTATTTAGATTATCAGTAGGTTCAGGGATATTTCGTAGCGAGGTCGTTCTATATGTTCTGTGCCCCATGAGTATTCTTTCCTCTCACTTAAGCTACCATAGTGCGGTGAGAATATAAACAGGATTTGATTAATATCCAGTATTCGAGAATGGATAATAAGTCGTAGGCGTGTGCATAAACCTTTAACCGTCTTGGTGGTGTAATGGTTAAGGTGTCTAAAAATCTGTATGTGATAACCCAGGTTCGAATCCCGGTGGATCACATGTGTGCTTTCATTAATTTCATTGGAGGTGTTTGGTGGTGTGGTGAAATTAATAGAAAATACTTTATAGGCCTATACCTTTGTATTGTAACCACCATTTGCCTGTGATAAATAAACCTTGCTCATGTTTCTGTTCTAATCTAAGTCTCCCAGCTGAGCTAAGGACTCTCGTTCATGTAGATAAGTAATACAGCCTTGGGAATTTCTGGTGACTAGGCGTATCTTAAGTATATTAATAGACATGGCAGGAAATGAGAGTGTGATGGTGGCAGGAAGGTTGGGACTGGAAACGTTTTCATAGAAGGGCAGCATTACTAGACCAGTCAAAGTAGGGCTGGACTTAGAACAAATTGCAATAGAAGGTTTTTTGGCTTTAACGTGTTTATTAGGTCCCTCTGATGAACATATAAAAAGTCTCCAACTTTTGGACACCGGGAAAGTGGTTAATTTGCATAAATTCAAGATGGCCGCCGTCCAAAGCTTCAATTTACAGATAACTTTTTTCTGGTTGCTCCTAGACCCTATAAATGTATTACAAACAACGTTTTTTGGCTTTAACTTGTTTATTAGGTCCCTCTGATGAACATATAAAAAGTTTCCAACTTTTGGACACCTGGAAAGTGGTTAATTTACAGCCAAAAAACCTTACAGCCAAAAAACCTTCTATTGCAATTTGTTCTAGGTCAAGCCCTACCTTTACTGCACATTATTGTCTATTACATTTTGCCTAGGCCTATACTAATCCCATCATCTTGTTTCTTGTTTCAACAGATTGGTGCAACATCTACCGAAGCAATGGAAGAAGAGGTGGTGCATAATCCCTGCGGCATTTGCTCAAACACGTTAGACGAAGGAGAAACAGTCAAGCTGAGGGCGAAGGGAGCAGATACTATCAACAAGGCCAGTACTGAACGTGGAACGCCATCAATTACCGTGTCCGAGGGCCAAACGGTGCACATTGATTGCCGAAAGAAGCATGTCAATACGAAGCCAAATAGAATTCCTGGGAAGCAGAAGAAACGTCCTGAAAAACCTGCTCTTCGTTCTCAGACACCAGACTTTTGTTTTACAGAGAACTGCTTTTTTTGTGGTACAAAAATCTATTTGGACACAAAGCATGATTCAGAAGAAGTGTATCCAGTACGCACCTTCAACTTTCAAAGGACAATACTTTCTGCATGTGATGCCAGGGCTGATGAGTGGGCTGACACTGTTAGAGGCCGAATTAACTTTGCACGCGATCTTCCAGCAGCTGACGCAATATATCACAAGCAGTGCAGCTCAAATTTCCAGACACATAGGCAGATCCCCTCCAAATATCGTGATTCCGCAGGCAGTGAACCTCCTCGCAAGGGTCGCAAAGTAGATGCCTCACGAGAGGAAGCATTTCTACTCGCAATCGAGGACCTAGTCAGTGGCAATGATGATGAACAGACTACAGTGGTTGATCTCGTTGATAGAATGTCCCAGTTGTGCCCTGATGTTGAAGCGTATAGTGTAAAATACATGAAACAGAAACTTATTTCATATTTTGGGGATGAACTGGTTATTAGTAACGTGCATGGACGCAGCGATGTTGTAACTGTCAAAGAAAGTGCTGCATAGATTTTGCAACAATTCAAAGACTCACCACAGACTGGTGATGAGGAAGCAGAACAAAGAAAGATAGTCAGGGCTGCGGCACGGTTGATCAAAGCAGATATAAAGAACATTGATACTTGTAGAGATTTCTATCCAGATCCTTCTGAACTCCGGTCGCTGGAAAAGAATGTGGCGTACGTTCCGCAGTCCCTTCGTATATTGCTGCAAGAGACGTTCAGTGGCAAGTCATGTGATCTTGAAGTTGCATCAATTGGACAAAGTATCGTGCAACTTACCAGAACAAGGGCCATTGTTGAAGAGGTCTTTGCGTATGAGTTGTCTAGCTACCCTACTGCTCTGTTCGATAAGTGGGGGAGGCTCAGGGAAGCCAATAAACCACAGCTAGGAGATGAGATAGCTGCTGTTGTTCCCAAGTCGTCATTGGAATCATTTGAGGAAGAAAGGACTGTGACCCATGTTCTGGATGGTGGTTCCTTATTGCAAAGGATTCCATGGAAGAAGGGTGACACATTTGAGGACATTGCAAGCATGTACATGAAGCATGTTTCCAAAAACTTTCTCAACCCGGTGGTTGTATTCGACGGTTATAAATCAGGACCTACTACCAAGGACATGACACACAATCGACGATCAAAAGGAGTCTTTGGTCAAAAGGTGATGTTCACTCCAACCATTCCCCTTCGGTCAAAAAAGGAAAACTTCTTGTCAAACTCGGACAATAAGCAAAACTTCATTGACTTATTGTGTGAAACATTCAAGGCAAATGGAATTGACTGTGTCAATGCGCCAGCAGATGCAGATGTCATGATTGCGAAGAAGGGAATTGAGCATGCAAGGGAAACCGTGACATATGTGATAGGTGAGGACACAGACTTGTTGGTGCTGTTGTGTCATTATGCGGAACGAGGGATGAATGATTTGTACTTCAAGTCGAGCAAGGAAGGTGGGAAATGTTGGCATATTAACTCAGTAGCAGAAGCTCTCGGTGAAAGCATCTGTCGTGTCCTGCCAGTTGTCCATGCACTCTGTGGATGTGACACAACCTCACGACTGTATGGTATTGGTAAAGGGGCTGCCTTGAGGAAAGTGAGGGAAGACAACGGTTTCTTGAAATGTATAGAAGCATTCTGTTGCCAAAGTGGAAGTAAAGACGCGATATCATCAGCTGGTGAAAAGGCCTTGGTTTATTTGTACGGGGGAAAAGGAAATGACACCCTTGACGGACTGCGAAAGACAAAGTTTTGCAACAAGGTGGCAAAAAGTTCAACTACCGTTGAAGTTCACAGCCTTCCCCCAACAACAACCGATGCAGCCAAATACCACTTGTTCCGAGTTTATTGTCAGGTCCAGGAATGGATGGGGAACTGTGTGGACCCCGAGAAATGGGGCTGGTGTCTGCGGAAGGGACAGCTTGAACCGAAGACGATGGATTCGCCAGTGGCTCCTGATTCACTACTGAAATTGGTCAGATGTCAGTGTAAGGGCAACTGTGACACTCAACGCTGTAGTTGCAAACGGAATGAGCTTGAATGTTCCAGTGCATGTGGTCAATGTAAAGGACTCTGTCAAAATAGCAACTTTGATGCAAGCACCGATGATCCAAGTGAATACGAACTCCTATCATGAATTACATAATTGGCTCTGAATGACGTCATACTACGTCATGTTTTTTTTTTTTTTTTTTTTATAAAAAAGAGGGACAACAGGTCAAAAAACCCATACAAGCACAAAGTGCCTGTGTCACCCCTTGTGAAAGAGACAGTTCAGCCTGTCTGTAAGGTTTTTCGGCTGTAAATTAACCACTTTCCAGGTGTCCAAAAGTTGGAGACTTTTTATATGTTCATCAGAGGGACCTAATAAACAAGTTAAAGCCAAAAAACGTTGTTTGTAATACATTTATAGGGTCTAGGAGCAACCAGAAAAAAGTTATCTGTAAATTGAAGCTTTGGACGGTGGCCATCTTGAATTTATGCAAATTAACCACTTTCCCAGTGTCCAAAAGTTGGAGACTTTTTATATGTTCATCAGAGGGACCTAATAAACAAGTTAAAGCCAAAAAACCTTCTATTGCAATTTGTTCTAGGTCCAGTTAAATTATTGCTAGATTTACTGGACTGGAAGACAACTTTATATTTTGAGAATGCTACTACAAAATATCTTATGTAGCGTAGGAAGGAATCCCGGTAGGATCACATGCTTTCATTAATTTCATTGGGAGGTGATTGGTGTTGGAAGTGAAATTAATAAATTATATTAGCTTAGGAAGGATCTTTAGAACTGAAAGAGATAATAACGATTGCATTTAACCTTTTTATAAACTGGTCTGCCCGAAGATGAATAAAATCGTCTGGAACTTACTAGGATATAATATTCATTCAATTATCGATACTAATTAAGGAACACCTCGTTCTTAACATTAATCATCCATTACAAACCCAAATGTACTTGAATAAACTAATTAAATCATATGGTCCAATTACAGCTAACGCCATCTGGATCCTGTGGTGGTACTAAGACTTTCCTGACATTTAAGCCGTTGTCACACGAGCGCTTTTTCCGTCAATTTTCCATGAGCAAGTTTGTTCTCGTTATATTTCGGGACTTTTTTGCACTGGTATCGGTAACTAGACTGAAGGTAGATTATGTTAGGCGGCTGAATTCTGATCAAGTGCAATAATTTAAGCTTCCAGACAATAATTGCCAGTAAAATTTGCTCGAAAAAGATCTCGTATGACACCGACCGTAGGGGGGTTTATTAGTTTGTTCCCTAGACCTCCATCAAGCTTAAAATTACATCCCTTAGACCCCCTTTCAAGATAAATTTGTAAATTTTTCGGTAGAAAAATGTCTTGGCCGAAGACCGGTTCCTCTTAAATTACAGGCTCGCTATCGCTCGCCAGGAAAAAATCGACACCTAAGGGGTACGAAAGGTCTAAAAATTGACAGAAATGGGGCGAAAGTTCTTAATATCGCCAAACTAATGAGGGCGAACGTCTTAAAATCTCAAAAGCAATATGGCTAAACATGAGGGAGAAAGGGGTCCAAAACAATCCCTCAAGTGCAAATCTCCCCTTAAGGGAAGGCGGACCGTTTTTCTGGACCACTTTCTCCCTAATGCTTAGCCCCACTAGTTTTGAGATTATAAGACGTTCGGCCCATTAGTTTGGCGATTTTAACACCTTTCGCCCCATTTCGTTGTCAATTTTAAGACCTTTCGTGCCATTTAGGTGTCGATTATTTCCTGGCGAGCGATAGCGAGCCTGCAATTTTAAGAGAAACCGGCCTTCGGCCGGGAAATTTTTCTACCGAAAAATTTACAAATTTATCTTGAAGGGGGGTCTAGGGGGTGTTTTCTAAGCTTGATGAAGGTCTAGGGAGGAAACTAAAAAAATATATATGAATAAATGAATTAATAGACCAAACAAACGGTCTGCCTCCCCTTAACCCTTCCAAGATGATGACTCAGTTTGACGGCTTATTATGACTATCGTTAAAAAAAATATATAGGAAAATTTGGGATTGGGCCTGAGTATATAGATAGATAGATAGATAGATAATTAGAAGATTGTAAGTTGGCGGTAATAAGTCATGTCTCAGCTGTCAATACGCTTGGCTCGCTCTGTGCTGTATTAATGTCTGTCAGATGTTGAATAGGGTGGGTGAGTGTAGTGCTAATAAGTCATGTCCCAGCTGCCATTACGTTTGGCTCACTCTGTGCTGTACTAATGTCTGTCAGATGTTGAATAGGGTGGGTGAGTGTAGTGCTAATAAGTCATGTCTCAGCTGTCAATACGTTTGGCTAGCTCTGTGCTGTACTAATGTCTGTCAGATGTTGAATAGGGTGAGTGAGTGTAGTGCTAATAAGTCATGTCTCAGCTGTCAATACGTTTGGCTCGCTCTGTACTGTATTAATGTCTGCCAGATGTTGAATAGGGTGAGTAAGTGTAGCACTAATAAGTCATGTCTCAGCTGTCAATACGTTTGGCTGGCTCTGTACTGTATTAATGTCTGCCAGATGTTGAATAGGGTGAGTAAGTGTAGTGCTAATAAGTCATGTCCCAGCTGCCATTACGTTTGGCTCGCTCTGTGCTGTATTAATGGCTGTCAGATGTTGAATAGGGTGGGAGAGTGTAGTGCTAATAAGTCATGTCCCAGCTGCCATTACGTTTGGCTCGCTCTGTGCTGTACTAATGTCTGTCAGATGTTGAATAGGGTGGGTGAGTGTAGTGCTAATAAGTCATGTCTCAGCTGTCAATACGTTTGGCTCGCTCTGTGCTGTATTAATGTCTGTCAGATGTTGAATAGGGTGAGTGAGTGTAGCGCTAATAAGTCATGTTTCAGCTGTCAATACGTTTGGCTCGCTCTGTGCTGTATTAATGGCTGTCAGATGTTGAATAGGGTGGGTGAGTGTAGTGCTAATAAGTCATGTCCCAGCTGCCATTACGTTTGGCTCGCTCTGTGCTGTACTAATGTCTGTCAGATGTTGAATAGGGTGGGTGAGTGTAGCGCTAGCAAGTCATGTCTCAGCTGTCAATACGTTTGGCTCGCTCTGTGCTGTATTAATGGCTGTCAGATGTTGAATAGGGTGGGTGAGTGTAGCGCTAATAAGTCATGTCCCAGCTGTCATTACGTTTGGCTCTCTCTGTGCTGTATTAATGTCTGTCAGATGTTGAATAGAGTGGGTGAGTGTAGCGCTAAAAAGTCATGTCTCAGCTGTCAGTACGTTTGGCTCGCTCTGTGCTGTATTAATGTCTGTCAGATGTTGAATAGGGTGGGTGAGTGTAGCGCTAATAAGTCATGCCTCAGCTGTCATTACGCTTGGCTCGCTCTGTGCTGTATTAAGGGGATAGTACTCGCTTTTTCTGGACCCCCTTCTCCCTCACGTTTAGCATATTAGTTTTGACATTTTAAGACGTTCAGTCCGTTAGTTTGGCAATTTTGAGACCTTTCGCCTAATTTTTTGTTATCAATATTAAGATCTTTCGTGCCTTTTAGGTGTCGATTTTTTCCTGGCGAGCAATAGCGAGCCTCTAATTTTAGAAGAAACCGGCCTTCTGCCGGTATCACACGAGAGCTTTTATAGTCAACATTCGATAATCAACATTTTTCTGGCAACATTTCTGGAATAATTTGCACTGGTATCGGAGATTAGACTGGTGATAGATGCCTTTACGTAACCGCAATAGTTAAAATGTTTACTTCATAAGCTGCCAGACTAATGTTGAGCAAAAATGTTGAGGGAAAAAGCGCTTGTGTGATACCGGCTTAACTGGCATATCACTACAATGAAACCTTTTACTGCCATGAGGGGTACATTATTCATGTACAGTCGGCCTAATAAGTCAATTATCGGCACCAATTATGTTTTGATCAATAATTGGTATCAGCAATATTTACACATGATTTCTTCTATTTGAGTGAGATATACAACCATGTTCCTACACTTACCCACCCTATTCAACATCTGACAGACATTAATACAGCACAGAGCGAGCCAAACGTAATGATAGCTGAGACATGACTTATTAGCGCCACCGTACTTAATATAATGCCTTCAGTATTTTCTCTATATTTGGAGATTACATGTGTTGTTTATTTCTCATATGCATAAAGCTTTACTCACATGATTCAGATTATGTTCGAGGGGAGATTTTTCATATATATATATATTTGAATGTGTTTTTTTTTTAGCTCCCTAACCCTCCAACTATTGAACAAAAAAACACACTTTCGAGATAAGTTTGTGCATTTTTCGGTAGAAAAATGTATAAACTGAGAGTCGGTTCATCATAAATTGCAGGATCGCTTTTGCTCGCCTGGAAAACATCGACACCTAAATGGCATCAAAGGTTTTAAATTTGACAAAAAATGGGGCAATAGGTCTTAAAATCACCAAAGAATAGGCGTGAACGTCTTAGAATCTCATAACTAATGGGGCTAAACATAAGGGAGAAAGTGGTAGAAGAAAACCAAGTAAATAACAAAATAAAAACAAATAAGAGGTTCCAGACTTGTGACAATGGACAGAATATTATCAAAGATGTCATTATTTTACTGTTTATTTATCCACTTTTCCTCCATACAAAATACAGTATTAATAAATAAAATAAAAGAGTATTGTGTGGTGCTAACTCTTTTCGTCCAATTATATGTATTTCTTAACCTAGGCAAAGTAAAAGCTTCTAACTTAATTAACTACGAGGTCATATGCGACCTTTGACGACCGTGAGGTGCCTGAGTTCCCATCATAGTACCTACGCAGAAGCACTGATGAGAGTATGTGCAGGAATACGAGGTGCCTGAGTTCCCACCATAGTATATACGCAGAAGCACTGATGAGAGTATGTGTAGGCTAAGGCAAGCTGATAGTTGAGAAGTTTAGCTAGGGAGGGACCACAATACAATCCTCTCCATCAGGATAGCTGAAAATACTCCTAAGATTCTAATGGACTTTAACCCTCGACTTCTCGGTCAACGCCTTAGACCGCTAGACCGAACCGTGTGTGTGTGTGTGTGTGTGTGTGTGTGTGTGTGTGTGTGTGTGTGTGTGTGTGTGTGTGTGTGTGTGTGTGTGCTTTGAGAATGTTCATTAAGAAATACTCAGACCACTCATGATAGGGTTTGAATTTGATTATCTCTCTCTCTCTCTCTCTCTCTCTCTCTCTCTCTCTCTCTCTCTCTCTCTCTCACTATTTCCTATACTCCACCACCACCAACACCGCATCCGTAAAATAAGCGAAGGAAGCAATAAGACAGGAGCTACTCGCACTCTGTCTCTTTCACACACATACACACCCACTCTCTCTCTCTCACACACACACACTCTCTCTCACACACTACTTCCTATACTCCACCACCGCATCCGCAAGATAAGCGAAGGAAGCGATCAAACAGAAGGAGCTACTCTCACTCTGTTTCTCTCTCACACACACACACACTCTCTCTCTCACACTACTTCCTATACTCCACCACCGCCAACACCGCATCTGCAAGATAAGCGAAGGAAGCGATCAAACAGAAGGAGCTACTCTCACTCTGTTTCTCTCTCTCTCACACACACACTCTCTCTCACACTACTTCCTATACTCCACCACCGCCAACACCGCATCTGCAAGATAAGCGAAGGAAGCGATCAAACAGAATGAGCCCATCGCCAGTCCCTTGTCCTTCTCCTTATCATCCACCCAGGGGTGTTTACCAGACCAGGTATACACGGCCACCCCCCCAGCAGCTCCCAGGAACAGGAACATCAGGCAGTTGAAAGCCGCCTCCTGAAAGCCAAGTGGAAGTCATACTGGTAAATATGTATATCAACCCAACAGCTGAGGTACCCAGCGCTGCTGCCCGGGGGAAAATCGAAGTTTGAGCTGTCTATCATTGGGGTGGGTGGGTGGGGGGAGGGTGGGGGGCTTCATTCTCCCTCCCCCCTGGGGGTGAAGGTACAAACAAATTGTTTTCTTTAAATGCCCTTAGTATGCATGCTAAGTATGGGCTCGCCATCTTGAAAACTGAGGGAGTAGTTCGTGAACAAACAAACAGTCACAGAAAGTGCCCTTTATATAGAAGATAAGTTGCAACATACTTTTATAAAGGTTTAACCTTTTGTCTGCCAATAACGTATCTATACGTTGAGCCCTATTTGTCACTCTCTGTGTTGACGGCTTCTTCTATGAAAGAGATGGTTACTAACATTATATATAGAAAAGTGTAAATATGTGTTTGTATTTTAATATTTATGACGGGAGTAATGACATTCTTATAAGAAACATGTATATAACAAAAATTACTAGTATCAACAAACAAATAACAAGTGTCACCCTACTCACTATAGTCTATTCATTATACATAAGCAAAGCAAAAATGACCACTAACCTTTGTAACTCGAAAATGACAATAATAATCGAGCTAATATATCTACTATTTGGGAATAGTCAGCCAGGGAATAGACGTGAAAATATACAGCTCATTTGCTCTGGTCCTTTTTGAGTTACAGAAGTTAGGGTCAAGCATATTAGCCAAATAATAATGAATAGACTATAATAATAATGTCATGTACAAATGATGATAGTTTTCTTAAGGGGAATCATGGCGCTTTTCTAGACTACCTTCTCCCTCATCTTTAGCCCCATTATTTTGGCGATTTTATGAACTTTCGCTCCATTTCTGTCAATTTCAAGACCTTTCCTGCCATTTTAGGGGTCGATTTTTTCCTGGCGAGCGACAGCGAGCCTGTAATTCAAGAGGAACCGGCCTTCGGCCGGGACATTTTTCTACCGAAAAATGTACAAATTTGTCTTGAAAGGAGGTCTAAGGGGCGTCTATTTAAGCTTGATGGAGGTCTAGCGAGGAAACTAGAAAAATAATAAATAAATTAAAAACTCGACCCAAAAGTGAAGGATCAGGGGTTAAGGGCGGATGGGCGTATATATGTATGTATCTTTTTACTATTGTTTTAGTTTCCTCCGTAGACCTCCATCAAGCTTATTAAAATACCCGCCCAAGACCCTCCTTCAAGATAAATGTGTACATTTTTCGATAGAAACATTTCTCAGCCGAAAGCCGGGTCCTTGTAAATTACAGGCTCGCTATCGCTCGCCAAAAAAAAATCAACGACACCTAAATGACCCGAAAAATCTTAATATTGACAAAGAAGTGGGATGGAAGGTCTTAAAATCGCTAAACTAATGGGAAGAACGTCTTATAATCTGAAAACTAATGGGGCTTAACATGAGGAAAAAAGGGGACTAGAAAAACTACCCATATCCTCTAAACGACAGTATTCTGAAAATCTAACAGAGATAGTATTATGAAAAACTTAAACAAAATGTATAATGACTAACTTATAAAGATAGTTTTCTGGATAACTTATAAATGCCGAATAACAAATAACCTATTAAGATTAATTTTCCGAATGGCTCCAAACTCCAAAGAATAATCCTGAATAATCTATTCTTGTAACAAAATCAGCCGGGCCTACTCAAATCCAACCAACCCCGCTGATGGTACCACCGCGCCCATATGCCCCCTCGTACCTCCTCAACCTCAGGGGCCACCACGTGTACCACCCTCACTGTACACCCCCTCCGTACCTCCTCAACCTCGGAGGCCAGCCCCAGTACCACAACCCCATGGTGCCCCCAGCAGACATACTCAACCTCAACAACCCTGGAGACGCCCCCCTGCTGAACCTCACCAACCACGGAGACAACACACCACGACAACGAGTGCCCCTCCACAAACACCCCAACCCTCCACACCTATACCCTCTTTGCTTAGTAACCCCGTAAACCCTCCGCACCAAAGAAAACGTAGATACAGACCCCCCTCCCCCCTTGAACCAAACCAAAACAAACCCCAGCTCCCCCCCCACTGTCACAAAAGGCGGAAGTGATGTCACCTATACAGGCCATTCCTGGGATTGGAGGACTGGCCATGTACACCGACAAATCGGAACTCCCCATCACCACCGGTCAGCGTGAGTTCTAATTGGACCTTGGGGAGGATCCTCCAGCGTATCTGGAGATAACTTCCTTTACTCCCACTTTCCTCCATCTCCGGAACCACACCGGCCCAACGTCACCCTACAGCCGGGGTACCAGTGTGCCCTTTTTGTTGCCAACAAATGAGGCAGCAGGCAGCACTTAAATCTAGCATAGGTATTCAGGCCAGGCAGGGGAAAGGTATCTCTTCCCCTCCCTGAGATCTGAGGACTTAGCCTCTTTTATGTGCTGACTGGCCTGACTCCTAACACTATAACGGCTAATCCCGAGTTTAGGAGACCTAGACTGCTCTGTGGCTCTAGGACCTCGTAGCTGTCTGGCTCGAGGATCTCGTTAGCTGTTTGGCTCGAGAACCTTAGGTAACTTATTCGAGGATGATATCCATAGCCTGTCTGTCAGGCCCCCTTCTTAACGTAGCATTGAAATCTCCAGTAGCCTTGCCGGAAACATACACGCTATCTGTAATTCTTTCCCTATTATAGTTATATTGTTACATGTCAGGTAATCACTATATTGCCAGGTCGCTGTGTAACTATAACAGGGAAGCTCTGCCCCACAAACACTAACATTAGCTGCCAGTTTAGGGGGGAACACACACTGATATCATTCACGAGACATAGTCATCTATAGTCTCCTTTTATGTGTATTGTATTTATCCATCTGTTGTCATTCTTATTCAATATCACTATCCTGATTATCTGTATGTAGACCTATAACCAATATATCTTTGTGCCTCTCATTACAGGCTGGCCTTGTGCCCATTACTAATGCTTATAAATAATAAACTTGTACACTTAACCCTTACTGTACCAGCGACGGCGAATCCCCGTCAGTAATAAAGTCACTCGTCTGTATCAGCGACGGAAGATTGCCGTCAGTACTATGCGGTAGTTGTAACTGCCCGTATCGAGCGGTACCAGGTACTGTGACTTATACGCACTGTTTTGAGACCTTGGCAACACTTCTCAGCTTATATTCAAGGTTTCACAGCCTAGCTGGCTCAGTATTCCTCCAACTTTTGAGGTGGAAGGGTATTCTCTCCCGACTCTGAAGCTATTTTGGCCTCATTGCCTGGTACTGGAGGGTACATTTATGGTAATACCCTCTGGTACAGTAGGGGTTAATACTTGTGTCATCTCTCCACACTTCCCCCTCGATCAAACGGACCACGCACAGATAGTTTGCATGTGCAGTTGCTCCTGGTGGTCACTGGTATCTTACCTATAAAGGCAGTATATCGAATAACTTACACAGATAGTATTATGAAAAACTTAAAAAAATAGAAAAATGGGTAACTTACAAAGATAGTTTCCTTAATAACTTATAAAGGCAGTACAACGAATAACTTATAAAGGCAGTACAATGAATAACTTATAAATGCAGTACAACGAATAACTTATAAAGGCAGTACAATGAATAACTTATAAATGCAGTACAACGAATAACTTATAAAGGCAGTACAATGAATAACTTATAAATGCAGTACAACGAATAACTTATAAAGGCAGTACAACGAATAACTAATAAAGGCAGTACAACGAATAACTTATAAAGGCAGTACAACTAATAACTTATAAAGGCAGTACAACGAATAACTTACTAAGATAGAATAACAACTCACTTACAAAGATAGTTTCATGAATAACTTACAGATAGTTTCCTGAATAACGTCTCAATGCAGTATAATAAATAACTAAGCTTACAGGCGGGTGCCCAACCCCGAAAAGGGTTGAAATAGGGGAGCTATCCCCCCGCCAAAGGCGGCTTTCTAGGGCCTTTCCTAGCTGATGCTGAGAGGATTGGGTTCTAGTCATGTGGTGATGGGCTGGTCTATCAGAGTGAGAACTGAGCGATCTCTGCCATACCCATAGCTTACTCTGACTGTTCCTTTTACTTATATATTTTCTAGATCTCAAGTGACGGCGTCTCTTGCGTGGATTGACCTCCTAATCTACCAAGATTGGAAGCCAAAGCGTCACATCTTTCCTTTGCCCCTCAACTTTCTCTTCATAATTGCTGGGTGGGGCTTTGGTTTCCCGGGCGTTTCCGCACCCTCCTCAGCTCCCCGCCGTGGAGTGGCTTCGGTCACCCAGGCTTTATTGTGGTCGGCGGGGAGGGTTCTGTGGGGGCGCTCGGTTGTGGCCTTGGCCTTGCTCGGTGCCTTGGGGCTGTTCGGCCAGGCAGCTTGGGGAAAAACAACAACAACAACAACAACAACTAAGCTTACAAAGATAGTTTCCTAAATAACTTATATAGACAGTATAACGAATAACTAACAAAGATAGTATCATGAAAAAAACTTACAAAATTAGAAAAACAAATAACTTACAAAGATAGTTTTCTGTATCTCCAGCTTGCCCATGAGATAACAGACCAAGAGCAGCGGAGTGACGATCATAGCGGTAACTATAACACCTGTACCGAAGTAATTAGCGTCCTCGTTCCCGAAGGTGGAGTCCCCGCCCCGGAAGATGGCGAACGCTACCACCACTGACAGCTGAGGGGATAAAACTCTTCAATATCAAGGGGGTAGTGCTTTTTTTTTTTTTTTTTTTTTTTTTTTTTTTTCTATTGTTCTATTTATGTTTTTTTTTCTATGTGGATGAGGGAGACAAAAGGCAAAACTGCCTGTAACGAGTGCCTCCCCCAGAGTTGAAAGAGCGGCAGGGACAAAATCAAGGAATGTTCGAGCCAAAATGTCTGGACACATACTGTAGATTATGAAACAATTTAAGTCATAGGAAGAGGGAAAAATAGATTCAGGGAGAGAGTTCCACAGCTCAGCTGTTGAATAGAAGAAAGACTGGGAGTATCGTTTCACTCTTGAGTTGGAGAGTTGCACAGAGTATGGGTGGGATTCTGTTGCAAGACGGGTACTACGTATCCAATGTAGTGGAGGTGGTAAACACTGAGAGAGGTCTGAGGAACACTGATTATTGGAGTTGCGATAGAATAGCGAGATATGCAACATTGTGGCGAAGAGAGAGAGATTGCAGAGAGTTGGTGAGTAGACGGGAGTTAATGATACGAAAGGCTTTCCTTTCTACTTTGTCTAGAAGTGCTGTGTGAGAGGATCTTCCCCACACATGTGAACAATACTCAATACAAGGACGCACTGTGCCCCTATACAGAGCAAGCAGCTGTGCAGGGGTAAAGAACCCCTTAAGGCAATTGTGCACACCCATCTTCTAGGAGGCTGCCTTAGCAAGACTGGTAATATGGTCCTTCCAAGAGAGAGCAGAGGAAACAGAGACACTGAGAATGCTGAGAGAAGATGAAAGGCTGATATGTGTAATATTGAAGTATAAGGGATAGTCCTCTGGGAGTTCACGACGGGTAGATAGATGGAGAAATTGGGTTTTGGAAGCATTAAAGGCAACAAGGTTTTCTCTGCCCAAGTTGGAAATGGTAGTTAGATCAGAAGATAAGTGTTGTATGGCTTCATTACGTTTGTTTTTGAGGGAGTGCTTGCTGGGGCGTTCTGAGAAACTAATTGAATAGGGCAAGCTAGAGTCGTCTGCATATGAATGGATAGGGCTGGTGGAAAAATTGAGAAGATAATTTATGAAAATAAGAAAAAGAATTAGAGATAGGACAGAACCCTGAAGAACACCGGATTTGATAAGATGAGGAAGTGAATGATGGCCATCCATAACCGCAGCTATGGAACAGTCGGAAAGAAAATTAGAGACAAAGGCACAGATGGAGGGATAGAAACCGAAGGAGGGTAGTTTAGAAATTAGAGATTTGTGCCAGACTCTATCGAAGGCCTTTGATATGTCTAGCGCAATAGAAAAGGTCTCACCGAAGTCCCGAAAGGAGGATGACCAAGAGTTAGTAAGATATGAAAGAAGATCACCAGTAGAGCGACCCTTAAGGAAGCCATACTAGCGATCTGAGAGTTTATGCGAAAAGAAATGCTTAAGAAATTTGGAAGTAAGAATAGTTTCAAAAACTTTAGAGATAAAATATATGAGAGCAATTGGATGATAGTTGGAGGGTTGAGAGCGGTCACCCTTCTTTGGGACAGGTTGAATGAGAGCAAACTTCCAGCAAAAGGGAAGATGTTAGAGGAGAGACAGAGACGAAAGACTTTGCCTAGGCAGGAGGGAGTCAGTACGGAAGCACAGTTTTTGAGTACAACAGGAGGAAAACCATCCAGACCGTACATCTTCTTAGTATTAAGCCCAGAGAGGGTAGAAAGTACATCTTTAGAAGAGATTAGAATATTAGGAATAAGTACGAGAGAGGAGGGTGGAGAGGGAGGAATAGCACCGGAATCATCCAAGGTGGAGTTTCTAGTGAAAGTTAGAGCGAAGAGTTCAGCTTTGTCAAAGGAAGAAGTGATGGTTGTGCCATCAGAGTGGAAAAGGGGAGGGAAAGACGAGGAAAACAAATGTTGGAAAGGTTTTTGGCTAGATGCCAGAAAGCTTGGGAAGAGGTAGACTTGGATAGTTCAGTGCATTTATTATTGATGAAAGCATGTTTGGCAAGTCGAAGAACAGATTTGCCTTAATTCCGGGCAGAAACATAGGAAGAATGAGATTCTTGAATTTTAAGGTGTTGGTACCGTTTGAATGCTTTCTCCTTATTGCGGACAGCAGTAGAACAAGCGTGAGTAAACCAAGATTTGTTTGAATTAGTCTGAGAGAAATAAAATGGAAATTATAGCTCCATGCCCGATAGGATTACCTCGGTTTTGCGTTCAGCACTCGGCGAGGGTCCCCGGCCATGGAAGCAAAAATAATTAAATAGGAAATCAAAGAAATACTGCCGGAGAGCCTCCCAGTCAGTAGCGCTAAAGTGCCACAAGCGCCGCCGGCTGGGAGGATCAGGTGGTCGTACTGGAGAGATAGGACAGGTGACAGATATTAGTTTATGGTCGGAGGAGCCCAAAGGAGAGAAAAGATCGACAGTATAAGAAGAAAGGTTAGAAGTTAGAAACAAGTCAAGAATATTGGGCCGATCTCCGAAGCGATCCGGGATACGGGTGGGTTGCTGAACCAACTGCTCTAGGTTATTTAGGATAGAAAAGATGTAGGCTTGTTCACCAGGTTGGTCAGTAGTATGAGAGGAGAGCCATTGGCAGTGGTGAATGTTGAAATCTCCTAAGATGGAGATTTCTGAGAAAGGAAAAATGTATAGAATGTATTCCACTTCAGAGTTTAGATAGTCAAAGAATTTGGGAAAGTCGGTAGAGTTAGGGGAAAGATAGACAGCACAGAAATATTTAGTATGAGAATGACAGGATAGTTTGAGCCATAAAGTTGAGAATTCTGAGGAGTCGAAATCGGGAACACGAGAGCAAGTGAGTTTGTTGTGCACGTATGCACAACATCTGCCTTTGGCTTTGAAACTAGGATAGAGAAAGTAGAAGGATACAGAGAAGTGGCTGCTGGAAGTTGCTTCAGATACCTGAGTTTCATTGAGGAAAAGAAGATCAGGTTTGTTAGAGGAGAGATGGTGTTTAACAGAGGGACAATTAGAGGAAATGCCACGAATGTTACAAAACTTGATAGTAAGAGTAACAGACCGAGGTCCAGAGAATGTTGAGGGGTCGCCAGGGGAAGATCGGGCAGGTGTGGGGGCATTCCAAGGCTGGGCTATTGTTCATCATTATAGCAACATTTTGATGTGAAATAAGGAGGTGTGGTGTGCATGTTTAGTGTAGTGAAGTAGATAGGAGGAGGTGTTTGTGAGGGCATGCTGGATTACTCTCAGTGTAAGTTAGGCACAAAGAAAATCAGTAAGAGAGGCCAAGCAAATGAAACAGGAGTTCCAGCGAATCAAATGCCTATAGCCTCTCCTGGGTCTAGCCCTGTTCGATTGGTGCCTACAATCTACCCATAAAGTGTTCACCCTCTGAGGATGGATAACGCACTTCTTTTCTGTTTTTTGGCTATTATTCGATTACTTTATTTAGACTAGGAAGGATATAATGGAAGGCAAAGGGTTAATTGAGATATTCTTTACCCTTTTAACTCCCACAGATCCTTCCTAAGCTTAATTAAATCACCCAATGATAGCCAGAAGAAACTCCTAAAACGCGTCATGTTCCTCAAGGAGTTAACACCTTGAGAATTATGACGCGATTTGGCAGGCTAATCTGGCTGCCATTAGAAGATTTTATACAGCTTAGGAAGGATCTGTGGTCATTAGGAAAAAGGTAAATACTGTCTCAATTAACCCTCTGCCTTCCAAATACTTGTCCTATCTATCTACTCTATATATCTATCTATCTATCTATCTATCTATCTCTCTCTCTCTCTCTATATATATATATATATATATATATATATATATATATATATATACAGTATTTATATATACCGGTATATATAATATATCAATCTACTAAGGCGCATACCCCATTTAGTTTTTCCCTTTTTTTCTGGAGGTGGCCGACTCGAGACAGAGCCTGAATAAGGACAAGACAACACAACACACCGTTCCTAATCTGAATAAATAGTTGTCATCGTGCTGCTGAAGGAGTAAATTAATTATCTCTCTGTATCCTCTCTCTCATATTTCTCTTTTTCTCTCATCTCTCTCTTTATTTCTCATCTCTCTCTTTATCTCTTATATCTCTCTGTATCTCTCATCTCTCTCTTTATCCCTCTTTATCTCTCATCTCTCTCATATCTCTCTTTATCTCATATCTCTCTTTATCTCATATCTCTCTTTATCTCATATCTCTCTCTTTATCCCTCTTTATCTCTCATCTCTCTTTATCTCTCTTTATCTCTCATCTCTCTTTATCTCGCTTTATCTCTCATCTCTATCTTTATCTCTCATATCTCTATTTATCGCTCTTTATCTCTCATCTCTCTCTTTATCTCTCTTTATCATTCATCTCTCTCTTTATCCCTCTTTATCTCGCATCTCATATCTCTCTTTATCTCTCATATCTCTCTTATCTCTCTTTATCTCTCTCATATATCTCTTTATCTCTCATATCTCTCTCTTTATCTCTCATCTCTCTTTATCTTTCATCTCTCTTTATCTTTCATCTCTCTCATCTCTCTTTATCATTCATCTCTCTCATATCTCTCTTTATCTCTCATCTCTCTTTATCTCTCATATCTCTCTTTATCTCTCTTTATCATTCATCTCTCTCTTTATCTCTCATCTCTCTCTTTATCTCTCTTTATCATTCATTTCTCTCTTTTTCTCTCATATCTCTCTTTATCTCTCATATCTCTCTTTATCTCTCTTTATCATTCATCTCTCTTTATCTCTCATCTCTCTTTTTTTTTTTTTTTTTTTTTTCTATATTCCAACTTACTTCCTCTCGGGCATAGGCTGAGAGCCTTAACATTCACCGCTTTACAATGAACAGTGAAGCCCGTGAGGTCTTGTTCCAGTCTAGGGAGTGAGACATGTGAAGCACGTAGAGTACAACGAGCACCTGCCATCTTGCCTTCACATGAGGCACGGTGCTCACTCATGGCCCGAAACGACCCCATCTCTGAAGCCACCTCGTTCCCATGCTTCACTGTCTCACCCCCTACACTCGGACTCTCACACTTACACACACAACGCCACCTGTTGAGCAGATAACTCACCAGGCATAGCACACCTATAGCATATTTTGAATATGGGAATATTCATACAGTGCTATTTAATCAGGGAACAATGAGGGTATTTTATTGACGTTTCGGTGGGCTTGTGGTAATGCACTGATACCAGGTACAGCACAAATTCCATCCCAATAATATCTTCCCATTGATACATCGGGATTTGAACCCGGGACCTTTGGATTACCAGGCCAGTGGCAAGACCACTCCACCACACCACTTTATCTCTCTTTATCTCTCTTTATCATTCATCTCTCTCTTTATCTCTCTTTATCTCTCATCTCTCGCTTTATCACTCATCTCTCTTTATCTCTTTATCATTCATCTCTCTTTATCTCTCATATCTTTCTTTATCTCTCATTATCTCTCTTTATCATTCATCTCTCTCTTTATCTCTCTTTATCATTCATCTCTCTTTATCTCTCACCTCTATCTTTATCTCTCATATCTCTCATATCTCTTATTTCTCATATCTCTCTATCTCTTTATCTCTCATATCTCTTTTTATCTCTCATAGCTCTCTTTATCTCTTATCTCTCTTTATCTCTTATCTCTCATCTCTCTTTATCTCTCACGTCTCTCATATCTCTCTTTATCTCTCATATCTCTCTTTATCTCTTATCTATCATCTCTATTTATCTCTCACCTCTCTCATATCTCTCTTTTTCTCTTATCTCTCATCTCTCTTTATCTCTCACCTCTCTCTCATCTCTCTTTATCTCTCATCTCTCTCTTTATCTGTCTATAGTCTATTCAATATATGTAGGCCAAACATCTTCACCTCTAACCTCCATAACTCAAAAACGACTACTGGAGTAATTGTGTTAACGGGAGATGGGTTGTTTTTCTGGTCCCCCTTCTCCCTCATGTTTTGCCCCATTAGTTTTCAGATTTTAAGAGGTTTGCCCCGTTAGTTTTCGATTTTAAGACCTTTCAACCCAATAATGTGTCAAAATTAAGACCTTTCGTTCTATTTAGGTCTCTATTTTTTCCTGGCGAACAATGGTGAGCCTGTAATTTTGGAAGAATCGGCCTTCGGCCGGGACATTTTTCTACCAAAAAATGTACAAATTAATCTAGAAGGGGGATCTAATGGATTTTATTTGCTTAAGTTTGATGGAGGTCAAGGGAGGAAACTAGAAAAATAATGAATACATGAACAAAAACCGACCAAGAAGTTAATCATCCCCCCTTAACACCTTACGAGCGGCCTATGCGGTTTATTTATATGTACCGCCCAGCGGGGTGTTTTTAGCCAAAATAGGGCTGTTTACGTGATCATTTTCATGCCTAAATAAGACCCAGAACGTAAAACAAGTACCTATCCCTGAAAGGGCATAAACAGAGCTTTCGAATGACACCATAACGATCCTTTTATGATGGCTAGTTTTCTTGCAATAACCGTGCAACGCGAGTGCAAAAAGCATGTAATTCGGTACTTTCCCCATATAATTCAGTATGTAGCGAGTGAGAGAGGGAGGAGGGAGCTGAGATTCGTGTCAGTAGGTTCGCCGCGGTGGTTTGGAGCAGTCATACGCTCGCTAGTCTCCTGCCACCACTTGTCTCTCTCTCTCAGCAACATTACGTGCTGAAATTGCCACTCGACCTATGTCGAGCGCCGCCACATAGTCCAGCTTTATTAAATACGACTTAAGTTGCGCGCCGACTTTTAGGGGTTAATATATCTAACATTTGAGAATAGTCAGCCAGGGAATAGGTGTGGACATTTACAGCCCATTTACTCTAGCCCTTTTTGAGGTACAGAGGTTAGGAGTCACGTTGTTCCGACCTTCAAAAAAGGTGATAAATCAATAGCATCCAATTACCGTCCCATTAGTCTCACATCAATCATAGGAAAGCTACTAGAGTCAATTATTGCTAGGAAAATGAGAAACCACTTAGAAACATTTAACTTAATCAATTCTTCTCAGCATGGATTCACTCAGGGACGGTCTTGCCTTACTAATTTGCTTAGTTTTTTCTCAGAGGTATATGAAGCAGTAGATAATGACAAGTCATATGATATTATATATTTAGATTTCAGTAAAGCTTTCGACAGAGTCCCTCATGAGAGATTGATGAGAAAGGTTGAGGCACATGTAATAGGGGGGGCGTTGTTAGGATGGATTAGGTCATGGCTAATTGGTAGGAAGCAGAGAGTCAGCATAAATGGTACCAAGTCAGAATGGGGAGCAGTCAAAAGTGGTGTCCCCCAGGGATCTGTATTAGGTCCTCTGTTGTTTATTATATACATAAATGACCTTGATTTAGGTATAACTAGTAGGATAAGTAAATTTGCAGACGATACCAAAATGGGGAGAAAAATTGATTCAGATAGAGATATAGAGTGCCTCCAAAGGGATCTCGATACCTTACACGAATGGTCAGTAAATTGGCAGATGAAGTTTAACATTGACAAATGCAAGGTATTAAAGATAGGGAAGATGCATACAAATGTAAATATAAACTAGCTAATATGGAATTAGAAAACTCAGACTGTGAGAAAGATCTAGGTGTGTTTGTTAGCAATGATTTGAAGACTAGAAAACAATGTATGAGCGTTCGTAACAAGGCAAACAGGATTCTCGGGTTCATATCTAAGAGTGTGAGTAACAGAACTGCTGATGTTATCTTAAAACTTTACTTGTCATTAGTGAGACCCCATATGGATTATGCTGTTCAATTTGTGTGTCCTTATTATAGAATGGACATAGATTCATTGGAGAGAGTACAACGTAGAATGACAAAAATGATCCATAATATTAGAAATTTTCCGTATAAAGAAAGTTTAAAGAAATTAGGCTTACATTCGTTAGAGAGACGCAGAGTTAGAGGGGATATGATAGAGGTGTTCAAGTGGGTTAGTGGGATTAATAAAGGGGACATGAAAAATGTACTAAAGCTCAGTGATAGCGAAAGAACTCGTACAAATGGTTTCAAATTAGATAAGTTTCGTTTCAGAAAAGATATAGGCAAATATTGATTTGGTAACAGAGTTGTAGATGGGTGGAATAGGCTACCAAGTGATATAGTGGGATCAAAAACGATAGGGAGCTTTAAGATCAAATTAGATAGGCATAATATGGACGAGATGGGTTGGGTGTGAGGGGGATCTACCATGTGTGGGCCAATCGGCGCTCAGCAGACCCCCGTAATCTTGTGTTAATCCCTGACCATTTTGGTGGGGGCAGTACTCAGGGTATTAGTGAGTTGGGCCTATAATTGGGCCTTGTAATTGGGGTTGGGTGTGACAGGGATCTACCTTGTATGGGCCGATCGGCTTTTTGCAGACTCCCATTTTCTTATGTTCTTTTGTTCTTATGTTGTTTTGCCAACTTATGATGAATGGACTATAGTTGCAAGTGTTCTCTATCTCACTCTGTCTATACATATCTAAATATATTGATCGGTTTGTGTGCATTTATCTACAGAATATGTTTTGATTGCTTAAGGGGGCCCACCTCGCTTTTGTTTCTCTTTCTCTCCCTCTCTCTTTTTTTGGATCCATTCGGCCCCATTCAACCTACTGTTTTAAGACGTTTACCCCATCCAGGTGTCAATATTTTCCTGGCGAGCGGTAGCGAGCCAGCGTATATATATTTTTGTTTTGACAACAAGTTAGATTTGTAAATTTTTCGATAGAAAAATTTCTCAAGCCGGATTTCTCCATACAATGCTGGCTCGCTATCGCTCGCCAGGAAGAAATCGACACCTGGATGGGGATAGACGTCTTAAAACAGTTGGCTGAATGGGGCCAAATGGACACAAGCCAGGGAAAGAGAGAAAAGGAGAGAAAGATTAATAGTAAAAGCCAGTGACCCCCTTATATAATAATTTGTCAACTGTATTACACAGTCTGTAAAACTATAGGTTACTTGATTTACTGTATTACATAGTCTGTAAAACTATAGGTTACTTGATTTACTGTATTACATAGTCTGTAAAACTATAGGTTACTTGATTTACTGTATTACATAGTCTGTAAAACTATAGGTTACTGGATTTACTTTCAACTGACGGTAAATTGCAACGTCTTCAGTTAAATTACTCAGCTGTTACGAATATTGTATAGCGCTATACACATTTATTATATAGCGCTATACACATTTATTATATAGTGCTATACACATTTATTATATAGTGCTATACACATTTATTATATAGCGCTATACACATTTATTATATAGCGCTATACACATTTATTATATAGCGCTATACACATTTATTGTATAGCGCTATACACATTTATTATATAGCGCTATACACATTTATTGTATAGCGCTATACACATTTATTATATAGTGCTATACACATTTATTATATAGCGCTATACACATTTATTATATAGCGCTATACACATTTATTATATAGCGCTATACACATTTATTATATAGTGCTATACACATTTATTATATAGCGCTATACACATTTATTATATAGCGCTATACACATTTATTATATAGCGCTATACACATTTATTATATAGTGCTATACACATTTATTATATAGCGCTATACACATTTATTATATAGTGCTATACACATTTATTATATAGCGCTATACACATTTATTATATAGCGCTATACACATTTATTATATAGCGCTATACACATTTATTGTATAGCGCTATACACATTTATTATATAGCGCTATACACATTTATTGTATAGCGCTATACACATTTATTATATAGTGCTATACACATTTATTATATAGCGCTATACACATTTATTATATAGCGCTATACACATTTATTATATAGCGCTATACACATTTATTATATAGTGCTATACACATTTATTATATAGCGCTATACACATTTATTATATAGCGCTATACACATTTATTATATAGCGCTATACACATTTATTATATAGTGCTATACACATTTATTATAGCGCTATACACATTTATTATATAGTGCTATACACATTTATTATATAGCGCTATACACATTTATTATATAGCGCTATACACATTTATTATATAGTGCTATACACATTTATTATATAGCGCTATACACATTTATTATATAGCGCTATACACATTTATTATATAGCGCTATACACATTTATTATATAGCGCTATACACATTTATTATATAACGCTATACACATTTATTTGTGAACACTTGGCATAGTAGTTAAATGCATTTCCACTAAGTATCGATAAATCAGTTGCAAAGTTATTCAATTTAAGGGGGGGTCACCTGCTTGTGTTATCTTTCTCTCCTTTTCTCTCTGTCTCTGACTTGTATTCATTCGGCCCCATTCAGCCAACTGTTTTAAGACGTTTATCCCCATCCAGGTGTCGATATCATCCTGGCTAGCGATAGCGAGCCAGCATTGTATAGACATCTGGCTTCGCCGGAGACATTTTCTATCGAAAAATGTACAAATTTAGCTTGATGTCAAAGCAAAAATATATATATGCTGGCTCGCTACCGCTCCCCAGGAAAATAATAACACCTGGATGGGGGTAAACGTCTTAAAACAGTAGGCTGGATGGGGCCGAATGGATACAAGCCAGAGAAAGAGAGAAACGGAGAAAAAAAACAGGTGTCCCCCCTTAACGTCATATGAAAGGAAAATCGTATATAGTCTTGCAGGCAGTGTGATGAAATATATAATACATTTAAGTATACATTATTTTTGAAGGGATATACATACAGTCTCCAGAACTTTGAGAGCTCCCGTGGGCGTCAGGAAATAAGACGGTCCTCCCTCCATGTTTATCTGAGGGGAAAAAGAAAAGAAACTATGACAGGCTTCCTTCCATTCTAATCTGAGGGGGTAAGGACACAAATATACAGTAGTCCTCCCTCCATGTTCATCTGAGGGGAAAAACACATGTAAATACGACAGTTTTCCTTCCATTTTGATCTGAAGGGGAAAGGAAAGAAATACAATACAGTTCTCCCTTTATTTTTATCTGAAGGGGGAAAGGAAACAAATGAACAGAAAAAAACACACTTTTATTACTACTACTACTAATAATAATAATAATAATAATAATAATAATAATATTAATAATAATAATAACAATAATATTAATCTATCTATCTATCTATTGCCTGACGCCCTGATCCCCGAAGGGGTGGCCACGAACGAAACGCTCCCATGCACCTCTCTCCCCAGTCAGTCGACACCCTTCCTCCCAACCAGCACCACCTTCATTCATATACTTCCTCACTCCATCCTTCCACCTCTCCTTCGGTGCACCTCTCCCTCTCTGTCCTTCCACCTCGCTCTCGTACACCCTCTTAGTCATTCTCTAGCTTCCCATACATTCCATATGGCTGAACCATCTCAAGGTGTTCCTTTTCACACTTTCCAGCACATCTACCTCCACACCACACCTCCTTCTTACTTCCTCATTCGTCTGTCTATCCCTCCATGTAACTCCGCACTCACTTCTCAAGTAACTCATTTTCACCGCTCTCACTCTTGGTCTGAGTATCTTCTCAAACGTCAATGCTTCGCTGCTCCCGTAAGTCAGTGTCGGGATTACCACACTGTCATGCAAGAACTTCTTCACTTCCATACTGACCACCCTATTTCTTGTTACTGCTTTCAGCGTTCCTACAACCCTCTTTCCCTGTTGCACCCTCACCCGCACTTCTTCATCCATACTCCCATCTTTACTCAGCACACTACCCAGATACGTAAATGAGCTGACAGTCTCCATAGCCTGAACGTTCAATTTCACCTCGCACTCTGTGGCTTCACCCCTTTCGAAGACCATAACCTTGCTCTTTCCCGCATTTACCTTCAGATTCCGTTTTTCGCACATTGTTCCAAACATATTTACCAGACCCTGCAACTCCCATTGATTATTGCTCATCAGAAGTGTATCATCAGCAAACAGCAGTACAGGTAGCTTCCACTCATTTCCCTCCCTTATCAGCGACACACCAACATCCACATGCTCTTCCTTGTATTTCTTTCATGACTCCATCCATATAAGGTACTAATAATAATAAAATATAAATTATATTAATAATATATATAATAATAATAAATAAATAATAAATAAATACAAGTAGAAAGAAAGAGAAGAAATCATACTAAAACCATAAATAAAATATAAATTATGAATATTGCTAGTGATTTACCTGTGATACCTGTGAAGATCTGATTACACCTGTCTGTCCTTAAGTGTCGGGCGGTGAGTGAAGAGCCTGGTGTGACGGAGAGGGCCCGGGGTTAACTGACAGAGTGGATGTGATAACGGGAGATACGGGCATTGTTAAAGGGTTATCATCTGTGTACACACCCTATTGTTGATATCTGGGTAAGAGAGAGAGAGTGAGCGAGAGAGAGAGAGTGTGAGAGAGAGAGAGAGAGAGAGAGAGAGAGAGAGAGAGAGAGAGAGAGAGAGAGAGAGAGAGAGAGAGAGAGAGAGAGAGAGAGAGAGAGAGAGAGAGACAGAGAGAGAGAGAGAATGGAAAGAAAGAAAGAGAGCGAGATTTTTTAACATAGCTACACTGACCACACAGACCTTACGATCAAAGGAGGTGGTTAGGACTTAGAGACAGCCATACCCCATTTAAGGGAGGATCGGCTTATTTATTTGCTTATTGTTTGATATTTGTATTAGTTTTTAGTTTCCTCCGTAGACCTCCATCAACCTGTAAAAAACACCCCCTAGACTCCCCTTCACAATAAATTTGTACATTTTTCGGTAGACAAATGTCCCGGCCGAAGGTCGATTACTTACAGACTCGCGATCGCTCGCCAGGAATAAATCGACACATAAAAGGCACGAAAGGTCTGAAAATTGACAAAGAAATGGGGCGTTAAGTCTTAAAATCGTCAAACTAATGTGCCGAGCGTCTTAAAATCTAAAAACCAATGGGGCTAAAGATGAGAGTGAAGGAGGCCAGAAAAACAGCCCATTCCCCTTTATCCATTCAGTACCGGCGACGTCCTTTCTATTATACTCTGCCTACTATTAGACGATTTTATGTAGCTTAGGAAAGACGTCTAGCAATTAAAAGGCTGCAGCGTCGACTATCTCAATGAATTCGTTTACCTACAATCAAAGGATCCTTCTTAACCCCTTCGGTACCGGCGACGTCTATTTAATTTTATTCTGGCAATCATTAGAAGACTTTATTCAGCTATGGAAGGATGTCTACCCTTAAAAAAGACCACAGCCTATCTCAATTAATCCGTTTAACTAGCATATATCCTTCCTAAGCTTCATAAAATCGTCTAAATGTAGCTGAAATCAAATGAAAAAGACGTCGCCGGTACAGAAGGGGTTAAACTGCGCAAAATCGTCTAGATATGGCCAGAATAAGGACGTCACCAATACAGAAGGGGTTAAGGGGGGAGGGGCCGTTTTTATGGACCACTTTCTCCCTCGTGTTTAGCCCCATTAGTTTTGAGATTTAAAGACGGTCGGCACATTAGTTTGGCGATTTTAACACCTTTCACCCCATTTCGTTGTCAATTTTAAGACCTTTCGTGCCATTTACCTGTCGATTTTTCCTGGCGAGCGATAGCGAGCCTGTAATTTTAAGAGGATCCGGCCTTCGGCCGGAAATTTGTTCTACCGAAAAATGTACAAATATATCTTGAAGGGGGGGTCTAGGGGGTGTTTTTTAAAGCTTGATGACGGTATTGCGAGAAAACTAAAACAATATATGAATAACTGAATAAATAGACCAAAATCCAGCCCATCCCCCCTTAAAGCAGAGTGGTATTCGGGCCTACAGTCGCCGTCATTCATGCTGGTGTATTCTGAAGCTTCCCCTACAGTCGCCGTCATTCATGCTGGTGTATTCTGAAGCTTCCAAACATTTAACCCCTTAAAGGAGAGTGGTATTCGGGCCTACAGTCGCCGTCATTCATGCTGGTGTATTCTGAACCTTCCAAACATTTAACCCCTTAAAGGAGAGTGGTATTCGGGCCTACAGTCGCCGTCATTCATGCTGGTGTATTCTGAACCTTCCAAACATTTAACCCCTTAAAGGAGAGTGGTATTCGGGCCTACAGTCGCCGTCATTCATGCTGGTGTATTCTGAACCTTCCAAACATTTAACCCCTTAAAGGAGAGTGGTATTCGGGCCTACAGTCGCCGTCATTCATGCTGGTGTATTCTGAAGCTTCCAAACATTTAACCCCTTAAAGGAGAGTGGTATTCGGGCCTACAGTCGCCGTCATTCATGCTGGTGTATTCTGAACCTTCCAAACATTTAAGGGGGGGGCACCGGCTTTGTTCTGTCCTTTTCTCTCTTTCTTTAGCTTGTATCCATTTGGCCCCATTCAGCCTACTGTTTTAATACGTTTATCCCCATCCTGGCGTCGATTTTTTCCTGGCGAGTGGTAGCGAGCCAGCATATTTAAAAGCAGGCTAAATTTGTACATTTTTGGATAGAAACATTTCTCCGGCGAAGCCTGATTTCTTCATATATTGCTGGCTCGCTACCTCACGCCAGGAAGAAATAGACACCTGGATGAAGATAAACGTCTTAAAACAGTAGGCTGAATGGGCCCGAATGGATACAAGTCAGAGGGCCTAAGAGACAAAAAAACAGAAAAAATCAGTTGACCCCCCTTAACCCTTATTTAGCGAGCTAGATAGTCTATTTGACTGTAGCGCCCAGCGTTTTTTTTTTACCCTAAATAGGGTTGTTTACGTGATCATTTTCATGCCTAAATAAGATCCAGAGCGTAAAACAAGTATATATCCCTGAAAGGGCGTAAACAGAGCTTTCTAATGACACCCGAACCATCCTTGTACGACCACTGGTTCTCTTGCAACGATTGTGCAACACAAGTGCAAAAACCCTGAAATAAGGTAATTTCCTTACATAATTCCCTGTGTAGCGAGTGAGAAAGGAGGGGGGAAAGTAGAATACAGTTCAGTATGTCCACGGTGATCGTGGGGACCGGTTATAGCGTTGCTACGCTCGTCCCACCGCTCAGCTCTCTCTCTCAGCACATTACGTGCTGAAAATGGCGCTCAACATAAGTTGTGAACCGCCACATAGTCCATATTTATTTCACACGACATAAGTTGCGCGCCGCCAATTAAGGGTTAAAGGAACTTCCGAAATTCAAATACCGGGTAGAAAAAAATAAAATAAAATAAAAAATAATACTAATAATAATACTAATAATAATAATAATAAAACAAAATAATAATAATAATAATAGCAAAGGTAAAAAGACTGCCAGCCAATCAACGCGCTCCCTTTAACCTTCCCTTTAAACCAGCTTAGTTTGACAGTCTGGACTCTCGCTGTAAACATGCCACACCTTCCCGGCCGACCAATCAGAAGCCTCCGTTTTCGGGGCCGACAGCTACGTGTCCAGCTTCACCTTTAAACTCGCTCTCGCTCTCTCCACAGGCCGTTTCCTCTGGTTGTAATAGGTCTAATGCATCAGTGCCAGCTCTATACTCCCGTAAGCCACTAAAAGACATTTGCAACCAGCTTCCAGGAACTTATTATGGAGAGAAAAGAGTTGAAGCGAAAGAAGGAAATATTCAAGCCGCGCGGCCAAAGAAACGTCTGGCCGAGCTGACCATTGAGTGCGGGGGAATGTGGATCGTTGATTTGCTTCTGTGTCGTATAGGTTTTCTTGGAGTCCTGCCCTTCAATTCTTAGGAAAGATTGTGGGGATGGGGTATTTGGAATATATATATATATATATATATATGTATATATGTGTGTGTGTGTATTAAAGTTATTTTGGGTGCCGAGTGCATAGTTCATATTTTGGTCTGAGCTCAGGATTAATTATAATGGGCAGTTCAATTAAACCATTATAATTACCAAGATATCACGTACAAAGGTCATGCACACCTAACTTAACCTAACCTAACCTAAATGCGCCTCCGCTCGAAGTGTCCAGATACCGTAAATACTACCGCAACTACGAATCTTGTTTCTGAGACCTAGTATATTAACCTAACCAAACAACCCAACCTATCGACAGAGATGGGCAGGTGGAGTAGACTAAAAAGCTGGTGGACAGACCTCGGGAGACAGGTGAAAATGGCGTGTGTACGAATCGGTGCCGTCTATAGGAACGTATTGACAACCATGTTACCACAAAATTCCATTTTAGTACCATATATTTTTATTAGGTTTTGCCGAGGCTTAAAACACATTTTCATATTATGTTTAGAGCATATAAAATCCATATTTGTTTTCAAATATTGCAAAATAATTGGTGACCAACTTATTTAGTTATACTAAATATTTAATATAGTAATAGTTTAAAAAATTAATATTAATAATTAAACCCGCGAGTTCAATATAATTTTTAATAAGTTACTGCATTAATAGGTTTTCTATGAAAGCCTTATTCGAAGAAAACCGTATTTAATGGGTAACGTTAGCATATTTGAGTATCGTCTCAAAAATCTCCATCATTTGATCTGCAATATTTGAGATCTATATTTAACTTAATATAATCAACTATTGTTTGTTAAAAATAATATAAAGTATAATTCTCCCGAAGGCTTTAATAGAAATAAGGGGGCATGTACGCAGCTGCCATACCTCTATATTCGCGGGAAATTTGAAATTTTAAGTATGTTATTTAGTTAAGGGGAGATGGGTCGTTTTTCTGGTCCCCTTTCTACCTCGTGTTTAGCCCCATTTGCTTTCAAATTTTAAGATGTGTGGCCCATTAGTTAGACGGTTTTAACACCTTTTGCCCAATTTCGTTGTCAATTTTATGACCTTTCTTGCCATTCAGGTGCCGATTTTTTCCTGGCGAGCGATAGCAAGCCTCTAATTTTAACCCCTTCTTTACCGGTGACGTCTTTATAATTATTGTCTAGCTATATATAGAGGATATTGTGCAGTTTAGAAGGATCTGTGGTAGTAAAAAGGGTTAAGTGAGATAGTTAGAAGCCTGTTAGTTGTTGGAGGTCCATTTTGAATTGAATGAAATAGTCTAATAGTAGCCAGAATATAGTTGAAAGGACGGCAACGGTACAGAAGGGGTTAAGAGGAACCGGCGGGGTCTAGGTAGGTGTTTATTGTTTAAACTTGATGGAGGTCTAGCGAGGAAACTCAAAATGATATGAATAACTGATAAATAGACCCAAAAAACAGCCACTGTCCCCTTAACCCCTAAGGCATTCATCGTTTTAATGTAAATAACTGAAGAAAGTACTACTTATTTCCCTCTTGATAAGTTGCTTGGTAGTTGGGCAAGGTGTTAAGTTTTAGGAGAATCTTGAGCTGTGGCATTCTACCAAAATATTCCCCTAACGGAGCAAGTTTACATAACTGGGTGCATTTTGGCTTGATACAATCCAGTTGCCGGAAAGTTAGTGTCCGTTGTAAATAGTTAGTTAGGGTTAATTATCTTTATCTGTACGACGAATAAGATTAGCCTATGTATCATATTTTATTGGTTTTGTTTTGAAAAGTGAATAATTTTGTAAGAAGCGGATTAATTTAAGAGGGGAAAAAGATTAACTAAGGATTTGTTTTACTATACTACCCCCCCCCCTTAACCCCTTCAGCATGATGACACCTTGTTACCCTTGATTCTGGCTAAAATTAGACGATTTTATGCAGTTAATGAAGGATCAATGTTATTCAGAGGGATTATTGAGATCTTGTGTATCCTTTTAAGCCCAGAACTACAAAAGCTAAAGAAAATCGCCTAATGGTAACAGAATACGATGAAAATTACGCCATCGTGCTGAAGGGGTTAAACTACACTTTTCCTAATACTGAGAAGAGAATAAGGGCCGATTTTCCCAGGAAGTGATAGGGTGGGATAGTTGGCCTGTGAGTCGAGTGTATTATTTGGTGTTCCCAGAAGATAAAGAGAGAGAGAGAGGGAGAGGATTCGCTAGCACCCTATGGTTCCTTTCACATACAGCGTTCCCCTGGGGGTAATACGGGGAGGTGTGTTGAATCTGGTAGCCCAATGTATCTCCCAAGTGTTGCCAGATTTCATTGTTAATTTTGTTTCCCCTATCACTCAGAACACATCCAGGGGTGCCAAATACAAAAATTACCTTCTCCAAAATAGCCCTAGCCACGGTTTCAGCTTTCTTGTCCGGAATGGCACAAGCAACCGTATATTTTGAAAAGACGTCAACACAGGTTAAAATGTACCTTTTGTTCGTCTGTCTGGGTAGAGGTCCCATAATGTCCACAGATAACTTTTCCCACAGTCTACCTGCCATAATGTGTCCAGGCGACTGTTAGGTCCCCGTCCATCTTTCCCCCTTTTACATCCCAAACAACTTTGGATAACTTCCTTAACAATTTTGTCGGCTCGCGAGGTCCAGTACCTTTCGTTAAATTGTTTCAATACTCTAGACTGACCCAAATGAGCCCCCCTTCCCTCTTGTCCGTAGAGGCTCTTTATCTCCATACATAGAATCATTCTGTTCCTTGTTAGGTGGAGTGTGTTGGACTGGTGCTACCGGTAATCTAGATAGACCATCGGCATTGGTGTGTAATTTACCCGGTCTATGTCTAACTTCAAAGGAGTATTTCTCCAGGATCCCCTTCCACCTAACAAACAACCTGTCTTCAGTCTTCATCTCTCTGAGCCATTGCAAACTATGATGGTCCGTGATAATATCGAATTGAACTCCGGCTAAATATGGACGGAAATATTGCACAGACCAAACTAGAGCCAGACATTCCTTTTTAGTAACGCTGTAATTCTTTTCGCCCTTATTCAGCGTCCGGCTGGCGCACGCCACTATGCCTTCTTTCCCATCCACTCTCTGGGTCAATACGGCCCCTAGCCCTTCATCGGAAGCATCGGTGTATAGTTGGAATGGCTTGGTAAAATCAGGATGACAGACTATGGGGTTAGAGGTTAATCTTTGTTTCAGTTGATCGAAAGCTATCTGGCAACTCTGATCTCAGTCAAACGTCCTCCCTTTTTCCAGTCTCTTAGTCATGGGTCGAGCGATTTTTGAGAAGTTTGGTATGAACCTCCGATAATAAGAAGCCATTCCCAGAAACGCTCGGATCCCTTTGACAGTGGTAAGGGGTGAGATCTCTGCAATAGCTTTCACTTTAAAGGGGTCAGGTTGGATACCTTTGCTTGAAACTACATGCCCTAGGTATGCCACCTCACGTGCCCCTAATTGGCATTTTGATGGCTTCAATTTGAGTCCTCTCTAATACTTCTTGTAGTCGATTGATATGTTCCTCCCAACTGTTTGAAAACATTATAATATCATCCAGGTAAGCTAAGCAAGTTCTCCATGTTAATCCCCTCAGTACTTCGTCCATAACTCTAGTAAAACTGGCTGGTCCATTACAAACTCCGAAGGGCAAGACCGTGAACTGATAGAGTTTGCCTTCGCTGTGGCAAATGCGGTTTTCTCCTGGTCCTCTGACCTAACGGGTACTTGCCAGTACCCACTTTGTAGGTCTAGGGTAGAAAACCATGTTGACCCATTTAGTGATTCTAGCGAGTCATCAATACGAGGTAGGGGTTGCGCATCTTTGATGGTGACATCATTCAATTTCCTAAAGTCTACACAGAACCGAGTGGACCCATTTTTTTTTTTTACCAGGACTACTGGAGATGACCACGGACTGTAGGATTCCACTACTATCCCCTGCTTAAGCATCTCCTCTACTTGTTCCTTTTCCTTTTGTCTCATAATGGGAGTTTGTCGCCTATAAGGTTGTCTAAGAGGGGGCCCTTGAGTATGTATCTCGTGGGTGTGTCGGGTTCGGGCTGATCGGTGGTCCCCTTTATCTTGAGCAAACACGTCTCTGTAAGTCCAGAGCAATTCATGTAAGGTAGTGGCTTGATCTGACGTTAATTGTTTCGGGATCTCAGGTAAGTTAACTGGTCCGTTAGTCCAACAGTGGTGGGTTGCACGGGTGTAACTTGTCCTAACAGTTTTCCCTTTTGATAATTGATCGTGTCCTCGCCAAAGTTAGCCAGAACTAATTTCCTCTGTTCGGTAGTAATAAAGGTGGGAGATATTCTCACTTTATTCTGTGCCTCGGGTTCAAAAATCCCGGTAGTAATTTCCTGGGATTTAGGAATTTCTATCATTCTTCAAGATCTAGGGGGAATAGAGTTTCCCCATGGTAGCTACTATTTGAGGTCATAGGGTGGTCGTCGTGTCTTTAGGCCCGCACTGTATAGTTACCCCCAACTGACTCATGAGATCTATTCCCAGATATCCATCGACTCCGCTATTAGATTTTCCGGGTAGAACACACAAATTTGTGGCGAATTTAATTCCCTTCCATTGTACCACCACCGTATTAGTTCTCCCTACAATAGTCAATGGTTGACCCCCGGCTCCTGACAACTGAATACTAGTTTGATTTAATGGCCCTATTTCTTTCTGACTATTCCTCACAAAATTCTCCAAAAGACAACTTCTGTTTGCCCCTGTATCAATTAACATGTTCGCAGCTTTCCCATTTTTTACTATGGTTTCACAAGGCGTTTGTCTCTCTAATATATTGACCTCACTATATCGCCCTTCTATGTGAGGTTTAAGGGAAAATGTTCTCCCCCTTCCGGCATTGTGATTTTTGGCTGGGTTTCCGTCTCTCTGTACTCTACTGGAAGCATTCCTCCCTGGTTTGAATCTGTCACCCTTGGTAGGGGTCGATCATTTGGAGGTGTGGGCCTTGAGTTAAATCTAGGTGTTGGGGTTTTGGGACGGTTGGAACAGTTCCTAGCTAGGTGTCCGGTTTGTCTGCATATAAAGCATCGGATCATTGTTCTCTGATACCCTTTGTTTGAGTTTTCCTCTTAAATTCCCCTTTCTTTTTCTCCTCTCTTATCTCTCTGGCTTCCATTATTTTCTTAATCACCTCCATGAGTTCCTTAGTGGTAGTCACTTCATGGATAATGCAGTGCCTTCTAACTTCCACAGGACATGCTTGAATCATAATCTCTCTGATTTCTGTTTCCTGGCTCTCTTGGTCCATGTGGGGTATGCAAGTTTGACATTTTTCGTGATCTCCCTCCTCAGGGTTCTCACATTTTGGCCGTCTAGTTTCATACTCTTTAGTTTGTCTCTGGCCTTCCTTGTGGAGGTTTCTCGGCCAAATTCTTCAATTAGAGCACTCCTAACTTTTGCCCATGACACTAGTCCCTCTAGATGTACTCTTACATCGTTCAGGGCCTTGCCTAAGTGTGCCTTTCCATAGGCGATCTTCTTTCCATCTTCTTCTACATCAAGTAGCGTGAATTGACATTCTAATTGTTCAATCCATAACTTGATTTCTTCTTTCCCCTCTTCCCATAATCTGAACGGAAATACTGCCGTCATTATGTCTGATCTGTTAGATAAATATACTCAATGTAAACAATTTGTAGAATCCCACTGCTTGCCACCAAAATGTAGTACTTATTTTCTTTGTCTAATTATACTACTAAGGTGGGGAATAATTCGACAGTCATTTAGAAGTTTGTATACTTTATTTAACAAAATTACTAATAGCTTTATACTAACCTAGTAACGATCTCTCGGTTCAGGCTGAAATGAGTTCAACACACAGATTGAATATTTCGTCGACCCACAATAGATGGTACGTTGGAAATCGAGAGCTCCCGTTACCACCTATTTGGATTCCCGCTATTCAGGTATTAACTCACTTCGACTTCGATCCAAAGGCACGTTACTAGTCTCCAAAATAATATAGTTTTACCGGGCCATACTGTGTCTATTCAAGAGACCAGGGCATTACTAAATCTGACCTTTATTGCCCTATCTAGAACACTAGATATATTCTCAACAAAACTCCAAAATAATATAACTTTACCGGGCCCTAGTATGTCTACTCAAGAGACCAGGGCGTTACTACATATGACCTCTATTTCCCTAGCTAGAACACTAGATATATTCTTAACTAAACTCAAAAATAATATAACCTTACCGGGCCCTAACATGTCTACTCAAGAGACCAGGGAGTTACTACATAAATATTATGACCTCTATCTCCCTATCTAGAACACTCTTATATTATATAATTATTCTCTTAACCATATTACTAATAAATCCGTATACCACGTATCACACCTATTTCAATAATATATCTCAACAAATGGCTTGATATTATCAGTATCTCAAAACACCTACATGAACAATATTCACTGGTTAATCCTCTACATATATTTGATGATTACAATATTTTCCTTGACTTAATACTTGTAACGCTTACCACGGAACCGACGGAATATTCTTTTAAGCAATATAATTGACAATGTTTCCTTTATAACAAAAATATATAGTTTATCATACGGACTAGTATCCTCCTTATCTATTTCTCAAACTAGAGTTGATCTAACTATTTTTTATTCCCCTGAGCCCTATAGTTGCTTATCTACTGTATTTATGAATCATCCCTTCTTACTTTAATGTTAATGTTTATTTGCTGCCCTATATGGTCCTATACTATTGATAGCTAAATGGCATGGATCAGCCTTCTCTGTCAAGAATAACTAATATTCTCTTAACACGTCATCATTGTATTTATTTTCATAAGTCTAATATCTTTCTCTTTATTTTGTCCTATAAGAACACATCAATTATTATTGGTTGGAACCACTGGGTTTGTCAAGCATTTTCTCTCTTTCTCGAAATGTGGTTCGGAGCCAATATGGGTCCTTTAAAAATATAAGACAGTCTTAGGTATCTACTGGAACAATTTCACCACCTCAGAGCCGGCCAATAGCTCAACTGGAAATCTTCGCTCCCATCTACTATTTGTCGTCCCTCTTGAATCGTTTGGCTGTAGGTGTGCAAGCCAGCGATGTGACGACAGGCGGCCGGATACTGAAGGTGTATCCACCTAGTAGGGGAGAGTGATGCCGGGCCCGAGGTGGACTTTACTGGAACTAGAGGAGTGGGCTGGAAGGCTGGAACAAGTGGATCCAAGTATCCATGGGTGCCCAAGCGAGGGAGAGAATGTGGGTTGCAAGAAGTTAGCCCAGTGGAGTCCGAGAGGTGAATGAACTCTGCAGCTTCCCCCACCCCCTTGATATAGCCCTGCCTCCCGCTTTCCGGCGCTGTGATCAGTGGAAGTTCAATCCCCAGTCTCCGTGGAAGTTCAATCCCCAGTCTCCGTGGAAGTTCAATCCCAGTCTCCGCGGAAGTTCAATTCCCAGTTTCCGCGGAAGTTCAATCCCCAGTCTCCGTGGAAGTTCAATCCCCAGTCTCCGTGGAAGTTCAATCCCCAGTCTCCGTGGAAGTTCAATCCCCAGTCTCCGCGGAAGTTCAATCCCCAGTCTCCGTTGAAGTTCAATCCCCAGTCTCTGCAGAAGTTCAATCCCCAGTCTCCGCCACATCAGGCGGATAGTCAACTCTGCGTAAGCAGAGTGGTATCGCCCCCTGTATAGTGGTACATGCTAACCGAAATGTCTGTCTGTCTGTCCGAGAACTCCTCCTAGACCGTTTGACGGATTTTCACCAAACTTCACACGAACCTTCGGTGTGTGAATTCGACGGTAATTAAAAAAATATGTTTTGAATTTGTGCAATAGTTATGATCTTAGGTCCTAAAAATTGATTCTCCCCCCCCCCCCCCCTCCCTTCAGGACCCCCACCCCACACCCTGTACCTATTCCCTGTGTGTGTGTGTGCCCCTACGGGGCACACATATCACAGAAAGCCACACATCATACGCATGTTTCAGATGTGATGATAATGGTGAGACGTCTGTCTGTCTGTCCGATAACTCCTAGACCGTTCGATGGATTTTCACCAAACTTCACACGAACATTCGGTGCGTGAATGCGACGGTAATTTAAAAAATATGTTTTAATTTGTGCAATAGTTATGATTTTAGGTCCGAAATATGGTTTTGCCCCCCCCCCCCCCCAGCAATGATGGCGTTGCCCCATAGGAGCAACGCCATCGTTCTGGGGGCTAAAATTCTTGCCCCGTATTTGTTAGGTTAAGTTAGTTTAGTTGACATTAGAAGTGATGGTAGTAATAGTGGGGATGATGGTGGTAGTAGTGATGATGGTGATAATAGTAGTGATGATGGTTGTAGTTGCAGTGATGATAATGACAGTAGTGATGATGATGACAGTAGTAGATATGATGGTGAAAGTACTAGTAGTAGTGCTAATGGTCATAATAGTAGTGATGATGGTGACAAGTAATGATGACAGTTGTAGTGATAGTAGTGACGATGGTAGTGACAATGGTGACAGCATTAGTGATGATGGTGAAAGTTTTAGTGATGATGACAGTTGTAGTGATGACAGTTGTAGTGATGATGAGTCGTAGTGATAATGGTAAGAGTAGTAGTGATGACTATAATAGTAGTAGTGATGACAGTAATGATGACAGTGACTAATAGTGATGATGGTAACCCTTCGCAGAGTTGGGTAGGCCTATGCCGTTTTAATTTTGAGCAAAACGGCACGTCTACTTTATCAACTATGCGTAAGCAGAGTGGTATCGCCCTCCGTATAGTGGTACATGCTAACCGAAATGTCTGTCTGTCTGTCTGTCTGTTTGTCTGTCTGTCTGTCCGTCTGTCTGTCTGTCTGTCCGAGAACTCCTCCTAGACCGTTTGACGGATTTTCACCAAACTTCGCACGAACCTTCGGTGCGTGAATTCGACGGTAATTAAATACAGATTTTTTGAATTTGTGCAATAGTTATGATCTTAGGTCCTCAAAATGGTTTTGCCCCCCCCCTCCCCCCCTTTTCAGGACCCCCACTGCCCACCCTGTACCTATTCCCTGTGTGTGTGTGCCCCATAGGGGCACACACATCACAGAAAGCCACACATCATACACATGTCTCAGAAGTGATGATAATAGTGAGACGTACTGTATGTCTGTCTTTCTGAAAACTCCTAGACCGTTCGACGGATTTTCACACATACTTCTAACGAACATTCGGTGCATGAATGCGACGGTCAGTCAAAAAAGATTGTTTGAATGTATGCAGTAGTTATGATTTTAAGTCCAAAATATGGTTTTACCCCCCCCCCCCCCCAACCCAGCAATGATGGCGTTCTTAGTGTGTGAGCCCCAAAGGGGCTCACACACTAAGAACGCATTCATTCTGGGGGCGAAATATCTCGCTACGCATTTGCTGGGTTAACCCTCTCACGTTCTTGATGCAATTTTGAGCCTGTTAGGGATACTTTAAAGCCTTTATTACCATCAGGGGTATTTAGAAACCTTTAGTTTAGTTACTTTAACCTCTGCAGTTGTCTTTGAGTTAGCTGTGGGCAGAAAACTAATTTTGGAGAGGTAATTATAAGAACATAACATAAGAAAATGGGAGTCTGCAGAAAGCCGATTGGCCTAAGCAAGGCAGATCCCTGTCCCACACAACCCCAATTCATTACAAAGCCCAATTATAGGCTTCACACTCTAATACCCTGAGGATCATCTTACCAAAACGGTTAGAGATTAACAAAGGATTATGGAGGTCTGCAGAGCGCTGATTGGCCCAACCCGGCTGATCCCCCTTCACACCCAACCCTTCTCGTCCATATGCTTATCCAATTTTATCTTAAAGCTCCCTACAGTTTTAGATCCCACTATAGCACTTGGTAGTCCATTCCACCCGTCTACAACTCTGTTACCAAACCAATACTTGCCTATATCTTTTCTGAAACGAAATTTATCTAATTTGAAACCATTGGTACGAGTTCTTTCGCTAACACTGAGCTTTAGTACATTTGCCATGTCCCCTTTGTTAATCCCACTAACCCCCTTGAACACCTCTATCATATCCCCTCTAACTCTGCGTCTCTCTAACGAATGTAAACCTAATTTCTTCAACCTTTCTTCATACGAAAGATTTCTAATATTATGGATCATTTTTGTCATTCTACGCTGTACTCTCTCCAATGAATCTATGTCCATTCTGTAATAAGGACACCAAAATTGGACAGCATAATCCATATGGGGTCTCACTAATGACAAGTAAAGTTTTAAGATAACATCAGCAGTTCTGTTACTCACACTCCTAGAGATGAACCCGAGAATCCTGTTTGCCTTATTACGAACGCTTATACACTGTTTTCTAGGCTTCAAATCATTGCTAACAAACACACCTAGATCTTTCTCGCAGTCTGAATTTTCTAATTCTAAATTAGCTAGTTTATATTTAACATTTGTTTGCATCTTCCCTATCTTTAATACCTTGCATTTGTCAATGTTAAACTTCATCTGCCAATTTACTGACCATTCATGTAAGGTATCTAGATCCCTTTGGAGGCACTCTATATCGCTATCTGAATCAATTGATCTCCCTATTTTAGTATCGTCTGCGAATTTACTTATCCTACTAGTTATACCTAAATCTAGGTCATTTATGTATATAAGAAACAACAGGGGACCTAATACCGATCCCTGGGGGACACCACTTTTGACTGCTCCCCATTCTGACTTGGTACCATTTATGCTGACTCTCTGCTTCCTACCAATTAGCCATGACCTAATCCATCCTAACAACGCCCCACCTATTCCATGTGCCTCAACCTTACTCATCAATCTCTCATGAGGGACTCTGTCGAAAGCTTTACTGAAATCTAAATATATAATATCATATGACTTGTCATTATCTACTGCTTCATATACCTCTGAGAAAAAACTAAGCAAATTAGTAAGGCAAGACCGTCCCTGAGTGAATCCATGCTGAGAAGAATTGATTAAGTTAAATGTTTCTAAGTGGTTTCTCATTTTCCTAGCAATAATTGACTCTAGTAGTTTTCCTATGATTGAAGTGAGACTAATGGGACGGTAATTGGATGCTATTGATTTATCACCTTTTTTGAAGATCGGAACTACATTTGCAAGCTTCCAAGCTTCTGGAACTATACCTGTTTCTAATGACTTGTTAAATAGAAATGTTAATGGATAACTTAACTCATCTCTGCATTCTTTTAATACTCTAGCATATACCTCATCAGGACCAGGCGATTTATGAGGTTTCAGTCTGTCAATTTCCTTAACCACATCATTTCTACTTATAGTAACCGTACTTAACCTATTTTCTATACTATCGCTGTATACCTTACGGACTTCTGGAAACTGTGCCAAATTTTCATTAGTGAAAACGGAAAGAAATTGACTATTTAATGTACTGCACATTTCTAAATAACTTTCTGTCAATTTTCCTATCGAAGTTTTAAGGGGACCAATTACATCTCTAACCTTGGATTTATATAGTTGGTAAAAAGCTTTAGGATTATTTTTGAATCATTGGCAACCTTAATTTCATAATATATTTTGTCTTTACTAATATCCTTTTTACCTGTCGTGATAGATTCTGATAGTAAGCAAGTAGGTGAATTTCGCCTTTTTTAATTTTTCTATATATTCCTCTCTTTTTTCCTAGAAGATCTAATAGTCTATTATTCATCCATTTGGGTTGGTTCTGTGCTGATCTAAATTTTCTTTTGGGGATATATTTATTTGCGCATTGAATACTGACTTGATAAAATTATCGTATGTATCTACCAAGTTTGACGTCTCCTCCTGACTTAAGATGACAGGTGCCTGAGAAAGGATACACTCATTTGGACACCTGGATCGACTTAATTTTTTGACCATAGGGTCCGCTAACAGGGCTTCTCTTAACCCACCATAATTGGCTTTTCTGAAGTCAGGTATTAATGTTGTATTCTCTCTGATATTACCTTTCCATTGTATATTAAAATACACAGAATTGTGATCACTATTTCCAAGGTGGTCCCCGATTTCTACACTATTTATCATATGTTCATTGTTACTGAAAACTAAATCGAGAATATTATCACCTCTAGTCGGCGTATCTATGAATTGAGATAAAAAACTATCTTGTACTACCTCAATAAACTCCTTTGAATCAGAGTCGCCTATTTGTTGCTGCCAATCTATATTAGGGAAATTAAAATCCCCCATAATGCACACGTTGCTAAGCCTTGATGCTATTTTAATTTCCTCCCATAATGATGTTCCGTCATTTCTACTCATATTTGGCGGTCTATACATAACTCCAATAACTAAAGTCTCACTACCTTCGTTAACTTCTACCCAAACATTTCATTTTCATTATTTACTCTAATACCTGATTTAGTACAGCTTTTTAATGAACTCCTGACAAACACTGCTATACCGCCACCCCTCTTACTTGTTCGGTCATATTTAAACAAACTATATCCTGGTATATCAAACTCTGCTAAAAAATGCCTGGTTTCTGTATTAATCCATGTTTCAGTTAGCGCTATTATGTCTATATTTTCTTTGCTAACCAGTGCTCTAAGTTCGTTAATTTTGTTACATAAACTCCTGCAATTTGTATAATAAACACTCAAACTATTACTTGTATTTGCAACTATTTTTCTATTGTTTTTAACTAATTTATTTTTACCTGTTGAACTACTGGACCTAGACGGAAAATCTACGCTATCAGAATGTTCGTTATTACTATCAATTTGATGTGGCTGGGATTCTATTTTACTTACACACCTATGGTTTATTAACCAAACCCCGCAACAAACTTGTCGAGTGAGCTGGCTAAGGTCGAAACTCCTAGTCGAGAGAGATGTACTCCATCCTGGGCATACAGTTCATCCTTACCGTAGAAGAGGGTCCAGTTATCCAGGAATGGAATAGTATTTGCCTTGCAATACTTCTCCAGCCGGCTATTTACACCAATAGCCCTGGAGGACCATTCCTTCCTTACCCCTCTTCTTGGTAGGATACTGTGTACCACAGGAACTCCACCCTTCTCCTTGATCCTCTCCAACATTTCCTGGTACGTGGTGAGCAACTCCTCAGTCCTGCATTTCCAAATGTCGTTGCTCCCTGCGTTGAGGAAGATGATGGGGTCCTCTCCACTCGCTTCCATGACACCATCTAGCTTTTCTGCCACCTTCTCGACTCCGGCACCAGGCAGACAGACAACTTTACCAACATGTGTGTTAGTAGCCCTACCAAGGTATTTAATCATTGAATCCCCTACAATTAAAATAGACTTAGCTGTTTTCTGTTGTCGGCGTGTAGCAGGAGTTGTAGCAGCAACAGCAGCAGACTTCTCCCCCTCCCCTCTCACTGCCTCGATGATCACCACTTCCTCGCCATCACTCTCATCAGCCAAGGTGCTGAAGTTGTTGTGGGTCTTGAGTGGCTGCCTTTTCAGCTTGCAGGCCGTTGCACTGGTTGACACCACTTTCCAAGGGGCTTCACGATCCCTGGGAACACTTCCGGTAGCCTCACACTTCTTTTCCGCCATAGCTAGTCTCAAGGCCAAATTTTCATCTTTGAGACACTGAATCTCCTGCTCCACACTCTCCAGTCTTTCTTGCAAAGCAAGACAAAGCTGGAGAGTATGGGAGGAGACAGCAGACTCATCAACAACAGCCATCACTAAGAAAGTTCACTAGGACCTCACTAAGGGTAAACCGGTTCACTAGCGGTCACTGGGGACGTCCGCACAGGTCAGGGGTCAGAGGGCAACTGAACTAGAGAGAGAACTCTATTTATTATTGCTAATCTGGCAACCTATGCGTCATATGGTCGTGAGAGGGTTAAGTTAGTTTAGTTGGCATTAGAAGTGATGGTAGTAATAGTGGGATTGATGGTGATAATAGTAGTGATGATGGTTGTAGTTATATTGATGATGATGACAGTAGTGATGATGATGACAGTAGTAGATATGATGGTGACAGTAGTAGATATGATGGTGACAGTACTAGTCAATGAATCAATCAATCAGTCTTTATTTCATAATATACATACATTTACATATATTACATATGGAGGGGAATCAGTCAGAATAGTAATAAAAATGTGGTATAATTATTTACAAATCGACTATAAATATAATAAAAAATAATAAAAATAAAACCCGCTGTATATCCGGCGGGCATTAACCCACTGAGCCCCAGTGACGACACGTTGTCGTCGCCAATGTATGTAACGCTAGACCCCAACGACGACAACGTGTCGGCAGCCACTAAATCCGCTATTATTCGGCTCGTATGGTAGGAAATGGCATGAGATTGGTAGGGGAGGTATCGTAGAGTGTTGGCGAACAGGGCCGGTACACGTGAACCGGCCAGCCAGGCCGCACGGGTGGTGGTGGTGGGATTAGTGGCATCACTTTACCCACTTATTTCACCACGACTTTGGACCTTATTTACTCCCGTTGTATGGGAGCTACAGGCTTGAGATTTGTGTGAGACACTCCTTAGGATGTACGCATTACAATGACATACTCAGTTGTCACCCTAGTGCTGCCGGGCGGGTGGTCATGTGGGGGAGGTGATGAAAAACACTCTGTACCCACTTATATCCAAATGACTTTCGACCTCATTTACTCTGTCCTATGGTAGCTATAGGCTTGACATTTGTGTGAGACACACCTTAGGATGTATGCCTTACTTTACCATACTCAGCTATCCCCCAAGTCCTGCCGGGCGGGTGGTCATGCGGGGGAGGTGATGAAAGACACTGTACCCACTTATCTCCCAACGACTTTCGACCTAATTTACTCTTGTCCTATGGTAGCTATTGGCTGGATATTTGTATGGGATATTCCTTAGGATGTAGGCAATGTATGGCAACCCACAAATATCGGTTTGTTGGTACAAGGGACGTGCGTGACAAAGGAAAGTCAGTTTACCCATACATCTCGCGAGTGCAACACCATGTCGGATTTACCACGCCGTTACCCACACAGGGGAATATCCCTGGCCGATGCCTTGGCCATAATTGAGGAGAGTGATGTGCCTGATAGTGACGCTGGATCTTCAAATGACGATTCAGAGGACGAATATAGTCCCACTGTGGCCGAGTATGATGAAATGCATGAGGAGGAACCCTATCTCCCCATCGCTGAATGGTACGCCAGGTTACAACAAAGGGAGGCGAGTAGCTATCGTTCCCCTGCTCCCCCCGTGACATAGTGGATTCCCCAGCAAGTGGAGAAGAGGATAATGAGGAACAGGAAGATGACCCAGACCCCATGGCCTTCATCAACATTCCACTTTCTCATCGTAGGGCTGACAAGAGAAGAGGTGAGGATGATGAGGAAGAGGAGGTGGGTCAAGCTCTGACACCACACGTGCCTCGCTGTGGTCGTGCTCCCCCGCGTTTGCCTTCCCCACCACCCCCAATTCCCTCTCCACTAAAAGCACCAACCCCTCACACTTTCTATGGCTTGCGCAGGGGTGCAGCCATATTAGCAGCGCAGCCATTGACTTCTTCTTCAGAAGCAACAGATGAGGATATGCCTGCTCTAGAATCATCTCCACCACGCCACCCACGCCCTCCCGCACGCCGCCTGTTTCCCTCATCACCCTGGATTGACTCGCCCCCACCATCACCTCCTGAACCACTACCATACTCACCTGTACCTTCTCCTCAGCCTGGGACCTCCCACAGACACGACACTCAGACACCATCACCGCCTGCGTCGCCACAACGCCCTGATCGTGCGCAACGCCCTATCAACGTGCGTGGGCGTGCCCGTGGTCCTGTGCGTGGGCGTGGCCGAAGGCCTTCTAAGGTGACCCTAATATGCCCCACACCTGGCGGTGCGAGAGCAAGGGCTGGGTCGGCTCGACCAAGGCCGAGGATGGGGGCAGGGGCAAGAGGGGCAAGAGTGGCAAGAGGGACAAGAGGCACGGCAAGAGGCAGGGCAGGGCCCTCCCGCCGCCCTGATGGTGACTCCCCTTCTGACGACTCTGACGACGAAGGTGCCGCTCAACCCGACGTGTGGGATTGGGTGGATGGAGACAACTTTGTGCCCACCGACTACAACTTTGTAGGCGCTGGGATTGCCGGCCCTATGCTCCCAAACCAGGGGTGGCAGACCACGAGGCTTGAAATCTTCAGGCAGTTCTTCACTACCAATCTCGTGGCTCTAATTGTTGACCAGACCAACTGGTACAATTATTATTTCATGGCTGGGAAGGAGCAGTCAAAATACTCTTCAAGGCTGTCATGGTCCTCCCTTGATGTCCCGGAGTTTTACACATTCTTGGCCATTGTCATGCTGATGGGGGTCACAAGGAAATCTTCCATGAAAAAGTACTGGTCCTGAGATCCTCTCGTCCGAACCCCTATTTTTGGCCAAATAATTAGCAGAAATAGGTTCACAGCCATAATGGGGAACCTACATTTTATTGACAGCCTGGCAGCCCACACCAGAAATCAGAATCAACCCAGAGCTATGAAGGACCCCATGGAGAGAATAAGACCCATTTTTGAGTACCTGAAGCTGAAGCTTGCTGCCGCCTTCAAACCCCATCAGTAGCTCATTATTGATGAGAGTTTGCTGCTGTGGAGGGGGAATATTGGCATCTGGCAGTACATGCCAAGCAAACGACATCGATATGGCCTGAAGACCTTCGTGATGCGTGACTGTCAATCCGGTTAAATCCAGGACCTAATTCTGTATATGGGCAAGAAAACAGAATTGGTGGAAACGAGGACATACGGAATTTCTGGGGCCGTCGTCATCACCATGCTGCATGGCTACCTGGACAGGGGCCACATACTGTACCTGGACAACTGGTACACCAGCCCCTCCCTTGCTAAGATCCTGCATAGCCGCACTACAGGAGTCTGTGGCACCGTCAGGAGGAATCGGATCTTCATGCCCGAACTACCACCCAGGCGGGAAAAGGGCTCCATCATCCACAAGCAGGCTAACAATGTCCTCATGTTGTCCTGGATGGATAACCGGGATGTGAACCTCCTCACAACAGTCCACCGTCCCATCTTCCACGACAGCAGACGTCGTGACAGAGCAACAGGCGAAACTATCAAGAAACCTTTGGGCATTTGTGATTATAACATCAACATGCAGCTGGTGGACAAATCAGATGCTGTCATCTCGTCATGTGAGTGTGCGAGGAAGACGTTGAGGTGGTATAAGAAGTTATTCTTCCACCTACTCGATCTCACCCTCTATAACAGCCATATCCTCTACTCAACAATCACCGGCAAGCAGGAAACGATGGAGAACTTCTGCATCGAGTTGTCCAGGGAGATGTTGAGGGAATACATGACTGCCCCCCACAACTGGCAACACCTCGCCCATTGACGGCCAGCAGAAGAAGGGATTGCCAGGCTGACACAACGCCACTTCCCTAAATATGTGCCGCCCACAGAACACAAGGAAAAACCACGAAGAAGGTGTCATGTGTGCCGCAACACGACACAGAGGGAGCCTGAGAGATCAGATAGCAGGTGGATGTGCATTGAATGTGATGTTGGACTGTGTCTCCCGGACTGCTTCAGGGAGTATCACACCCTTGAGTATTCCTAAACGAGTGTACTCAAAGACTGCGATAAAAGACGCTATGAAGTGTGTGTGTATATAAACCTAGTGTAAATATAAATATATACAAAGTGCCGAACACAATAATTATGTAAGTGAGATTGACACTCAAATATACGTAACACAGTGATGGACACCAATAAGTGTAAATATATACTATTTCTAAGTCAAACGTGCGTAAAACTATGTGTGAAACTAATATTCTATCACTATAAAACATAATATTATGATAAAGTAATAAACTGAATAAAGAGAGGAAGTGACATGAAAACTGAATAAAGGAGGGGAGTAAGACAGAAACGCAAGAAAAGGGTGCGTAAAACAATGTGTGAAACTCATACTCTATAACTATATAACCTATGATAAAGTAATACACTGAATAAAGAGAGGAAGTGACATGAAAACTGAATAAAGGATGGGAGTAAGACAGAAACACAAGAAAAGTGAAAGTATTCATGGCGCGTGTCAGTCAGCTGGGTGTGTGTCGGTTTGTGCGTTCTGTTATTGTCCTAGACCATGATGGCCGCCAGTCTCCATGGCAACGGAGACGCGCCGAGGTCTTGCCACTCGTGTTCACTTTACAAGACTTATATCTATGCACTTATCACACTGTAACTTCAATTACAATGACATTATGTGATACATGTTAGTATTATATGAACTATGAAGGCACACATGATGCTCGGGTGGTGTAAATAACCGTCACTCGAAAACTGGCTGCATCGTACATCTGCCATGCTGCCGCGCTCAACTATGGCTGGCCGGGCGCATATTTCCGAAGTCGAGACTAGTATATATCATAAGGGAAATTAGGACCAATCAGAGGCCGCAGTGGCAGTGACGTCACCCACAAGGGGAGGAGCCAGTCTGTCTGTCTCTCTCTCTCTCTCTCTCTCTCTCTCTGGGTGAGGAGCCTGCCTGCCTCTCGTTTGTTTATCTCTCTCTCTGGTAAATAGAAGAAGTAAGTCACCTAGTATAACAAGTTATCAATATTTATTCGCATAGTTTCTGTCTAGATTAAATAAGCATCCAGAGTACAATATGTTATTCCCATTAATTATGGTTTTACTTGAAAAGCAATGAGTAAACAATGAAAATTTTGCGATTCTGGCATCTTTCGTCCCAAGATTTGAGGAGGAGGGTGTTGCCAGTTCTCCTTAGACAGTTAAATTGTTTCAAATAGTTCCTGTTTTATTTATCATTATCATTTAAATTTACATTCATGCACAACGTAAATAAACTATAAATGGTCACTTTTCACTCTCTCTCTCCGCATATGTAATGATCTCATTCCATAATATTATGTATGTAGGCCTACAGATGTATGTCTGTATGTATGGATGTATGTATGTATGTATGTATGTATGTATACACTCAGGCACATACCCCATAGCTGGGGGTGGCTGAATCGAGACATAGACTAAGGGAATAAGTAAAGATCAATGATAGGAGAGAAAGTGATAGATTGATATGAAGGGAATAACAAAATTCACAATTATAGCTCATCGTACATCTGGAATCAGAGTCCAACCTTACAGGTGAGTGTAACCTTTATGCCAAATGTCTCACTTCATATCGTATGGTTTCTTTATGTTCAGCGCCTTTCACGATAACAATCGTTAATATTAGAGAACAGGCTGATTGAACTCATTGTTTTTTTGCTTAAAATCATTATTTGTTGTGTTCCCAGTGTCTTGATCAGGATTATTTGTAACATTGTGCTTTATTTAAAAATGACATATTATATTGGCTTAAAGTACCGAGGGCGGTACAATATTGTACCGCCCTGGATATAATGGGGTTAAGAGGTGTTCAAGTAGCCCTAACCACTACTGTACTTATATAAATATTCATTAACATTGTCGCATCATAACATATCGACTACAATAAAAGTAATATTTAGCAAAATATAGAAATAGCTGTCATACATAAGAATAAAAGAAAATGGGAGTCTACAGAAAGTCGATTGGTTCACACAAGGCAGATCCCCTTCACACCCAACCCTAATTATAAGGCCTAAGTAGCCTATAGGCCTAGGCCCAACTCACTAACACGTATCGTATAATTATATAGCCTACTAATTAGCCTTTGGCTCTACCTTATGCACTTAAACCATTAACTATTTCATAACATTTGATGCTTAATATATTTTGTACTATTTGATAATGTTAATGTGTTAATGACATTTAAAATAAAGTAATGTATAGGCTATGTATATACTGTATATATAACCCTTTAGATATATGAGTGTCTTAGTTCCTTCTTGAAATTATCAGCACAGGTTAACTGCTTAAGTGTCACAGGAATCAATATAGTTCGCCAGTGAAATAATATTGTGCCTTCTAAAATTGTCAAGAAATTTCTGTCCATGGTTGTGCAATACGCGTAATACGGTAGGCTACTCTTATTTACTCATAACCATAACATAGCACAATCATAATGTATCCTTAATGTAGTTAATATTTGAAATAACTTGTTATACTATATATAGGTGACTTACTTCTTCTATTTACCAGAGAGAGAGAGAGAGAGAAACCAAAGAGAGGCAGGCAGGCTCCTCACCCAGAGAGAGAGAGAGAGTGACAGACAGACTGGCTCCTCCCCTTGTGGGTGACGTCACTGCCACTGCGGCCTCTGATTGGTCCTAATTTCCCCTATGATATATACTAGTCTTGACTTCGGAAATATGCTGGCCGGGCGGGATAGTTTGAAGGCCGCCCCGCCTCAGCTGATGTATGAGGCTGCCCCCCCCCTTACGACCCCCAAATGACCGAGGTGAGTAATTTTTTCATTTGTTTTCATGTCTCACCTTTCTCTTCCATTTTAGAAAAAAAATAAAAAAAATCCAAATTGGCCGGTCCCTCGATGTGCATTTATTTATATTTAGCTGGTGCTCAGTAGGTTAATATCAAGCTCATTGGCACACTCGACCAAAAAACAATCCTCACACCGGCGAGCCACAAAACATCCAGTGTGAACGGAATGAATCGGGGGAAACACACGTCTGTGAGGCACCACCACAAGACTTCGACCCACCTCCAGAATGTTCAGAGCTACTCGTAATGTAGAGAGATAATAGGTGTCTTTCCTTTATCTCTCTCTGAGATGGTTGTCTCAAATTTGGTCATAGTTAAATATATATATAAATCAATACAATAATATTGCCAGGCATTTTACATAGGGTGATTTGAGTGTTCTAGAAAGGTTGCGAATATACCACTTTCGGGGGGGGGGTCTGTCGCAGTCCCTTGCCGGCCATTTTGGGGCTCATTGTCCCCCTGCTGCGACGCGGCAGTAGTCCCTCCTGGCTCGAGTCTTTGGCCTTGACCCGAGGATTATCACGGTGTGCTTGTTTCGCTTTCTTCCTCTGTCTTTCGTCCCGTTTCTCTCTTTTTCGCTTGTTTTCGTCTACTGTTGCGATGCGACAGTCTTCCTTCATGGTCGGGATCTTTGGCCTTGACCCTGACATTGTTGTGGTGTGTTTTTCTGTCTCTTTCTTCCTTGTTTTGTCTTGTTTTCTCCCGTTTGTTTGTTTTTTATCTTGGGTTTTTTTTTTCTCATGTATTTCACATACATTCAATATTTTTTTCCACAGCTTGCATGTATCATTGGGGAATACTATGTTTACACATTGTAGGTAAAATAGTTAGGCTACTTTTAAAAAAAAAAACAGGCGATTTCTATTGGAAAATGTATGATCCTTGAATTTTATATTGGTATAAAAAGGATTTCGCTTCTGCGCGCGAGAGCGCGAACATGAGGTGATGAAAATTGCACCAGATATTCCTTAGAGCACTGGGATCAAATGCTATAAACGTTTACACAATACCTGGTATACAGCTAGGATTAGTCTACTAATGTTAAGTCTCCCAAATCAAACTGTATATATTTCTTTCTCTTGTGACTTTGTATATGTTTTATATGTATTTGATATTCCATTGTGTTTTGTGTGAACTTACATATATTCGTGTATAAATACAAATGTTGTTCTGTAGCCTACCTATTGTATAACTTACCTTGTAGTAAATCGCATTTATATATATACTCTTTAGCTTCTCCCTGTAAGGAGAACTCGCCAATATCCAGATTTGCTCTTGCATAATAGTATCACACTTACGTTTAGGGAAAATCAAGACACACATTCCCTGACACAACAATAATTATGCTGGCCAGTTAAGGAAGCTCAGACGGTATTGTGCAGCATAATTTACTGGTTCGGCTCAATGATTAAAGGAGGGGGTTTAGTTTGCTCTCTAAACCTTAATCAAACTTAAGAAAAGACCTACAAGACCCCCCTTCGATATAAATTTGTAAATTTTTCACTAGAAAAATTTCCCAGCCGAAGGTCGGTTCCTCTTAAAACTTCAGGCTCGCTATCGCTCATCAAGAAATGATCGACACCTAAATGGCACGAAAGGTCTTAAAATTGACAACGCAATGGGGCAAAAGGTGTTAAAATCGCCAAACTAATGAGCCGAATGTCTTATAATCTCAAAACCAATGGGGTTTAACACCTTACGAGCGGCCTATGCGGTTTATTTATGTGTACCGCCCAGCGGGGTGTTTTTAGCCAAAATAGGGCTGTTTACGTGATCATTTTCATGCCTAAATAAGACCCAGAACGTAAAACAAGTACCTATCCCTGAAAGGGCATAAACAGAGCTTTCGAATGACACCATAACGATCCTTGTATGATGGATAGTTTTCTTGCAATAACCGTGCAACGCGAGTGCAAAAAGCAGGTAATTCGGTACTTTCGGTACATAATTGAGTATGTAGCGAGTGAGAGAGGGAGGAGGGAGCTGAGATTTGTGTCAGTAGGTTCGCCGCGGTGGTCTGGAGCAGTCATACGCTCGCTAGTCTCCTGCCACCACTTGTCTCTCTCTCTCAGCCACATTACGTGCTGAAATTGCCACTCGAGTTATGTCGAGCGCCGCCACATAGTCCAGCTTTATTTAACTCGACTTAAGTGGTGGGCCGCTTTTTAAGGGTTAACACGAGGGAGGAAGGGGGATCAGAAAAACGACCCATCTCCCCTTAACCTCAACAGTCCATCAGCCTCCCCTTAACATAGTATTGTAATAAAAGACAATGACCTGCTGCTTGTATTATCTCTACGTTATTGTCTCTCATTTGTTTGTGTGTGTGGTAGCTGACAAATTTTAACTCCTTCAGACATATATGACGCTACCGCATCATATGGCCGAGTTCGCCAAAAACTCATATGACGCTAGTGCGTCATATGGACTTATCTTGATGGCTCGCTAATAAGTTATATGACGCTCTAGCGTCATATGCAGCTCAGTAAGTCCGATAAGTTAGCTTACGATAAAACCGTTGGTGGCAACCTCAGCCACCTCCGATAATTCTAACGGCCGCAGTGTTGTTGTGAGTGTAGTGCAAGGCGGTGGCAAGGATACCGGGCTCCCGCCTCCGTAGACTTACTGGAACATAATATGTCTGAAGGAGTTAAGGGGACGTTATTTTATCTAGTTATTTATTTTTCAATTAAATAAAAAGATCCCAAAGACCCCCTTCGAGATAAATTTGTAAATTTTTCGGTAGAATAATGTCGTTCGAAATTACAGGCTTGCTATCGCTCGCCAGGACAAAATCGACACCTAAATGGCACGAAAGGTCTTAATATTGAGAAAAAAATGGGCGAAGGTCTTCAATTTGAAAACTAATGGGGTTAAACATGAAGGAGAAGGGTGTTCATAAAAAAATAAACAATTCTTCTCCTTAAAGCTCACATTTAATGAATACGTTATCCATTAACAAAATACGTTATTTGGTAAAATTGTAAACTATAAGCGAGATAGCTCATTATCATCCATCCGGCTGGTCTAGTGGATAGCGTCTTGACTTAATCCTCAGGAGTCGGACGTTCACGCTCGGGCGTGAAAGTTTTTTTTTTCAATTACCCTAGTAGATTACAGTCTCCCTTGAGCAAGGGAATGGGGTAATGGTCTATATTGTCTATTACAGCGTTATTGAATCTTGAAGGAGATAAATTGTGCCTATAAAAAACTTAACTTTTTTAATAATAATAATAATGATAATAATAATAATAATAATAATAATAATAATTTGTAAAGTAAGAATCCTGTCAACCAATCAGAAAGCAGGATTAGACCATCTCTGTAAGCCAGCTGTACCCTACATTCCCTGCTTGTATCACAACATTGCCACACCCTACAGCTCGACCAATCACAAGCTCCCACTGACGCTCCAAACATCGACTGATCCAGCCGTGCCTACACGCCCACCCTTTAAATCGCTCTCGCTCCACTCACGCACATTTTCTCCTGGTTGCAAAAAGTCTATTACACCGGTGCAACCCTCTTACACCCGTCAGCCACTACAAGATATTTGCAACAAGCTCCCAGGGACATATTACGACAATATAGATAAGGAGGAGAGAGCGAAGGACATACAAAACGCGCGGCTGGTAGTAGCTCCGCCCGGAAGCCTGGCTCGACCAATCACAGCGCGCCAAATCGTGAGGAGGGGGTATAAAGGGAGGTGGGCGGGGCCCCAGATGGGAGAACTGTCACGGGAACCACTGGGCACACCTGCTAGCTGCCACCTCTCTCTCCCTCACTTGGACACTGATGGGAATTTAGCCAAGCCTGTTCCAGCCTACCAGCTCGCTTGCCGTAACCAAGAAAAGTCCACCTCTGGCCCAACACAGCCTCCGTCTGCCGACCAGATACACCTTCAGTATCCTGGTGCTTGTCATCATATTGCTAGCTTGCACACCTACAGCCAAGCAATTCAAGATGGACGGCAAGTGGTAGACGGGACTGAAGAACTACAGAAGATATATTGGCCGGCCTTGAGGTGGTGAAGATTGTTCCGGATAAGATATCTGATACTTTTTAAAGGACCCTTATGGGCCCGAACAGACTTACTAAAGAGAGTGAAATGCTAGAAAAACACAGTGGTTCCAACCATTAAAATAGATGTGTTCTCATAGAACAAAATAAAGAGAAATGGATTAAACTCATGATAAAATAAAATTATGAAGTGTTGAGAGAATGTAGTTGCTTATTGTTGGAAAAGGCTTAATGCCATTTAGCTACCAATAGTATAGGATCTTCTAGGTTAGTAAATAAATGTAATCTTTAACACCTTATTGGCGGCCTAGGCGGTCTATTTGACCGTACCGCACAGCGGTTTTTTTTTTAACCCTAAATAGGGTTGTTTACGTGATAATTTTCATGCCTAAATAAGACCCAGAGTATAAAACAAGTATCTATCCCTGAAAGGGCGTAAACAGAGCTTTCCAATGACACCCGAACTATCCTTGTACGACCACTGGTTCTCTTGCAACGATTGTGCAACACGAGTGCAAAAACCCTGAAATAAGGTAATTTCCTTACATAATTCCCTGTGTAGCGAGTGAGAAAGGGGGGAGGAAAGTAGAATACAGTTCAGTATGTCCACCGCGGTGGTGGGGAGCGGTCATAGGGTTGCTACGCTCGTACCACCGCTCAGCTCTCTCTCTCAGCAACATTACGTGCTGAAAATGGCGTCGACAGATGTCGTGCACCGCCACATATTCCAAATTTATTTCACTCGACATAGGTCGCGCGCTGCCAGTTAAGGGTTAAAGATAAGGGGAAGATTAAAAAAGGGCTTAAAGACTAAAATGGGAGTCTGATTGATTAATAATCAACCACAGGGATAACGGGGTTATCAGAAGTGTTTAAAAAGAGGGATAAATGATAGTTGCCGATAGGTTAGACCTAGCTTGAGAAATAGTTAGGACGGACTCTAGTCCATATGATGAAATATACTTTTTGTTATAAAGGAAACATCATTATTCGATCAAAGATAATATTGTAAGGAATACATTATAATTAGTAGCATCTAAGAAGGGCAACTCGCCCGCATAGTAGAGAGAGATATTGTAATCATGACATAAGTGACTAATGAGTTGACTATTGTGATAAAGTATTGTAATCATGACCTCAGTAACTATTGAGTTTACTATTGTAAGGAATATTGTGATCATGACATAAGTAACAAGTCGAGTCGACTATTGTGAGAAATATTGTAACCTGGAGATAAGTAGTTAGTGAGTTGATAAATATAATATTCATGATATAAGTATCAATTGAGTTGAACATTGAGTCGGATATTGTAACCCTGGCATAGGAAATGATCAAGTGTTGAATATTGTAATGGTGATATAGGTATTTCTGAAATAGTGATTATATCGGACAATGTAATGAGATATATTATGTGAATCTTAATGATTTTGAATATAGTATAAGTGGTATAAGTGTTATTGAGTTAATTCATCTGTTGAATAGGAAGCAAGAGTGTGGGACACTCCGGAATAGAGTTATATTGACGTAATTGCCTACGGGTACATATTTGCATGTTTTAACACTCAACGAGCGGCTAGGTTTGTAACTTCTACTACTTGCCAAGCGGGCAGATTTACCCTAAACGAGCTTCATTCCATGCTCTTTTTCATGCTTAAACAAGAGCCAGAGCGTAATACAATTATATATCCATGAAAGAGCGATAATTGAGCTTTCCAATGACACCTGAACCATCCTTCTACGACCATTGGTTGTCTTGCAACGATCATGCAACACGAAGGAAAAATCCCTAAAATACAGTAATTTCTTCAGTTTTTACCCTGTATTGCGGGACCAGGGATGTGGTGGGATGTGAAGACAGTGTCAGTGGCGGGACAACGTCCATGCCGAACGGTCAGAGGCCACCCGCGCTCCTCCCACCGGTCGGACTCTCTCTCAGAGCCGATTACATGCTCAACATGGCATGCGACTAAAGATGGACCCCACTCTTTAGGCCTTGGTTCTCTACTCCGACTATAGCCGGGCGCCACCAAAGGAGGGTTAAGATAGGTGACATATATGTTATAGGGATAGGGAAATTGAGATCAAATTGATTAAAGCCTTGGTCTTACGATTAGACATATTGAGGCTCGGTAAAGTTTGTCATTTATTGCGGAGATAGTTATGTGTCTTTGGATCGAAGTCAGAGTGAGTCAATGCCTGAATAACGGGTATCCGTACAATATATATTGGGTCGACGATATTATTCAATCTGTGGATTGAACTCATTCCGGCCCGAACAGAGAATCAATTGCTATGAGAATATATGCTACCAGGGAGTTTGTTAAATAAAGATACAACTTCCCACCCTAGTAGGATACTTAAATTGGAAATAAGTACAACAATATGAATAATAATATCTGTAATTATTATTATTTATGTTATTATTAGTATCATTATTATTTTTAAGTAGCCCCTACACTTATAAACTGGCTAATTCTGCCATAATAATTATATGCTATGTAAACTACATAACCGTTTAGAGCAATAGACGCTCAAATGATGTTAGTGTAATAGGTATCAATATTAAAATACCCAAGTTAAGGATCACCACCGTACCAACTCGCCCAGGAAAGAGGAAAGAAACCGACGAAGGGGAAACTAATCTAACCAACATCAGAAGGCAACATGATTAAGGAAAACGAAACAAGATGGACGAAGGAAAAACAAAACGAGAAATATTCAAAACAAAGGAGATAAATACCCAGACCAAATTAACGAAGATGTCCAGGATACCCAAACTCCACCACACCATAACAAAGGAAGACACCAACAGAAACCAGGCACAGAATACCCACACCGAGAAAGAAAACTCACCTCCATCACGGAAGATCAACGTGGCATCAAAACCATGTGAAGACAGTAAAACCCTAACAAAACCCACAACACATAGCCGCCCAAAGCCTACCTGTGCACCACTACACCTTAACAGACGAGACACCAGAATTGCCACAATCAAACCAGATCTACCAACCACGCCAGGTAAAACCATTCAAGTTCCCCACCAACACCACGAGGCCCCGAAGAAGAAAATAGTGTACAGTCAGAGGCACAAGGACCAACTTGGACACACTAACAAGGAACAGTTACGCCGTTCTTCCACGAAGAGGTCTACTCACCTGCCCGCAAACTTCTAGGGGGTCCTCCTAATCCCCCCGGAATACGCCCTCCTGTACTTATGACCTTCTGACCTCCGCACACCTGACCTGGGACATCTCAGCCGAAGTCGTCACTACCCCGACGGAAACCTGGATAAGGCAAGCAATTCTAGGGCTTGATTTAACTAACATGTTAGCAATCGAGTCCTAAAATTACCCTCCCATTCAAGGATCGATTGCAGCCATGGTGAATATCTTTCGAGGTCTGAGGAGTTCTTTTAGCTATTGAGAAAATTTTATTATCACATGCCATGGTATAGTGCTTAATAATAATATCCCTAATAGGCTGCACCTTTGGTATTAGAAGCATAACCGTAGGACATGTCCCCACCTTACTTCTTTTGCCAAAACCGTACTCTAAAACTATAGAAAGATACTTGCCATGGTAAAGGTCATTCAAATAGTTCGGGCTTTGTGAGATACCATCTTAATAACGGCACTCTACAACTAGAAGTCCATATTGTATCTGTCCGACGCCATGGTCGAGGACAATTGCGGTAAAAAGGTCTAAACCCCCCCCCCCCCCCCCCCCGAGTTCTTTGTACAGTTGGTCAAGGATGAAAGTATACAGTTTTTCGTCTGCTATAGCCACACATAGTTTGTCATGTTGGCAGCCCTGGTAGCCATATCTCAGAGCCCGCCCACCTTATACAGGGTGTTTAAAAACGTGTTCCTGGACTTAGTTGTCAGACGGAAATATGAATATATTGCTCTATAATCTTTGACGTGAATATCACTTCGGAGATATTAAACACTTAATGTTATTGATAGATATACAAGAAATGCGAGAGTGAAAACGAAAATCAAAACGTCTACCTATATACGATATTTCAGTGAAATACAGGTCCATTTTCACACGTGGTAATATGTGGCAAATAATGTAGGGTATGGTGATATCAATGTTGCAGTTGGTTTGCAGGTGTTCTGCTGATAAAAATAAAAATAATAATAATAAATAAATAAAAATCACAAGTAAAGCCTCATTATGCTTCGAGGACTGACTCATAAAGCAATGGCGCTCGCAAGATGAGTAAAATTGCTGGGTCATTATCCTATTGAACACACAGGCTTCCTTACGTCCACGTTTAGGAATTAGATTTTTGTGTATCTAAAGTAGACGAATATGGAGTGGCTATAAAATATATTACGATATACACTTAACATTATAACATTCATAATAAATAATGAGTAGAAAGAGGAATCTAATAATACTTGTTAATTAATAAGTAGGTAAACATTGATATTTCACTTTCATCCCCAAGACTGGATTATATGTGATCCAAAGGGCAATGAAACGGATGCGAGCGCCGGTTTGGGCTAGTGGAAAGGCTGTCATGGCTGCCAACATGACAAACCATGCGTGGCTATAGCAGACGAAACACTGTATACTTTCATCCTTGACCAACTGTACCTCTTATAACGGTCAGTGGGCAAATCGAGTGAAATTAGTAAGTTCATGATCTTACTATCTCCTCACGTTAGCCCGATACCTTGTCACTGTGTCATGACACTAGAGACGTTGTATTTAAGACCCCAAGTCAAAAGTACCGAAACGGAACTTCATCAACGATTAGCATAACGGTCAGGAGAGATGAGTAATATTAGCCCAGGACATGTCCTAGCTCTCGCTCGTCTGATGAAAGTGCCCAATGTCATGACATCAAGGAACTATCATTTAAGACCCAAAACCAGCTAATCCATCTGTATCCCAAACAACCCCATCCACACGGCAGGACCACCTAAACAGCTCAACGGAAACTAGATGACCAGACTTCAATCACCTCATCTCTACCCAAGCTACGCTCGTCACTCCAATCTTTAAGTGTTTGATTTGGAGTAATTATTGAAAATTATTATCACTCATACACCAGTTCGACAAGGTGAAAGAGTTAGTAAGACAGAGTCCCCAATTTAGACTCTGATTATTTTTATAACTGTGAGATTTATATATCCGTTCCCTGGTTCTATGATATGAGTGACAACCTGAGATTTACTAATTGAACCTATGTTTATGAATCTTCATCAAGACAAAAGATGATATCAAGAGCGAATAACACAAAGTGTTATTACACCAGTGAATTAAGGTGTACAGTGCATAATAAGAGAGAGAGAGAGAGAGATAAAGAAGTATATTCCTAGTTCCCTTGCGGATCCTCGACCGTGCTAGGCTAATATATATTTATAACCATTGTTCACGCATAATTAAGATTGTTGTTCTACTTAGTGAGTAAATAAATAAAGTTGTTAATAAGATGTACGCAGTGTTATATGTTACCCTTTACTCCTTCTGTGCATGTGTTGTATGATTTTGACTTATCCAGTTAAGCAGAACCTACCAAATTCCAATATAAGCCCGGTAAAAACCCTGGCATAACAAATATATATTCTGAGGTGTCTCTCTATATAATTATACAGTATATAGTCTGGCACATACCCCATTTTGTATTATAATTTTTTTTGCATTTATATTCTGAGGTGAAAGGATTAATTATAAATATATCCTACTGTGATACTGAAAACTACCCAGCCTTGTTGACCAAGTTAAGGCGGGGTCACACGAGCTCTTTCTCTGTAAATTTTTACGGGCAATTATAGTCTGGCTTCTTCAAAATGTAAGTTATAACAGATATAAGCCACCTAACATAATCTACCTTCGATCTAGTTTCCGATTACAATGTGAAAAGAGCCTCAAAGTAGTACGAGAACAAACTTGCCGTCGAAAATTGCCGGAAAAAGCGCTCGTGTGACGCCAGCTTGAGTCAATAAAGTAAATACCAACAACTTCCTCTCTCTCCAACACCCCTTCTCCCCTCTCTACACTGTTCAGAAAAATAGGAAAAGTAGAATGTAGATACGAGGTGCAGTTGAAAAGGCTTATCCCTCAATACCTTCATCTGATCTCATCTGATACCCCCGCAGAAGAGCTAATGTTTGGAATGTAAACAACTTGTAGGCATTGATCTAGGTGACTATACCCTGTTCCGTGTGGGTAGTCCAGATGTCGTGAAGCCTACAACCTCTGTAACTCAAAAGGGGCGAGTGTAAATGGGCTGTAAATTTCCACACATATTCCCCGGCTGACCCTTAACGTGAGACAGGCCGTTTTTTCTTGACCCCCTTCTCCCTAATGTTTAGTTTTGAGATTTTAAGACGTTGGTTCCATTAGTTTGGGGATTATATGACCTTTCACCCCATTTATTTGTCAATATTATGACCCTTCGTGCCATTTAGGTGGCGATTTTTTCCTGGCGAGCGATAGCGAGCCTGTAATTTTAGGAGGAATCGGCCTTTGGCCGGGAAATTTTTCTACCGAAAAATTTACAAATCTATCTTGAAGGGGGGTCTAGGGGGTGTTTTTCTAAGCTTGATGGAGGTCTAGGGAGGAAACTAAAAAACTATATGAATATATGAATTAATAGACCAAACAAACAGCCACTGTCCCTTTAACTAATTGTAGAAATATTAGCTCGATTAGTATATTATATTTGCTGTAAGTAGACGAGAAATTGTGACCTCTAACCTCTGTAAATTGTGACCTCTAACCTCTGTAAATTGTGACCTCTAACCTCTGTAAATCGAAAACGACTAGAGTAATCGAGCTAATATATCTACCATTTGAGAAGAGTCAGTCAAGAAACAGATGTGGAAATTTACAGTCAATTTGCTCCAGCCCTTTTGGAGTTACAGAGGATAGAGGTAATGATTTCTCGCCTACTTACAGCGAATAGACTATAGTCGTTTGTCAGTTATAGAGGTTAATATTTCAGAGTTTTTGCCTACTTACTTGGAATAAGGTAGATAGATAGCTATCCAGATTTTGAGAATTCTCGTCCTCTTTCTGTTTACGCTTCTGAGATTGATTAAATCTACGCTGGCTTACAATGCAAGTGAAGCATCAGTCCATAGGCATCAAACGTCCAACATAATCTGAAAAGGAAAAAAACATTATAATGTATACAGAAATGTCATGCCACATATTCTTTCAAGAAGCTATAGTACAGACAGTTAAGTTAATGATACTGGATAAACAAATATATGATTTAGCCAATTCTTATTATATCTGTTACGAAACACTAAAATTTATAAGGAGATATTTCCTGTGCAATTAGTCATTAGCCAATTTAAACTTTAGAAAATAATAGGACATGAATAATAGTATCAAGGGCTGCTTACTATTTCCACTTGAATATAGTACACATATTTATTAAGAGAAAAGGGATATAGCATATATAGATATATTCAGATTGCATTGAAATACTTTTACTTTGATATGTGAGATCAGAACTATTAATCCCCATAAGTGTCGTACTTTGAATGTCGGCCATATTGGATTTTTGGGTCCAAATCACCCCAAATATTTCAAGTAGTACTTTGATTATGTTTGGCATGTCCAGGTATATACAAAATGACATATTTCATACTCTATTTGGGTACTTCATGTAAGAAAATAATATTTCCATGAAATTCGTATTATCAATTTCCGCATATTGAATGTTAAGGTCAAAATTACCCCGAATGATGAAAATAATGGTTTCAATGGATTTTTCATACCGAAATTAGTAGAAAATTACATATTGCATGCCCATACAGCCACATATATTGAAGAAATAAAAGTTAATGATAATTCCAAGGGGCCGTCGGCGGCCATTTTGAAAAGCGCCCCCTAGCGGGAACTTCCCATCACTTTCCAGAGGTGCATAGGAGCTAAATTTCTTCAATATTGACCCAATTAACTAAATCCACTGAGAAACAAAGGTAGGAACAAAATGGTCACGGGAGCCAAGAAAATGACTACTATTAACTATTGCTATTGTTATTAACTTAACTATTGCTATTGTTGTTAACTATTGTTGTTAACTATTGTTGTTAACTATTGCTGTTGTTGTTAACTATTGCTGTTAACTATTGCTGTTGTTAACTATTGCTGTTAACTATTGCTATTGTTGTTATCTTAACTATTGTTGTTAACTATTGCTGTTGCTGTTAACTATTGTTATTGCTGTTAACTATTGTTATTGTTAACTATTGCTGTTAACTATTGCTATTGTTATTGCTGTTAACTATTGTTATTGTTAACTATTGCTGTTAACTATTGCTATTGTTGTTATCTTAACTATTGCTGTTAACTATTGCTATTGTTGTTATCTTAACTATTGCTGTTAACTATTGCTATTATTGTTAACTATTGCTGTTAACTATTGCTATTAACTATTGCTGTTAACTATTGCTATTGTTGTTATCTTAACTATTGCTGTTAACTATTGCTATTATTGTTAACTATTGCTGTTAACTATTGCTATTAACTATTGCTGTTAACTATTGCTATTGTTGTTATCTTAACTATTGCTGTTAACTATTGCTATTGTTGTTAACTATGGTTATTGTTGTTAACTATTGTTGTTAAGTATTGCTGTTGGTGTTAACTATTGATATTGCTGTTAACTATTGCTATTACTGTTAACTATTGTTATTGTTGTTAACTATTGCTATTGCTGTTAACTATTAATTGCTGTTAACTATTGTTATTGTTGTTACTATTGCTATTGCTGTTAACTATTGCTATTGCTGTTAACTATTGTTATTGTAGTTAACTACTGTATTGCTATTGCTGTTAACTATTGCTATTGCTGTTAACTATTGCTATTGCTGTTAACTATTGCTATTGTTGTTAACTATTGTTAATGCTGTTAATTATTGTTGTTAACTATTGCTATTGTTGTTAACTATTGCTATTGCTGTTAACTATTGTTATTGTTGTTAACTATTGCTGTTAACTATTGCTATTGTTGTTAGCTATTGCTGTTGCTGTTTACTATTGATATTGCTGTTAACTATTGCTGTTAACTATTGCTATTGCTGTTAACTATTATTGTTAACTATTGCTATTGTTGTTAACTATTGCTATTGCTGTTAACTATTGCTATTGTTGTTAACTATTGATGTTAACTAATGCTGTTAACTATTGCTATTGCTGTTAACTATTGCTAATGTTAACTATTGCTGTTCACTATTGCTATTGTTGTTAACTATTTATATGGCTGTTAACTATTGCTATTGTTGTTAACTATTGCTATTGCTGTTAACTATTGCTATTGTTGTTAACTATTGCTGTTAACTATTGCTATTGTTGTCAACTATTGCTGTTGCTGTTAACTATTGCTATTGTTGTTAACTATTGCTATTGTTGTCAACTATTGCTGTTGCTGTTAACTATTGCTATTGTTGTTAACTATTGCTATTGTTGTCAACTTTTGCTGTAGCTGTTAACTATTGTTGTTGCTGTTAACTATTGATATTGTTGTTAACTATTGTTGTTAACTATTGCTATTGCTGTTAACTATTGCTATTGTTGTGAACTATTATTGTTAACTATTGCTGTTGCTGTTAACTATTGTTGTTGCTGTTAACAATTGCTATTGTTAACTATTGTTGTTGCTGTTAACAATTGCTATTGTTGTTAACTATTGCTATTGTTAACTATTGCTGTTGCTGTTAACTATTGCTATTGCTGTAACTATTGTTGTTAACTATTGTTGTTGCTGTTAACTATTGCTATTGTTGTTAACTATTGCTATTGTAAACTATTGTTGTTAACTATTGCTATTGCTGTTAACTATTGCTATTGCTGTAACTATTGTTGTTAACTATTGCTATTGTTGTTAACTATTGCTATTGTAAACTATTGTTGTTAACTATTGCTATTGCTGTTAACTATTGCTATTGTTGTTAACTATTGCTATTGTTGTTAACTATTGCTATTGTTGTTAACTATTGCTATTGTTAACTATTGTTGTTAACTATTGCTATTGCTGTTAACTATTGCTATTGCCGTTTACTATTGTATTGTTGTTAACTATTTCTATTGTTGTCAACTATTGCTATTGTTGTTAACTATTGCTCTTAACTAATATTACCACAGATCATCTTAAACTGCACACAATAACTAAACTTAGGATACATTTTAAAAAACCTCGCCGGTACAGGTGTTAAAGGTTATAGCGTGGGCTACTGGGCTATATTGTGGGCTACTGGGCTATATTGTGGGCTACTGGGCTATATTGTGGGCTACTGGGCTATATTATGGGCTACTGGGCTATAGCGTGGGCTACTGAGTTATATTGTGGGCTCCCGGGCTTTATTGTGGGCTACATTGTGGGCTACTGGGATATAGCGTGGGGTACTGGGCTATATTTTGGGCTACTGGGCTATATTATGGGCTACTGGGCTACTGAGCCACGGCGGTGAGTGGTGAGCACGCTCACGTGTGAATCTGCAAGACCCGGGATCGAATCCCTGCCACGGCGGACATTTAGTGGGTGTGGTAGTACATCCTAGCATGTTTCACATGCTCGCACCCAGTCACGACGTATACAGACTAATCACACATAACAAAGCCACTCCAACAGCTTCCTCTCTCTCCAACACCCCTTCTCCCCTCTCTACACCCTTCAGACAAAAATAGGAAAAGTAGAACGTAGCTACGAGGTGTAAAGGCTTATCCCTCAATACCTTCATGTGATCTGATATTGTCGGCTACTGGGATATAGCGTGGGCTACTGGGCTATATTGTGGGCTACTGGGCTATATTGTGGGCTACTTGGGCTACGCTGGGCGGGAAGTGAACATCAGGGAGGGCCAGTGCCACGGACCCGGTCGCGGGCTCGCGGCAGGCAGGCTGTCAGTCTTGTCCTGTGTGTCGTGAGGGGTGGGTGTGTATCGTTCGCGCTCCCGTTCTACCGGTCCTTCAACCTGTCTCTTGTATATATTTTTTTCTACCGTCCACCTCCCTCACCTATCACGGTCTCCCAATATTCGGCGCTCCCATAGGCCAGTTGTGGAATATATATGTGTGGTCTCCAGATTTCGTTGTAACCTATACACTTCACTTGAAAGATACTCCAGATTTCGTTATAGCCACACACTTCATTTTAAACCCTTCTGTACCGGCGACGTCTTTATATAGTTTAATTCTAGCTATATTTAGACGATTTGGTGTAGTCTAAGAAATATATGTGATAGTAAAAAGGGTTAAGTGAGATAGTTCGAAGCCTGTTAATTGGTCCTTTTAAACTGAATAATCGTGCAATAATAGCCCGAATAATGTTAAGCCTATGTCACCAGTACTGAATGGGTTAAGGGAGCCCACCTCGCCTTTTTTTCTCTTTCTCTCCCTCTCTCTTTGGTTTGTATCCATTGGGCCCCATTCAGCCTACTGTTTTAAGACGTTTACCCCATCCAGGTGTCAATATTTTCCTGGCGAGTGGTAGCGAGCCACCATATACACACGGTATATATGTTGGTCAATATACAGGAGGCGCTACAATATAGGTAGCAAAATTATAATGGTAGTTTTGGGTTCCTATCATCATATGCTTCATTTCTATATACTTTTTATCCCCGGGAAAAACAAACAAAAATCTTGGGATTTTCCATTTATTTTCTTGGGATTTTTTGTTTTGGTCATTAACCTAACCAAAGAACCTAACCTAACCTAACCTAATAGCCCCCAAATACATTTAGATTAGGTTAGGTTAGGTTTTTTGGTTAGGTTAATAAAACAAATAAAAACAAAATCCAAGAAAAAAAAAAAAAAACCCAAGATTTTTTGTTTTTTTCCCGGGGATAAAAAATATATAGAAATGAAGCATATGATGATAGGAACCCAAAACTACCATTACAATTTTGCTACCTATATTGTAGCGCCTCCTGTATATTGACCTATATTTTTGTTTTGACAGCAAGCTAAATTTGTAAATTTTTCGATAGAAAAAAAAATCTCCGGCGAAGCCTGATTTCTCCATACAATGCTGGCTCGCTATCGCTCGCCAGGAAGAAATCGAGACCTGGATGGGGGTTTACGTCTTAAATCATTTGGCTGAATGGGGTCGAATGGATACAAGCCAGGGAAAGAGAGAAAAGGAGAGAAAGATAAACAAAGCCGGTGACCCCCCCCTTAATATAATTATACTCCACACATTCTGCACCCCGCCATATGTAGCCCCATATGTAGCCCCATTACTTTGAGATTTTAAGACATCCGGTCCATCCATTAGTTTGGCGATTTTAAGATCTTTCAGCCCATTTATTTTTGCCAATATTAAGACTTTCCTGCAATTTAGGTGTCGTTTATTTACCTGGCGAGCGATAGCCAGCCTGCAATAAAAGAGGAAGGCCGGGACATTTTGCCATCGAAAAATGTACACATTTATCTTGAAGGAGGGTCTTGCGGATGTATCTACAGTATATTGGGATATTCTCATATACATTTATAATAGCATTGGACATTTAAAGGGTATGGTTGTTTTTTAACTGGCCTCCCTTCTCCCTCATGTTAAGACTAATTAGTCTTCAGATTTTAAGATGTTGGGCCCATTACCTTGGAGATTTTAAGATCTTTTACAGCATTTTTTTTTTTTTTTTGGTCAATATCAAGACCTTTCATGCTATCTAGGTGTCGACTTTTATCCTGGCGAGCGATATCGAACATTTAATTTAGGAGGACCCGGCCTTCGTCCGGGAAATTTGTTCTACCGAAAAATGTAAACATTGATCTAGAAGGTGGATCTTGGGGATGTATGCATTTAAGTTTAATGGAGATCTAGGGAGGAAAACAAAAAATGAAGAAATCGACCAAAAAACAAACCCTCCTCCCCTTAAACCGTCATCTTTCCATTCACTTATTATTCATAAACCACATTCCCCACAGTTAACCACTTATAATGCTTTATGCAATGCCTACCTATTAACCCTTTCACGCTTATGACGCGATGTTGAGCCTATTAGGGATACTTTAAAGCCTTTGTTACCATCAGGGGTATTTAGAAACCTTTAGTTTAGCTACTTCAACCTCTGCAGTTGTCTTTGAGTTAGCTGTGGGCAGAAAACTAATTTTGGAGAGGTAATTATAAGAGTGAGATAACTCTATTTCTTATTTCTAATCTGGCAACCTCTGCGTCATATGTGCGTGAAAGGGTTAAATTACCTTAGCCTATACCGGTACTACTCATTCTTTCAAATTACCTTAGCCTATACCGGTACTACTCATTCCTTCAAATTACCTTAGCCTATACCGGTACTACTCATTCCTTCAAATTACCTTAGCCTATACCGGTACTACTCATTCCTTCAAATTACCTTAGCCTATACCGGTACTACTCATTCCTTCAAATTACCTTAGCCTATACCGGTACTACTCATTCCTTCAAATTACCTTAGCCTATACCGGTACTACTCATTCCTTCAAATTACCTTAGCCTATACCGGTACTACTCATTCCTTCAAATTACCTTAGCCTATACCGGTACTACTCATTCCTTCAAATTACCTTAGCCTATACCGGTACTACTCATTCCTTCAAATTACCTTAGCCTATACCGGTACTACTCATTCCTTCAAATTTCCTTAGCCTATACCGGTACTACTCATTCCTTCAAATCGCGAAGTAATTCATTCCTTGATTAACCCCTTCTGTACCGGTAACGTCTTTATAAGTTTATTCTAGCTATATGTACACTATTTTGTGCGGTTTAAGAAGGATCTGTGGTAGTATAATGGTTAAGTGAGATAATTCGAAACCTGTTAATTGCTATTCTTAAACTGAATAAAATCGTTGAATAGTAGCCAGACTACTAGACGTCGCCGGTACAGAAGGAGTTAAGTAACACCCCGTTCTTAACATTAAACATCAATTACAAACCCCAATGTACGGTCGCGCTAATAAGTCATGTCCTAGCTGTCATTACGTTTGGCTTGCTCTGTACTGTATTAATGTATGTCAGATGTTGAATAGGGTAGGTAAGTGTAGGCACATGTTTATATATTTCACTCGATATGAAGAAATGAAGTTTATATATTGCTGTTACCAATTATTGATCAAAACATAATTGGTGCCGGAACATCACTTATTAGCGCGACTGTACTTGAATAAACTAATGAAAGCATATGGTCCTCCCGGGATTCGAACTCGGGACACCACACCCAGAACATAAGCACCTAAACCATTACACCACCAACACAGTCATACCGGAACAGTTTTGTTTGAAGACTTGAATGAATATGAGAAGAAATACAAGAACATTTATCTGAAATATGAGAAGAAATACAAGAACATTTATCTGAAATAGCGTTGTTTTGGCCATGGTGTCACTTGTGTTGAAATAACTTAGAACAGTTGTCAGAATTAATATAAACACCATATGAGGAGGATCACTTCATTGACAACGTTTCGCGGTCAATATTTACGGAGACGCAACAATATAAGTAAATATCAGTTTTGGGTTTATAATCATATGCTTCATTTCTATGTACTTTTTATCCCCGGGGGAAAAAAAAAAATCTTGGGATTTTTAATTTTTTTCTTGGGATTATTTTTGTTTTGGTCATTAACCTAACCAAAAAACCTAACCTAACCTAACCTAATAGCCCCCAAATACATTTAGGTTAGGTTAGGTTAGGATTTTTTGGTTAGGTTAGCCTAATGGAAAAAAAAAATCCCAAGAAAAAAAAAATCCCAAGAAAAAAAAAAAAAATCCCAAGATTTTGTTTTTCCCCCGGGTATAAACAGTATATATATAGAAATGAAGCATATGATGATAGGAACCCAAAACTATCATTATAAATTTGTTACCGGTACCTATATTGTTGCGTCTCGTAAATATTTATCCGTTTCGCAGATAGCTGAAATGTAGTGACCTGAAAGGGAGACGGTCGTTTTTTTGCTCACCTTTCTCCCTCGTGTTTAGTCCCATTATTTTTTAGATTTTTAGACGTTCGGCCCATTTGTTTGGCGATTTTATGACCCGTCCCATTTCGTTATACATTTTAAGACTTCTCGTGCCATTTAGGTGTCGATTTTTTCCTTGCGAGCGATAGCGAGCAATTGTAAGAGGAAACGGCCTTCGGCCGGGAAATTTTTCTACCGACAAATGTACATATTTATCTTGAGGGGGGGTCTAGGGGATGTTTGTCTAAGTTTGAGGGATGTCTAGCGAGGAAACTAAGAATTTCAGAATGAATGATTTTATAGGCCAAAAAAGCAGTCGGTGTCTCCTTAAGAAACTATCTGCGAAACGTTGTCAATAAAGTGCTCCTCCTCATATGGTGTTTATATGCATGTTATCACTTCAAAATAAATAGTGTCAACAATAGACCAGAACTTTATCCGTACATAAGCCGGAGTTACACGAGCCGATTTTCGAGCAATTTTTACGGGCAATTATGGTCTGGCAGCTTCAAATATTACACTTCATCAGAATTCAGCCGCCTAACATACTCTACCTTCAGACTAATTTACGATACCAGTTCAAAAAAGTCCCGAAATAATACGAGAACAAACTTGCTCATGGAAAATTGAAGGAAAAAACTCTCGTGTGACAGCGTACGTAGACATTAATAAAGACTACACATAATAAGATTCGACTTTCGTTTGACACTGCTTGATTTATCTCCGGTCTGTCTCTACCATTAAGGGGGCCCACCTCGTTTTTTTCTCTCTCTCTGGCTTGTATCCATTCGGCCCCATTCAGCCTACTGTTTTAAGACGTTTATCCCCATCCAGGTGTCGATATTCTTAAAAAATGTTTCTGACAGCATGCTAAATTTGTAAATTTTTCGATAGAAAAATTTCTCCGGCGAAGCCGGATTTCTCCATACAATGCTGGCTCGCTATCGCTCGCCAGGAAGAATTCGACACCTGGATGGGGATAAACGCCTTACAACAGTAGGCTGAATGGGGCCGAATGGATACATGCCAGAGAAAGAGAGAAAATTAGAGAAAACAAGCAGGTCACCCGCCATAACCCTTTCTTTCAGTACCGGTCTCGCCATTTTAGCTTTATTCTGGCTACCGGTACTATTAGATGATTGTATTCAGTTTATAAAGGACCTCCAGCAATTAACAGGCTTCGAACTACCTCACTAAGCCCGTTCTACTACCGGTACCACAGATCCTTCTTTAAACAGCACAAAATCGTCTGAACATAAGCTAGAATATCATGAAAAAAGACGTCGCCGGTGTATAAAGGGTTAATATAGTGTGATCCTCTTGTTGACTACCACACAGTTTATTTTGGCTACCATCTTTGGCTACGATTTTATGCAGGTTAGAAAGGACCATTGGGTGTTATAAGGGTTAAGACTATCTCAATCAACCCGCCAACTTCGACATATCCTTCCTAATCTGAATAAAATCGTCTGTAAGAAATGAGTAATGGGATCTTGAAAGGATTAATGTTCTCGGTATAATATTCGTTTACTTCTGCATGTACAGTCGCGCTAATAAGTGATGTCTCGGCACCAAGTATATTTTGATCAATAAATGGTATCAGCAATATCTAAGCTTGGTTTCTTCATATCGAGTGAAATATAAAAACATATTTCTACACTTACCCACCCTTCTCAACATCTGACAGACATAAATACAGCACAGAGAGAGCCAAACGTAATGACAGCTGGAACATGACTTATTAGCGCGACCGTACGATGTTGTTCCACGCTGCTCTCTCAATCTAATTTCTAGTTTTAATCAAATCCAGTTAAATTTTAATAATTCCTTGCACAGAACATTCTAAACCCACTAATTAATTTGCCAGCCAAAAATACAGTTCTATCTACAGTATAATTGTATAATCTTTACTTCAACCGTATACCCACCTATTATCTTCAGTGCAGCCAGTAAAATAATCACCAAATTACCCTTAAAAATATATCGATAATAATACCAATAATAACAATAATAATATTATGCCTAACGATAATAACTAAATAAATATATCAATAAGTAACACCACGTTCTTAACACTAATCATCAATTACAAACCCCAATGCACTAGAATAAACTAATGAAAGCATATGGTCCTCCCGGGATTCGAACTCGGGATACCACACCCAGAACATAAGCACCTAAATCATTACACCACCAAGACAGATTGAACGCTTAGTCGAAAAAATATATATATATATATTACTGAGAGAAGTCCCAAATTCACGAAGTCCGAAACTATGCGATACATAAACACATGGAAGGGCGACAAAGGGTTTCCTAGTACCGGTCATCATAACACACACAGCATAGAGGTTTATAAATTGACCCCTTCTGTATAACGCCTTTTTAAGTTTATTCTAACTGTATATAGACAATTTTGTGCAGTTTAAGAAAGATATGTGGTAACGAAATGGATTAAGGGGATAGTGGCTATTATTTTGGTATATATATATATATATATATATATATATATATATATAGATATATAATTATATATCTATACAGTATATATACATACTATATATATATATATATATATATATACTGTATATATATATATATATAAGATAAATTTGTTAATTTTTCGGTAGACAAATTTCCCGGCCGAAGGCCGTTTCTACTTATAATTACAGGCTCGCTTTCGCTCGCCAGGAAAAAAAATCGACACCTAAATGACACGAAAAATCATAATATTGACAACAAAATGGGAGAAAGAACTTAAAATCGCTAAACTAATGATCCGAACGTCATCAAATCTGAAAACTAACGGGGCTAAACATGAGGAAGAAGGTGGACCAGAAAAGCGGCTCATCTCCCCTTTAAGTGAAATAGATTGAACTCTGCATCGCAGCCTGTTAACCCATTCTGTACCGGTGACGTCCTTTGCAGCGTATTCTGCCCACTATTAGACAATTTTATTCAACTTAGGAAGGCCGTCTACCAATGAAAAGGCTACAGACTATCTCAATTCATCCTTTTAGCTACCGTAGAAAATAACAAAGTAGGAAAAGTGGGGATTGGGCCTGAGTATATAGATTGATAGATAGCTACCATAGATCCTTCCTAAGCTGAATAACATCGTCTAACAGCAGCCAGAATTAAGATAACAGGACGGCACCGGTACAGAAGGGGTTAACGTTTGCTCATTTGTGACGAAATTAGGGTTTAACGAGAGAGTGGGTTTGAACGACAAAAAGAAAAAAAAACAGGAGGGATTGCAGGGATTAAATGCAACCACACGCAAGCACTACCTCGGGACGCGGTTAATGGTAAGTAGTCGAGGGATTTGAGGGGATTGGAGTGGGATTATGAGAATGGGCTTCACGCTGAAAATGTGTGTGTGTGTGAGAGAAAGAGAGTGTGTGTGTGTTTGTGTGCACGAGAGGAAACAAAAACGCACGTACCACCATCTAGGGACGCGGCTAATGATACGTAGTAATTTGAGTGTGATTATGAAAATGGGCTACACGATGAAATTAGGTGTGAGAGAGAGAGAGAGAGAGAGAGAGAGAGAGAGAGAGAGAGAGAGAGAGAGAGAGAGAGAGAGAGAGAGAGAGAGAGAGAGAGACCACACACACACAAGTACTATCATCTAGGGACGCGGTTAATGGTAAGCAGGGATTTGAGGATATTTGACTGGGATTTTGAGAATGGGCTGAACACTGAAATAATTAAGTGTGTGTGTGTGTGTGTGTTAGAGAGAGATAGAGAGAAAGGTGGATTAAAAGGCAAACAAATGGACCGTATTGTGAGTTTGAGTGTTGATATCTTACCGTATTTAGGGGAGATTTTCACTTACGGTTATTTTTTGGATCCCCTTCTCCCTCATACTTAGCCCCATCAGTTTTGTGATTTAAAGACGTTTGTCCCATTAGTTTGGTTATATTGAAACCTTTTGCTCCATTTCTGTCATTTAGGTGTCGAACTTTTCCTGGCGAGCGATAGCGAGGCTGTCATTTTGGAGCAAACTGAATAAAATCGTCAAATAATAGCCAGAACACAGAAAAGAAAAGCGTAATCGTATCTTCTAAGGGTTAAGGGGAGGTTTTTAGTGCGTTTCCTAGACTTCCATCAAGCTTCAAATTACACCCCCTTGACCTCCTTTCAAGATAAATTTGTACATTTTTTGGTAGACAAATGTGCCGGCCGAAGGCCGGTTCCTCTTAAATTACAGGCTCGCTATCGCTCGCCAGGAAAAAATCGACACCTAAATGGCACGAAAGGTCTTAAAAGTGACATAAATGGGCCAAAAGTTCTTGAAATTACCAAATTAATGTGGCGAACGTCTTAAAATCTCAAAAGCAATGGGGCTAAACATGAGGGAGAAAGGGGTAAATATAAAAATCCCTCAAGTGGAAATCTCCCCTTAATGTAAGTGTATTGAAGCGAGCACTAAATCAATGTGTGTTGCAATATGAGAGTTTTAAAGGGGGCTGAGCGGATTTATTGGCTCATTTATGTACCTTTTTATTATTTTGTGTTAGTTTATTCCCTAGACCTCCATCAAACTTTAAAAAAAAAAAAAAAAAAAAAAACGCAAGATACTCCTTCAAAATACATTTTTACATTTGTTCAATAGATAAATGTCCTGGACGAAGGCCGATTCCTCTTAAATTACAGGTTCGCTATCGCTCGCCAGGAAAAGATCGACACCTAAAGGGCACGAAAAGTCTTAATATTGACAAATAAATGAGACTAAAGGTCTGGAAATCGCCAAACAAATGGGGCGAACGTCTTCGCCTTACAATTTGTTAACTAATGAGGATACATATGAGAGAGAAGGGGGTCCAGAAAAACTACCCATCTCCCCTTAAGTCGGTTATTTTAAATATGACCTTACAAAGGAGTACAAAGGAAATCAAGCAACAACAGATCTAGTGACCCTTCTAGGCTGCTTGTCCTCCAAAACACTGAGGATCAAGTGTCCAAACAGTGGTTTAGAGTGGGTAAGGGAACATTGGAAAGGGAACTACTGCCCTGCTACTAACGTGGCAGGACTAGGAAGTTAGTAGGGGACATATGGGTTAGTAACTGAGGGGAGGATAAAGTTATTCATTTACAAACGCAGTCAGTCGCGGGTTTGATGCGAGATATTTGTCTAGGCGGAATTTAAATGAATCAACGGTGCTGCAGTCTATAACGTCTCGGGGAAGCCCATTCCACAAGTTGACAACTCGATTGAAGAAGAAATTCTTAGATTCGTGCGAGTTAAAAGATTTACCAATAATTTTGCAACCGTTTCCCCGCGTGTAATTAGATTGGTCGATAGTGAAGTACTTACTACAGTTCATATTGTCGATGCCTTTGATGATTTTGAACACTTGAATTAAGTCGCCTCTTAATCTGCGCTGGGTTAAAGGAAATAGATTTAATTCTCTAAGACGCTCTTCGTATGGTTTGTTCTTTAGGCTAGGTATCATTTTGGTAACTCTACGTTGAACTCGTTCTAGCTTGTTTATATCTTTTTGGTAATAAGGGAATGAAACTCGTATGACAATAACTATATTGAGCAGATTACAGTTGCACAAATATGTTTGTGTGAATGTATTAAAACATGAAGGTTAATATACATTATACAAGTGTGTGAAAATTGTATTGAGTTAATAATACATATGTTGAAGTATATGTGCTAAAATATGTGTTATAAATGACAGAACATATGAGTCTTGAGAAATATGGGATACCGTATAAAATATGTGTTATAAATGACAGAACATATGAGTCTTGATAAATATGGGATACCGTATAAAATATGGCCCGAGAAACGAGTGTTGAGATTGTTGTAAGTAACTCATATTTTTGCACATCTGTATTTTAGGACACCCCCATTTTGGCTACCCCCAAAATGGGGATTGGGCCTGAGCATATAGATAGATAGATAGATAGTATTTTAGGAAATAACTGTGTCAACACAGTTATAATTCTCACACTATAAATTTAACAGCACTTCAATATTTGTTCTCAGTTGTATCATATGACAGTGGATAATATATATATATATATATATATATATATATATATATATATATATATATATATATATATACCGGTATATATATATAGCATGAGTGAGTCTCTCTTGTCAATTAAGGAAAAGCCTTCTCTGTCACACAACGAAAAATCAGTTGACCTCCTTTGTTTTTAAACGTATTTTGTATGTAGTATATAAGTCGCTTCATTTTGCTTCCCTTTCCAAGCAAACATTTTGTCTATAGGTTTAACTACTGCTATTTTTCTCTATTGTCTTTTCTTTGTACCGGTATTCCATTTCTTATTTATTCGTCTTCTGTTCACATTCAGTCACTTTTACTTGTGTTTAAGCTATTTTTTAGGTATAACTATTATTGCTGTTCTTTATTGTACCGTACTGATTTGCTTCCATTTCTTTATTTCTATTTTTAACTTTCTGTTGAACACGGTGTCCCAAATAATTAATTCGCAATATTACTCTTCCGCTTTTTAGCCTTGTTTTGTAATTTTAACCGATAGGACTATGTTTTATTTTATTTTGTAGATTTGCCTGATAATGGAGTAAGTCACCTCCACTGTATTTACACCGAGTGCTTCTGGTTCTTCGATTCCTTATTCGCCTCCGCTTTCCCAAGGATGTATCGATTGCCACAATATATATATATATATATATATATATATATATATATATATACTGTATATACACATTTAAAAACCGTTTTGTCCACAGGGAATGTGGTTACAATCTCACATCCTAAAGGGAGGCTTTCCAGTCGGCCCTGCCTTTCTTGTCAAGTTCTTTACTTTGAGATCGGACTGGAGTACGGTACCTGATCCCATGTCATTTTAGGTCTACCATTACATGCAGCTCCCCCCACGTTCGCAGTCTGGCATTTTCTCACCCAGTTCTGATCATCCATTCTCTCCACATGTCCAAGCCAACCAAGTCGGCTCGTGCGCATCACTTCACTGACACTCCTAATGCCCAGACGCCTTCTTAATTCCTCGCTCGATACCCCGTCCCTGAGATTAACCCCACACATCCATCTCACCATTCTCTTCTCATTCTGTTCCATTATATTGATATCCTCCACTTTAACCGGCCACGTCTCCGAGGTATAGGTCATCGCACTCCCATAACCACATGAGGTATACACCTTATATATATACAGGTATATATATATAATATATATTTGTATAAGTAGGCAGTATGTTTTCATTGAGGCAAAATTTATTAAAGACCAAGGCATATTTGTGTTTTATTAACTTTTTACTTGTTTTTTTCAATATTTCTCACTGTATGTCTGATTTCATCATTCAAATGATATATTAAGTTTCCAAAGTTCATGATTATTTTCAATTAGGTGTTGAATACGTCAACTTTTATTTTATTTCTCCTATTATTTATTCACTAAACGTTTCGTGCTTTCTTTGCACATGTGGTTTAAACCAATGTGGTTTATGAATTCTCTTGCCCGAACGAAGGTTGTAAACTACGAAACATGAACTACATTGGTATGACAACAATAACACTAAGCAGACGACTCACTATGCACCTACAATCCGGCTCAATCAAAGATCATATGATACATCAACACAAATCCACCCTCAGTAGAAAATAATTAATAGATCACACAAAGATTTTAAAGTATTGCCAAGACACTACACGACTCCAAATAACAGAAGCCTTACTAATCCGAGACAGAAAACCGACACTAAACAACCACACCACAGGCCAAGATCGAGTACGGACTCTTTTTAACCAAAATACACGAACAACACATGCAACGCTATACCGATATAATGAACACTCCCAACAACCACACGCACACACGCTCACACACTCACACAGAGCAGCCCCCATACAATCTAAGACATCAGTCACAGTTGAGCTAGCTACCAGCTCGTAAGTCCTGATAATTAACCCCTGTGTATTTTAGTGACATTTGTACAATCTCATTTCAACTCTGACCCAGTGTTATACAACTAGTGTGTTTTAATTAAATTAGCGTAGTTCGATATGTAAGTGATATTTATATATTCTTTTAATGCCTGAGAACACTCACTTGTTCTTTTAAACAAATGTTAACTATTTATTTCATATTTCGAAGAAACATTAATTTATATTTTTTACTTTTACAGATATAAATCTACTGAAGATGTGCAAAGAAAGCACGAAACGTTTAGTGAATAAATAATAGGACAAATTAAATGAAAGTTGACGTATTATTCAACAACTAATTGAAAATAATCATAAACTTTGGAAACTTAATATATCATTTGAATGATGAAATCAGACATACAGTGAGAAATATTGAAAAAAACAAATACAAAGTTAATAAAAAACAAAGATGCCTTGGTCTTTAATAAATATATATATATATATATATATATATATATATATATATATATATATATATATGTATATATATAGATATATAGATAGATAGATACATATACATATATATATATCTCACTAACAAAAATCACACACTTTATTATGAACGATCTAATCCGATTATGTTGGAAATTATTTGTATTGGTTAATAGTAATAGGCGCTTTCATGGTTCCGAGTATCTTGCAATAGACATAATTTAACATTATCCTCTCGTATGATATACAGTAGTATTAACACTGATCTATGATTATATAATTATGAGCACGGTTGATAAATTGTACGTTGATACATGACTATATTAAAGCATGAGAGTTTTGAAAACATAATATACTGCAAATTAGGAATCCACTAAACTCTGAGCGAAGTGATATACTGGCATGGAAAAATAGCGTTTCTGTCATGGAGTAAATGCGAAGAAAATGCGTTTTTGGAATTTAAGTGAGCCACAGAAAGGAAACAAAAATATATATGTAAAGGATGTACCGGTAGGCTAATTATGTACGGTACAGTACCGAAGGCTAGCACCTGATCAGCATTATAGAGCCAATTACATTGTTTACAGACAACATTTACAACCACTGCCATTCTAACAGTACGATAACACACCACATGCACCCCCACACATACTGTAACAGACAACATTCACAACCACTGCCATTCTAACAGTACGTTTTTTTTTTTTTTTTTTTTTTTTTCGATGTGATTGAGGGAGGCTAAAGGCATAACTGCCTATAACGAGTGCCTCCCCCATAGTTGAAAGAGTGACAGGGCCAAAATCAAGGGACGTTCGAGCCAAAATGCCTGGACACACGGAGTTTGAAGCAATTACCATAACACGGTACCATAACACACCACATGCACCCCACATATACTGTTACAGACAACATTCACAACCACAGCCATTCTAACAGTACCATAACACACCCCATGCACCCCACACACTACATATAACAATTAGCGGTTGGGCATCAGCAACCCCAAGTTTTTAAAACTATTCTTAATTCAAAATTTCTTAAGCATTTGTCTTCCCATAATCTACTTTCAGATCGCCAGTAGGGTTTCCATAGGGGACGCTCTACTGGTGATCTTTTTGCTTACCGTATCTTACTAACTCTTGGTCATCCTCCTTTCGAGACTTCAGTGAGACTTTTGTTATTGCGCTCGACATATCGAAAGCCTTCGATAGAGTCTGGCACAATTCTCTAATTTCCAAACTACCCTCCTTCGGTTTCTATCCCTCTATCTGTGCCTTTGTCTCTAATTTCCTTTCTGACCACTCCATAGCTGCCGTTGTAGATGGCCATCTCTCACTTCCTCAACCTATCAACTCCGGTGTTCCTCAGGGTTCTGCCCTGTCTCCAGTTCTCTTTAAAATATTAATTAATAATCTCCTCAACTGTACCTCTAGTCATATTCACTCATATGCTCATGACTCTACACTATTCAACTGGTTTTTCACAACAACCTAGCATGCAATCACTCCAAAACTCATGAACAAGGCCATGGCACGGCTATCTTCTGATCTATTAATTATTTCTGATTGGGGTAGAGAAAATCTTGTTACTTTCAATGACTCCCAAGATCCAATCTCTCCCTCTATCTACCCACCGCAATCTTCCAAGACTATCAGTTACTCTTCTACAAAACACAAATCAACCCTTCAATGTCTCTTAATATTCTTGGTGTATCTTTTTCATCAGACCATTTTGGAAAGATCATATTACGACTTTTGTTAAAACAGCTTCCCAGAAGTTAGGTGTGGTCAACCGTCTAAGTGGGTATTCCCCCCTGCAAAATTTCTTGCTCTGTACAGTATAGGGGCACAGTGAGCCCATGTCTCGATTTTTTTTCTTTTTTTTTTTTTTCTATGTGATTGAGGGAGGCAAAAGGCATAACTGCCTATAGCGAGTGCCTCCCCCATAGTTGAAAGAGTGACAGGGCCAAAATCAAGGGACGTTCGAGCCAAAATGCCTGGACACACAGAGTTTGAAGCAATTTAAGTCATAGGAAGAGGGAAAGACTGATTCTGGGAGAGCGTTCCAGAGCTCAGATGTTGAGTAGAAGAAAGTTTCACTCTTGGGTTGGAGAGTTGCGCAGAGTAGGGGTAGGATTGAGTTGCAAGACGGGTACCACGTGCCCTACGTAAAGGAGGTGGTATGCACTGGGATAGCTCTGAGGAACACTGATTATTATAGTAGTGATAGAATAGCGAGAGAGATGCAACATTGCGGCGGAGAGAGAGAGATTGCAGAGAGTTGATGAGTGGACGGGAGTTAATGATACGAAAGGCCTTCCTTTCAACTTTGTCTAGGAGAGCGGTGTGAGAGGAACCTCCCCACACATGTGAACAATACTCAATACAAGGGCGCACTATGCCCCTGTACAGAGCAAGAAGCTGTGCAGGGGAAAAGAACCCCCTAAGGCGGTTGAGCACACCCAGCTTCTGGGAGGCTGCCTTAGCAAGACTGGTAATATGGTCCTTCCAAATGAGAGCAGAAGAAAAAGAGACACCAAGAATATTGAGAGAAGATGAAGGGTTGATTTTTGTATTGTTGAAGAATAAGGGATAGTCCGCTGGGAGATCCTGACGGGTAGATAGATGGAGAAATTGGGTTTTGGAAGCATTAAAGTTAACAAGGTTTTCTCTGCCCCAATTGGAAATAGTATTTAGATCAGAATTTAAGAGTTCTATGGCTTCATTACGTTTGTCGTTGAGGGATTGCTGGCTGGGGCGTTCTGAAAAACTAATGGAGTAGTGTAAGGTTGAGTCGTCTGCGTATGAATGGATGGGAATTAAGGTACAGTTAAGGAGATCATTTATAAAAATTAGAAAGAGAATAGGAGATAGGACAGAGCCCTGAGGAACACCGGAGTTTATAGGGTGAGGAAGTGAACAATGGCCGTCCACAACCGCAGCTATGGAACGGCCGGAAAGGAAATTAGAGACAAAGGCACAGATGGAGGGATAGAAACCGAAGGAGGGTAGTTTAGAAATTAAAGAATTATGCCAGACTCTACCGAAGGCTTTCGATATGTCTAGTGCTATAGAAAAAGTCTCACCGAAGTCCCGAAAGGAGGATGACCAAGAGTTAGTAAGATATGAAAGAAGATCACCAGTAGAGCGACCCTTAAGGAAGCCATACTGGCGATCTGAGAGCAGATTATGAGAAGAGAAATGCTTAAGAAATTTGGAAGCAAGAATAGTTTCAAAAACTTTAGAAAGACAAGAGATAAGAGCAATTGGACGATAGTTGGAGGGTTGAGAGCGGTCACCCTTCTTTGGGACAGGTTAAATGTGAGCAAACTTCCAGCATGAAGGGAAGACGTTAGAGGATAGACAGAGACGAAAGAGTTTGCCTAGGCAGGGAGTCAGCACGGAAGCACAGTTTTTGAGAACAACAGGAGGAACACCGTCTGGACTGTACGCCTTATTAGTGTTAAGCCCAGAGAGGGTAGAAAGTACATCTTTAGAAGAGATTAGGATATTAGGCATAAGTAAGAGAGAGGAGGGCGGAGAGGGAGGAATAGCACCGGAATCATCCAAGGAGGAGTTTCTAGCAAAAGTTTGAGCGAAGAGTTTTGCTTTGTCAGAGGAAGAAGTGATGGTTGTGCCATCAGAGTGGGAAAGGGGAGGGAAAGACGAGGAAGATAAATTGTTGGAGAGTTTTTGGCTAGATGCCAGAAAGCTTGGGAAGAGCTAGAGTTGGATAGTTCAGTGCATTTATTATTGATGAAAGAGTGTTTGGCAAGTCGAAGAACAGATTTGGCTTGATTCCGGGCAGAAACATATGAAGAATGAGAGTCTTGAGTTTTAAGGCGTCGGTACCGTTTGAATGCTTCCTCCTTATTGTGGACAGCAGTAGGACAGGCGTGAGTAAACCAAGATTTTTTAGCATTAGTCTGAGAGAAAGAGAATGGAATGTATGCTTCCATGCCCGATAGGATTACCTCGGTAATGCGTTCAGCACTCTCCGAGGGTCCTCGGCCATGGAAGCAGAAATCATTCCATGGGAAATCAAAGAAGTACTGCCGAAGAGCCTCCCAGCCTTATTGCTCGCATAAGATTGAATCTACACAAAATATCCGAAAGCACTGGAGAATAGCAATGGCACATAACACAAGAAAAAGAAAACAAAAATGGAAACAAAAATGAAAGAAACAGGCCTAGATAGAGAGCCCAGAAGGATAAATTAGGTACCGGTACCGGTACCCGAGTAGGATGATAACATTAAGGGAGAGAATGGTGGCATTTTCTGGACCCCTTTCTCCCTCATGTTTTGACTCATTAGTTTTCAGATTTTAAGACTGTTCGCCCGATTTCTATGTCAACTTTTAGACATTTCGTGCCATTTAGGTGTCGATTTTTGTTTTCTGGCAAGCGATAGCGAGCCTATCATTTAGGAGGAACTGGCCTTCGACCTGGACATATTCTACCAACAAATTTACAAACATATCAAGGGGAAATTATTTTGTTTTAAGCTTGGCGGAGGTCTAGGGAGGAAACTAAGAAAATATTGAATATATATATATATATATATATAGATATATATATATATAAATAAACCAATAAACAAACCCTCCCCTCTTAATGAAAACCAAAATTAATTGCCTCAATGTAATTCATAACCCCTTCAGCACCATGACACATTTTTACAATTAATTAGGGCTGATAATACACTTTTATGCAGATTCAGAAGGTCCTATGTTATTCAGAGGGTATATAGAGATAGCATTTACCACTTTGAGTCCTGGAGGTAGATTCTATAAGCTAAAGAAAATCGTCTAATGGTAACCAAACCATGATGGAAATTACGTCATCGCGCTGAAGAGGTTAAAAAGGTCCTGTTATTCAGAGGGTTTATGGAGATTGCATTTACCCCTTTGAGTCCTGGAGGTAGATTCTATAAGCTAAAGAAAATCGTCTAATGGTAACCAGAACATGATGGAATTAGGTCACCATGCTGAAGGGGATATAACACTCTCGTATGATATAGTATTTACCCATTCAGTACCGTACCCGTGCCGTCCTTTTAACTACATTCAGTACCGTACCCGTGCCGTCCTTTTACCCATTCAGTACCGTACCGTCCTTTTAACTACATTCTGGCTGCTCTCAGACGATTTTATTCAGTTTAAAAATATCCTCCAGCAGTTAACATGCTACAAACTATCTCACTTTTTACTACCGGTACCTCAGATCCTTCGTAAAATGCACAATATCATCTACATTTTGCAAACATGAAATTAAAAAGACGTTGCCAGTACAGAATAGGCCAACACTGTTCTATCTATCTATCTATCTATTGCCTGACGCCGTGATCCCCGAAGGGGTGGCCACGAACGAACCGCCCCCATGCACCTCTGTCCCCAGTCAGTCGACGCCCCTCCCCCCAACACTGTTCTATGCATTTATATGAACACGGTTGAATAATTAAATTTGAGTTCGTGCAGCTAGTACCGGTACAAGTAGAGCACATTGTGTTATTATGAACAGGTGCGTAATTTAGTATGAGTACGTTTATGTATAATTTATAGGGAACAAATGTTTCCATTATTCTGCATGGGACGCGGTATAATTTAATATGAATTAAACTCAGCTCTGTGATTTATTATTGTACAACTACTATATTGTAAACAAGATTACCGTAGCCAAGATACCACCTAACTAAAATACATGGTACCGGTACTTTAGTTAGGTGATAATCTTATGATAGTAGTTAGTTAGTTAAAATAGGACTTCAGAGGCTATCAACCCTTCTGGATTATTAAGCCAGCACACTGTAAGTCAAGAATAGTGTTAAGACTGGAGCCCCTTTTCGAGAACTCGTACCTTTCTTGATGATATTAGTGATTTAGTATGAATACAATTTTTTTGTTCTATGCGAGTTAGGGAGACAAAGGGCAGAACTGCCTGTAGCGAGTGCCTTCCCCGTAGTTGAAAGAGTGACAGGGCCAAAATCAAGGGACGTTCGAGCTAAAATGCCTAGACACACTGAGTTTGAAGCAATTAAGGTCATATGAGGAGGGAAAGATTGATTCTGGGAGAGAGTTTCAGAGCTCAGCTGTTGAATAGAAGAATGACAGTAACGTTTCATTCTTGGGTTGGAGAGTTGCACAGAGTAGGGGTGGGATTGTGTTGCAAGATGGGTACCACGTACCCTACGTAGAAGAGGTGGTATACACTGGGAGAGCTCTGAGGAGCACTGATTATTGTAGTAGCTATAGAATAGCGAGAGAGATGCAACATTGCGGCGAAGAGAGAGTTTGCAGAGAGTTGGTGAGTGGGCGGGAATTAATGATACGAAAGGCCTTCCGTTCTACTTTGTCTAAGAGTGTGGTGTGAGAGGATCCTCCCCACACATGAGAACAATATAATATACTTAACATTGCTTGACAACGTTGACTACGCATGTACGAATTAGTACGGTAGTATTATGTACCCTGTTCCAAATATAGCTACTACAGAAATAGTGTACCCTAACCTATGTACCTCAAAAAGGACTAGAGAAAATAGGCTGTACATTTCCACACCTATGGTACTCTCCCTGGCTGATCCTTCCCTAACAATAGAAATATCAGCTCCATTACTCAAGTCGTTTGTGAGTGACAGAGGTTAATGTTCAAGAGTGTTGGCCTACTTTTTTGGAACTGGGTATAGTTGTGTGACTTGGAAGAGTAGCCTAAAATTATGTTATTATGTATTGAACCACTTACTGAGAGACGAACAATACCGGTATATTTGTAGGCCGAGGATTTAGGCAAGGTGTCAAACCGGGATAATCTATATTTAAAAATTGAATGAATATGATATGGAATACAAGAAAATGTACACGAAATAACATTGATTTAGCCATCTTATCGCTTCTAAACACATACAAACGATAACTCTCACCGTATATTTATTAACAATGACTTAATTTGACAGGTATAGTTCTCTCATTTGACACCCTGGATTTAGGATTACAACATTATGCTGTGTCTATATATCATTATAAGTGTACGGTACGCAGTGTTGTCAATTTAGTTACTTTTCCGCTAGATCTAGAATTATATACGTCGGTCTAGAGGCAAATGTTTACATATAGCGACATATCAATGCTATCATTATACTGGAGATGTGAGCCAGTTTATAGCGATTTGTAAAGACTATGGCATTATTGTAGTGGTATTCTGGAGATTTGAGCCATTTTAGAGCGATATTGTCGAGATTGTGGCATTATTCTAGGCCAATTCGGCATTTATTTACTATCTAGCGGACTTGATTTGGTAACTCTGACGGTACGTAAGTGTAAGAAAAAAAACTGACTATGTATATAAATAATGGAGTGTACTCATACAATCATATACATCTGATGTATGACTGGCGAATATAATAAATATACTTTTTGATGTTGGGTGTGGAATTGATAAATTAGATTATTTCTAAAGGTTTAGCAACATTGCATAGTGAGGTCGGTCCTTAGAGATCTGTGCCCCATAAAATTTGCTTTTCTTTCATTTAAAACATTTTCTATTCAGTCTGCAGTTGAGTTTGAGTACATGATTGGATTGATATCCAGTATTCGATAAATGGATATGGAATCGTATTCATGTACGTACTTAACCTTTAGCTGTCATGATGATATAATGGTTTGAGTGTTTAAGATCTGTACCGGTATGTGATAACCCAGGTTCGAATCCCGGTAGGATCACATGCTTTCATTAATTTCATTGGGAGGTGTTTGGTGTTGGGAGCTAAATTGATAAATTAGATTGATATGTACCGGTGCCGCATATTGATATGTAACGGTGCCGTATATTGATATGTACCGGTGCCGTATATTGATATGTACCGGTGCCGTATATTGATATGTACCGGTGCCGTATATTGATATGTACCGGTGCCGTATATTGATATGTACCGGTGCCGTATATTGATATGTACCGGTGCCGTATATTGATATGTACCGGTGCCGTATATTGATATGTACCGGTGCCGTATATTGATATGTACCGGTGCCGTATATTGATATGTACCGGTGCCGTATATTGATATGTACCGGTGCCGTATATTGATATGTACCGGTGCCGTATATTCATGTTATTTTCAATTTCTACTGTTTTGCGAGTCTCTGTTCTGTACACGGCCACAAATAAGAGGGTAGGTATATAAATATATATATTTTGGTTTATATATTTATTCTATCATAGACGCGAACATTTGATATATTCGCGGTTTTGAGGTTCGAACTTTGGGGTTCGTTCTCCGATTTTGGGTCCCTTACTGCAAAGTTCCATTTTCGTGGCCAGTCCAGATCTACTTTAGTCTATGATTTTATCTATCTATATACTCAGGCACAATCCCCACTTTTCCTTTTTTTTTTTTTGGGGGGGGGGGGATCGACTCGAGACAGAGCCAGAATATTTATTATATTTACAGTATATATTTCTTAGTTTCCTCGAAAGACCTCCATCAAGCAGAACAGCAGAAGAAAATAAATACCCCCTAGATCCCCCTTCGAGATAACTTTGTAAATTTTTCGGTAGAAAAATGTCCCGACCGAAGGCCGATTCCTCCTAAAATTACAGGCTCGTTATCGCTCGCCAGGAAGAAATCGATACCTAAATGGCACGAAAGGTCGTAATATTGACAAAGAAATGAAGTGAACGGTCATAAAATCGCCAAACTAATGGAACGAATGTCTAAATATTTCAAATATAAAGGGACTAAACATGAGGGATGAGGGAGTCCATAAAAAAACAAGTACCTCCCCCTTAAGTAAACCAGAGACCAGAAAGCTTTACTTAATAACGAGAGAGGGTCGATGAATGATGTATACACCATGTAACCCATTCAGTACCGGTGACGTCCTTTTCAGCATATTCTGGCAACTATTAAACAATTTCATTCAGCTTAGGAAGGACGTTTACCAATGATAAGGCTACAAACTACGGACGTCTACCTATGATAAGGCTACAAACTACGGACGTCTACCTATGATAAGGCTACAAACTACGGACGTCTACCTATGATAAGGCTACAAACTACGGATGTCTACCTATGATAAGGCTACAAACTACGGACGTCTACCTATGATAAGACTACAAACTACGGACGTCTACCTATGATAAGGCTACAAACTACGGACGTCTACCTATGATAAGACTACAAACTACGGACGTCTACCAATGATAAGGCTACAAACTACGGACGTCTACCTATGATAAGGCTACAAACTACGGACGTCTACCTATGATAAGGCTACAAACTACGGACGTCTACCTATGATAAGACTACAAACTACGGACGTCTACCTATGATAAGACTACAAACTACGGACGTCTACCAATGATAAGACTACAAACTACGGACGTCTACCAATGATAAGGCTACAAACTACGGACGTCTACCTATGATAAGGCTACAAACTACGGACGTCTACCTATGATAAGGCTACAAACTACGGACGTCTACCAATGATAAGGCTACAAACTACGGACATCTACCTATGATAAGGCTACAAACTACGGACATCTACCTATGAAAAGGCTACAAACTACGGACGTCTACCTATGATAAGGCTACAAACTACGGACATCTACCTATGATAAGGCTACAAACTACGGATATCTACCTATGAAAAGGCTACAAACTACGGACGTCTACCTATGATAAGGTTACAAACTACGGACGTCTACCTATGATAAGGCTACAAACTACGGACGTCTACCTATGATAAGGTTACAAACTACGGACGTCTACCTATGATAAGGTTACAAACTACGGACGTCTACCTATGATAAGGTTACAAACTACGGACGTCTACCTATGATAAGGTTACAAACTACGGACGTCTACCTATGAAAAAGGCTACACACTATCTCAATTAATCCTTTTAGCTATAATCTATCTGTCCTAATCTTCGTAAAATCATCTTATTGTTGCTGAAATGAAATATAGAATACGTCATCGGTAATGCAATGGTTAAATCATGGTGGTGGTTTGGGACACAGCAATCCAAGACCATAGAAGCTCTAATCTTGTACTTTCCACTAATTTGATATAACTGTACTGGCCTCTCAAGTAATATACAATATATATGAGAGAGAGATTAGGTTTCGGCCAGAATGTATTTAATGGAGGGTTCAGACAGGGATAGTTGATCACATACGCACGCAAGCAATCATAAACTGTAATACCCGTGTACGATATACTACTATCACACACCAACACTCGGGTAATCGCGACCCGTAATGGACAATCACACAACACACAGACACACAGATTGAGGCCACACCACTATATAATCTGACACAAATACACAACATGTCAAATATACATACGCTACATACAGATACACTATACCCTAGTCTAGTAAATGGTCATGGCCACATCTTGTTTATTCAGCTATTTAATTTTTTTTATAGCGAAATATGTAGCTAATTATGAGAGCTAAGCAATGATATGACGCAGACAGACTAGTTTCATATTGTCCCTATTTCAACTGGCGGTATATTGATTCTCTTAGCAACCGATTATATGACGCAGACATAGTTTCATATTGTCCCTATTTCAACTGGCGGTATATTGATTCTCTTAGCAACCGATTATATGACGCAGACAGACTAGTTTCATATTGTCCCTATTTCAACTGGCGGTATATTGATTCTCTTAGCAACCGATTATATGACGCAGACAGACTAGTTTCATATTGTCCCTATTTCAACTGAAGGTATATTGATTCTCTTAGCAACCGATTATATGACGCAGACAGACTAGTTTCATATTGTCCCTATTTCAGCTGACGGTATATTGATTCTCTTATCAACCGATTCCTCGATACCGTACCTATAATCAAATACCGATATATGAACCTACTATGTCTCTGCTTCGTGTTAAGGCCAAGTTTTAATAATTAACCACATATTTCGCACTACCAAAATCTACGTTATAGCAGGGTAACCAAAATAGCAACATGACAATTTACCTTCAGCTGGAAAACAAAATAGAGTATGGTATAGTACGGTGGCGCTAATAAGTCATGTCTCAGCCGTCATTACGTTTGGCTCGCTCTGTGCTGTATTAATGTCTGTCAGATGTTGAATCGGGTGGGTAAGTGTAGGAACATGGTTGTATATCTCATTCAAAAAGAAGAAATCATGTGTAAATATTGCTGATACCAATTATTAATCAAAACATAATTGGTGCCGAGATATCACTTATTAGGCCGACTGTACAAATACCGTAGGAAGGGTGTCAATTATGTTGAAGACTTGAATATACTGTATATGTGAAGGAATATAAGAACATTAACAGGAAACAGTATTAGTTTGGCCTTTTTATCACTTCCAAAGACATAATTTGAACTATAAACCACAATTATATTTTCGCATACCGGTATACAATAATAAAGACTTAAATTAAGGGGACCGTGGCTGTTTGTTTGGTCTATTAATTAATTTATTCATATATTTTTTTATTTTCCTCCCTAGACCTCCATCAAGCTTAGAAAAACACCCCATAGACCCCCCTTCAAGATAGATCTGTACATTTTTCGGTAGAAAAATGTCCCGGCCAAAGGCCGATTCCTCTTAATATTACAGGCTCGCTATCGCTCGCCAGGAAAAAAATCGACACCTACTGTAAATGGCACGAAGGGTCCTAATATTGACAAAGAAATGGGGTTAAAGGTTATAAAATCCCCAAACTAATGGAACCAACGTCTTAAAATCTCAAAACTAGTGGGACCAACACATACGAACGGATACACACAGGCTATTATCGTGCTTCGAACCGCAAATTCCCCAGATAAATTTCGCGAAACAAACAAGAGGAAAGCCAAACTCGCACTCATATTTTCCGAGTCATATATATTCCGCAGTCCACACCATACACCTGGACACACTGCCAGCTATACCCTGTTCCAAATAGGTAGGCTAGAAATCGTAAACCCTAACCTCTGTAACTCAAAAAGGGCTGGAGGAAATGGGCTGTAAATGTCCACACCTCTTCCCTGGCTGACCCTTCCCAAATGGTATAAATATTAGCTTGATTATTCAAGTCGATTGTGAGTTATAGAGAATAATGCTGAAGAGTTCTGGAAAAGGGTATAGTAGAGTACCGGTATGTATACTATCTTGTAATATTGGATATATTATGTTACCTCCACCAACCGACTTTACTCCTAAACTTAATTAATGAAATCAACAAATACATGTGGCAGTCCAGGGATTCGAACCTAGGATGCTCACACCGAAATTCAGTGCATTTATCCATTGCGCTATGAAGACAGTTTTTTTAAGAGTTCAGTCAGGCTGTTAAATTATTTCAGAGCAATGACAACTTTGTTTGATATAGCTAGGCGGGCAGTGGTTATTTTTGTTTGGTCTATTTAATTATACGTATCTATATATTTAATAGTTAATAGTTTCCTCGGTATACCTTTACGAAGCTTTAAAAAAAAAAAAAAAAAAAAAAAAAAAAAAAAAAAAAAAATCAAGATACCGCTTCCTTCTAAAATTATAGGTAGGTCTTAAAACCGCCAAACTAATGGAACGAACGTCGCTTGGTTTCGATACAGATCCAAATGGGTGTGCAGGTATTATGGCTCGAGACTGTACCGGTAAAAACAAAAATATATATACAATACAGTCGGATGGTGTTGGAAGTGGTTGTAGTGGTAATGGTCGTGGTAGTAACGGTACCGGCACTGATGGTGATAATTATAGTACGGTAGTTACTGGAAGTGGCACACAATTAACTTTAGGGGAGGTGTGGTGGAGTGGTCATGCAACTGGATTGGTAATCCAATGGACCCGGGTTCAAATCCCGATATGTCAATGGGAAGATATTATTGGGATTGAATTTGTGCTGTACCTAGTATCAGTGCATTACCACAAAGCCCACCGAAATGCCAAAAAAATACCCTCATTGTTCCCTGATTAAATAACACTGTATGAATATTCCCATATTCAAAATATGTTACAGGGGGACAATGCCTAGTGAGTTCACTGCTCAATAGGTGGCGTTCTCAGAGTGAGGGTCTGAGTCTGGAGGGCGAGACGGTGAAGCACTTGAGCGAAGCAACCAGCCGCTTCAGAGATGGAGCTGCTTCGAGCCATGATGGATGCTTCACATGTCTCACTCCCCAGACTGGAACAAGACCTCACGGGCTTCACCGTGTTGAGCGGTGGAATGTACAGGCTCTCAGCCTATGCCCGAGAGGGAGTAGTTGGAATATAGAAAAAAAAAAAAAAATCTATGTGAGTGAGGGAGACAAAATGTAGAACTGCCTATAGCGAGTGCCTCCCCCAGAGTTGAAAGAGTGACAGGGCCAAAATCAAGGGACATTCGAGTCAAAATGCCTGGACACACAAAGATTGAAGCAACTTAAGTCATAGGAAGAGGGAAAGACTGATTCTGGGAGATAGTTCCAGAGCTTAGCAGTTGAATAGAAGAATGACTGAGAATATCGTTTCACTCTTGGGTTGGAGAGTTGCACAGAGTAGGGGTGGTATTGTTTAGCAAGACGGGTACTATGTACCCTATGTAGAGGAGGTGGTACACATTGGGAAAGCTCTGAGGAACATTGATTATTGTAGTAGCGATAGAATAGCGAGAAAGATGCAACATTGCGGCGAAGAGAGGGAGATTACAGAGAGTTGGTGAGTGGACGGTAGTTAATGATACGGAAGGCATTCCTTTTTTATTTTGTCTAGGAGTGTGGTGCAAGAGGATCCTCCCCACACATGAGAACAATACTCAATATAAGGACGCTACCCGTCAGGAACCTCCAGAGGACTATCTCTTATTCTTCAACAATACAAAAATCAACCCTTCATCTTCCCTCAATGTTCTCGGTGTCTCTTTTTCTTCTGCTCTCACTTGGATAGACCATATTACCAGTCTCACTAAGGCAGCCTCCCAGAAGCTAGGTGTGCTCTACCACCTCAAGGGGTTCTTTACCCCTGCACAGCTTCTTGCTCTGTACAGGGTCACAGTGCGTCCTTATATTGAGTATTGTTCACATGTGTGGGGAGGATCCTCTCACACCGCACTCCTAGATAAAGTAGAAAGGAAAGCCTTTCGTATCATTAACTCCCGTCCACTCACTAACTCTCTCTCTTCGCCGCAATGTTGCATCTCTCTCACTATTCTATCGCTACTACAATAATCAGTGTTCCTCGGAGCTTTCTCAGTGTATACCATCTCCTCTACGTAGGGTACGTAGTACACGCCTTGCAACACAATCCCACCCCTACTCTGTGCAACTCTCCAACCCAAGAGTGAAATGCTATTCTCAGACTTTCTTCTATTCAACTACTGAGCTCTGGAACTCTCTCCCAGAATCAGTCTTTCCCTCTTCCTATGATTTAAATTGCTTCAAACTCTGTGTTTCCAGGCATTTTAGCTCGACCGTCCCTTGATTTCGGCCCTGTCACTCTTTGAAATCTGGGGGAGGCACTCGTTGCAGGCAGTTATGCCTTTTGCCTCCCTCATTCACATATAAAAAAAAAAATCGTGCCCCTGTACAGAGCAAGAAGCTGTGCAGGGGTAAAGAACCCCTTGAGGTGGTTGAGCACACCCAGCTTCTGGGAGGCTACCTGAGCAAGACTGGTAATATGGTCATTCCAAGTGAGAGCAGAAGAAAAAGAGACACCGAGAATATTGAGAGAAGATGAAGGATTGATTTTTGTATTGTTGAAGTGTAAGGGATAGTCGTCTGCGAGTTCCAGACGGGTAGTAAGATGGAGAAGTTGGGTTTTGGAAGCATTAAAAGCAACAAGGTTTTCTCTGCCCCAATTGGAAATAGTAGTTAGATCAGATTGCATGGCTTCATTATGTTTGTTTTTGAGGGATTGCTGGCTGGGGCGTTCAGGAAAACTAATTGAGTAATGTAAGGTAAAGTCGTCTGCGTATGAATGGATGGGACTGGAGGTACAGTTGAGAAGATCATTTATGAAAATTAGAAAGAGAATGGGAGATAGGAGCCCTTAGGAACACTGGAGTTGATAGGATGAGGAAGTGAGCGATGGCCATCCACAACCGCAGCTATGGAACGGCCAGAAAGGAAATTAGAAACAAAGGCACAGATGGAAGGATAGAAAATGAAAAAAGTGTAGTTTAGAAATTAAAGATTTGTGCCAGACTCTATCAAAGGCCTTCAATATGTCTAGTTCAATAGAAAAGGTCTCACCGAAGTCCCGAAAGGAGGAAGACCAAGAGTTAGTAAGATATGAAAGAAGATCACCACTAGAGCTGCCCTTAAGGAAACCATACTGGCGATCTGAGAGTATATTATGAGAAGAAAAATGTTTAAGAAATTTGGAAGCAAGAATAGTTTAAAAAACTTTAGAGATACCCAGTACAAGAGATGAGAGCAATTGGATGATAGTTGGAAGGTTGAGAGCGGTCACCCTTCTTTGGGACAGGTTGAATGAGAGCAAACTTCCAGCAAGAAGGGAAGACGTTAGAGGAGAGACAGAGACGAAAGAGTTTGCTTAGGCAGGGAGTCCGCACGGAAGCATAGTTTTTAAGTACAACAGGAGGAACACCGTCCGGGCCATATCCATTTTTAGTATTAAGCCCAGAGAGGGTAGAAAATACATCTTTAGAAGAGATTAGTATATTAGGCATAAGTAGGAGAGACGGGGATGGAGATGGAGGAATAGCACTGGAATCATCCAAGGTCGAGTTTTATAGCAAAGGTTTGAGCGAAGAGTTCAGCTTTGTCAGAGGAAGAAGTGATGGTTGTGCCATCAGAGTGGAAAAGGGGAGGGAAAGACGAGGCAGAAGAATTGTTGGAGAGGTTTTTGGCTAGATGCCAGAAAGCTTGTTAAGAGCTAGAGTTGGATAGTTCAGTGCATTTATTAGTGATGAAAGATTGTTTGGCAAGTCGAACAACAGATTTGGCTTGATTCCCAGCAGAAACATAGGAAGAATGAGATTCTTGAGTCTTAAGGTGTCGGTACCGTTTGAATGCTTCCTCATTATTGTGGATAGCAGTAGAACAAGCGTGAGTAAACCAAGATTTGTTTGCATTAGACTGAGAGAAAGAAAATGGAATGTATGCCTCCTTGCCCGAGAGGATTACCTCGGTAATGCGTTCAGCACTCTCCAAGCAACGGAAGCAAAAGTCATTCCATGGGAAATCAAAGAAGTACTGCCGGAGAGCCTCCCAGTCGGCAGCGCCAAAGTGACACAAGCGCCGCCAGTTGGGAGGATTGGGTGGCCATACCGGAGAGATAGGACAGGTGACAGATATTAGTTTATGGTTGGAGGAGCCCAAAGGAGAGAAAAGATTTACAGTATATGCAGAAGGGTTAGAGGTTAGAAATAAGTCAAGAATGTTGGGCTGATCTCCGAAGCGATCCGGGATACGGGTGGGTTTCTGGACTAATTGCTCTAGGTCATTTAGGATAGAAAAGATGTAGGCTTATTCACCAGGTTGGTCAGTGAAAACAGAGGAAAGCCATTGGTGGTGGTGAACATTGAAATCTCCTAGGATGGAGATTTCTGCAAAACGAGAGATGGATATAATATGTTCCACTTTAGAAGTTAGATAATCAAAGAATTTTGGATAGTCAGCAGAATTAGGGGAGAGATAAACAGTGCAGACATAATTAGTTTTCTTGTGGCAAGAAAGCTTTAGCCAGAGAGTGGAAAATTCAGAACAGAAGAGTCAAAGTTGGGAACACGAGAGAAAGCGAGTTGTTGCGCACAAATACGCAACATCCACCTATGGCTTGAACAGAATAGAGATAGTAGAAGGATACAGGGAAGGGTTTGCTGTCAGTAGTCCCAGACAATTATGTTTCGGTGAAAAAGAAAAGATTAAGGTTGGCAGAGGAGAGGTGGTATTCCACATAGTGGAAGTTAGAGGAAAGGCCAGGAATGTTGCAGAAATTAATAGGAAGAGAAGAAGGGCCATATAGGGGAGTTGTTGCCAGGGGTCAAACTGATGGGCGCATTTCAGGTAGCCCCCCCCCCCCCTGGGGATGCCGAGATGGGTCGTGATTGTGTCATCATTTAGTTAAAAAAAACAAAAAAACAATAGTGTAGTAGCCTGTGTAAGGTGTTTGTAGTATAATGTATTGATAGGAGGAGAAGGTGTTTTGGAGGGCAGGCTGGGGTTGCCCACAATTTTGATGAAGCACAGAAAGGATGTGCTGGGGAGGCCAGGTAGTGAAACAGGAGTTCCAGCTGTACTTGTCAACCACCTAGCACTCCCTGGGAGTACCGCCCTGTTCAGCTGGTGCGTACAGCCTCCTCCAAACAGCTTAATCCTACAACATTACGATAAGGTCAAAACGAAGGCGAAATCAACCACGCGCGTAAGCCGTCTGAGCACCATATTAATGAGTGACTGTACATTACCTTCAATGACTGTTGAAAATGTGGTTGACAGTACCCTTCACATATGCATAGTTTGTTAGCCTATGGTGTTGGCATCACGTCTCGCTTATGATTACAAATATAGTACGGTACATCTTTAGCTGTCACATATCCCCTTATTATTAGATATATACATTTTTAGCTGTATGACTTTCACCCTCCCACAACTCACCCTCCCACAACTTTCCCACCCTACCCCCCAAATGTCAGCCAGGAGCCCCGAGGGTAAGCTAATATTTTCACTTTAGTTTCGTGGAACATTAAAAATTCAGGTCACGAGCTCTTTCTCCAACACATACCATACTCTTGACTCGCCCAGGGATTTTTTGTTCATTCTCTCTATTCAACTGTTTATATTGTTTGTTATATACACCATGTATAATAAATAACTAACTATGATATATAATACGTGTGTACAAAGGAGTACAAAGGAGTACAAAGGAAATCAAGCAACAACATATCTAGTGACCCTTCTAGGTTGCTTGTCCTCCAAAACACTGAGGATCAAGTGTCCAAACAGTGGTTTAGAGTGGGTAAGGGAACATTGGAAAGGGAATTACTGCCCTGGAACTAATGTCCGTGGCAGGATTAGGAAGTTAGTAGGGGACAGATGGGTTAGTAACTGAGGGGGGGATAAAATAAAGTTATTCATTTACAAACGCAGTCAGTCGCGGGTTTGATGCGAGATATTTGTCTAGACGGAGTTTAAATGAATCAACGGTGATGCAGTCTATAACGTTTCGGGGAAGCCCATTCCACAAGTTGACAACTCGATTGAAGAAGAAATTCTTAGATTCGTGTGAGTTAAAAGATTTACCAATAATTTTGCAACCGTTTCCCCGCGTGTAATTAGATTGGTCGATAGTGAAGTACTTACTACAGTTCATATTGTCGATGCCTTTGATGATTTTGAACACTTGAATTAAGTCACCTCTTAATCTGCGCTGGGTTAAAGGAAATAGATTTAATTCTCTAAGACGCTCTTCGTATGGTTTGTTCTTTAGGCTAGGTTTCATTTTGGTAACTCTACGTTGAACTCGTTCTAGCTTGTTTATATCTTTTTGGTAATAAGGGCACCAGGATTGAACGCAGTATTCCAGAAGAGGGCGGACTAAGGAATTGTAAAGGGTTAGGATAACTTCTTTGGATTTATGCTCAAATGACCTGCCTATAAAGCCAATTATTTTATTTGCCTTCTTAACAACTTCTGAACATTGTTGAATCGGTTTTAGGTTACTCGATATTGTTACTCCCAGATCGGTTTCTCTGTTTACATTCTTAAGCTGACTGCCATTCATCGAATAGTTTGCTTTCTCATTTAGGTATCCGATATGTAGTACTTTACATTTATCCGCATTGAAACTCATTTGCCAAATTTGGGCCCAACATGACAATTTATCTAGATTGTGTTGCATATCATCAACTTGTTCTTTTGAGAGTACGCTATTTGCAATTTTTGTATCGTCAGCAAATTTTGAGATTGTAGAGGTGAGACCCTCATCTATGTCGTTGATGTAAATTAGAAAGAGAATTGGTCCTAGTACCGATCCCTGGGATACCCCGCTACTTACATTGGTCCATTTAGATGCCTTACCGTTTATGACTACTCTTTGCTTTCTGTTGCTGAGCCAATTTTCTATCCATTTCAACACACCGTCTTGTATTCCATGCGCTTTTAGTTTTAGCAGTAAACGTTTGTGGGGAACTTTGTCAAAGGTCTTTTGAAAATCAAGGTATATAATATCTACAGCTTTACTCTCATCGTAGAGGTTGAGGATATCGTGGAAGAAGTCTAAGAGGTTTGTTAAACAGGAAGGTTTTTTACGAAAGCCGTGTTGAGTATCTTTAAGTATGTTATTTTCCTCTAAGTGATTTACGAGTCTGTCTCGTATGACCGTTTCTAGCATTTTACATACAACTGAGGTTAAGCTAATTGGACGATAGTTATTGGGTAGGGATTTGCTGCCTTTTTTGAATATCGGTGTTACGTTGGCTAGCTTCCACTGATCAGGCATAGTTCCAGACTGCAAGGATTTATTGAATAGTAATGTCAGTGGTTTGGAGAGCTCATCCTTAGCTTCCTTTAGAACTCTAGGCGAGATTGTATCAGGTCCGGGCGTTTTATTTACCTTGAGTTTATCTAAACAATTCAATACTTCTCTCTCTGTAACGGTGATATTGCTTAGAACATCTGAATTATCAATCTGAATCGGCGATGGTGTAGGGATATCACTGAGGGTTTCTGTTGTAAAAACTGATGCAAAGAAGGTATTGAGGGCATTACTCATTTGTACGTGTGCTAGAATGCTATGCAGAAACATTAACATTGAAGTAGTATTATAGGCCTACATGATGTCGCAAAGTGTGTCAAACTTCAATATTAGGTTATATAAATTAATCTAAGCATATATTGATCTATAATTAAAAATCCTCCCTATAAAGCTTGCCTACCTGTCAGAGAGACTACCACGCTTTCACTTAAATGTATTTAATGTACAGGTACCATATTGAATTAAAGATGCTATAAGCTCGTAAAGACCAAAATATTTACAGTCTTTCAAACGTATACTCTGTGGGGGTAGACATTATATACGGTACACTCGGATGCTATAGTCTCTATAGTCTATTAGCTGTAAGTAGGCGAAAACTCATGGCCTCTATCCTCTGTAACTCAAAACACGCTAGGGCAAATTGGCTGTAAATCTCCTCATCTATTCCTTGACCGACTCTTCCTAAATGGTATAAATATTAGCTCGATTACTCTATTTTTTTTTTTAGTTATATAGGTTAGAGGTTACGATGTATGCCCAACCTAGAATGAACGGACTACCCACTCATAAGAATTCGTGGACCCCTATGTTTTTCTTCATGCAAATATATCTATCTGGATTGATTTTTCACGCCCGCCGGCTTTAGCACACGCCCGCCGGCTTTAGCATCGCCAACAGCTCCGCATCGCCACTGAGAAAACTCGATCATAATTTGAGTATTTCATATCCCAATTCCCTTTATTCATTGCATGAACAGTAGTTAAGTGCTTGTTTAACCTCCACATAGTTCTGTAGTTGCCGTGCATGTTATTTATCGCTTTTCTGACTGATAAACATTGTTTACATTTGTTATCCTAGCTTGTAGCAGACGACGCACGCGCACCTCTAATCGACCTAGCTTTGTATTTTCTTATTAACTCTAGTAGTTATCGTATTCAGTATCCTACTGTAGCTATATATATCTGTAATTTTAGTTGTTGCTTGCATGATCTTGTACTGTAGTAACCTTTGACTGATAACTTTGTTTATCTAAATATAATCCTGCTTGACTAGCCTACAGTGACACCAGCGCCATCTGTTGATACAGTATATTAACCCCTTGTGTGCAGTTACACTTTATTTTTATATAATCTCTATTTGGTGAATTGTATATTTAGTTACATATTCTATTATATATATATATATATTTGTTTTACTTATTTAGGTAGGTTATCACCCCTGGTAGCCTACTTCTGCATATTTCATACTTTTTTGTTTTTGGTTATTTTTGTTTTAGGTTAGTCTAGGCTATCATCCCTGGTGGCCTATTTCTGCGTACGGTACTTCAATTTTTAAATTTTCAGTTAGGCTATCACCGCTGGTGGCCTATTTCTGCGTACCGGTATTTCATAATTTTTGTTTTCGGTTAGTCTAGGCTATCATCCCTGGTGGCCTATTTATGTGTACTTCAATTTTTAAATTTTCAGTTAGGCTATCACCGCTGGTGGCCTATTTCTGTGTACCAGTATTTCATAATTTTTGTTTTCGGTTATTTTTGTTTTCGGTTAGTCTAGGCTATCACCGCTGGTGGCCTATTTCTGCGTACCGGTATTTCATAATTTTTGTTTTCGGTTATTTTTGTTTTCGGTTAGTCTAGGCTATCATCCCTGGTGGCCTATTTCTGCGTACTTCAATTTTTAAATTTTCAGTTTAGCTATCACCGCTGGTGGCCTATTTCTGCGTACCGGTAGTTCATAATTTTTGTTTTCGGTTAGGATAGGCTATAACCCCTGGTGGCCTATTTCTGTTTAAATAAACATAAAATTGTTTTCGGTTCGGCTATCACTGCGTATTCAAATTTAATTTTGTTTTGTTTAATTTTTGGTTAGGCTATCACCGCTGATAACCTATTTGTGTGTATTTCAAACATTTTTGTTTTCGGTTAGGCCTATTTAAGTAAGTGAAGCGACCTGAAGGGAGTGAAGTGTTTTTAAAGTGAGTTTAGTGTTTTTAAAGTGAGTTAAGTGTTTTTAAGTGAGTGAAGTGAACTGAAGAAAGTGATCGTCACCATGCCTCGTGCCTGTACGAACTGCGCCGGTAGGTTTGGTGCTTCCATGTTTGCTCCTGCCGATCCACAAGTCTGCCGACTCTGCCAGCAACGAGGAGGATTTGACAGCAAAATTGGATGAAGCCCTCAACAAGATCAACGCCCCCACCAGGAAGCTGGAATCACTCCAAGAGTTTGTAACACTCAACGTTGGAGTATCACTAGCTCAAATTGTTTCAACTCCAGCATCCACCACCGCCCCAACGTCATCTGCCACAATCCAACACCTGCCAGTAGACACTGCAGCAGATGCTTCTGACGAACCTGAGCCGACATCAAACCAGGACAGCCGCCCTGTTCACCTTAGTCTCTCCCCCACTCCTCGTGCAAGAAGCCTGCTAGCACGAACAGTACCAACCCCTCGCCCCCGTTCTAACCACTCCTCTCCCCGACCTGTACGTAGAGTCCCGCCACCACAGGTTTCCGGATTTACACCAGTGAGGAACGGTGCACGGCCAACGCAGAAAAGGTCTCATCTACCAGTCACAATGTCAAACAGATTTGAGATATTGGTAGAGATGGAAGACGAACCAGAAGAGACCAGGCTCGTTGGGGATTCCATCCTACGAGGACAGGCCGAAGAGTTCTGCGACAGAGTCCCAAATCAACGAAAAAGATTTTGCATCCCAGGAGCTGGACTGGACGACATTGTGGAAGCCTTCGAAGATACCACAAAGGATGCAAATGAAAATACCCTTTTTGTGATCCATGCAGGTTCAAATGACGTCATGCGCACCAGATCCGAAGAGTTGATGGAGAAATATCGCAAGATGATCCAGCACTACAAAAACAAGTCAAGGAATATCATCATCTCAGGCATTCTCCCCAAGATCGACGCACCTGACAAATTCTACGACAAGGCCTTCAGCACAAATAGCCGACTAAAACATTTGTGTCTGAGGGAAGAAGTTGAATTCATCAACCTCTGGGACAACTTCTACAACCAGCCTACTCTGTTCCGCAAGGATGGCACTCATCTAAACCCTGTGGGTTAAGCACGCATGGGTCGTCTCCTACACGAAGCAGTCCGCAGCCATGGATCAAAAAAACGCCATCCGAGAAGAAGCAGCATGACATAAATCATCCAACGCCAAGAAAAAAAAAACAGAGGCAACCGAGGACCACCAGCGATAAGGACCGGAGACAGCGAGGACCGAGGACAGCCATGAACATAAATGTAGATCCGACAAGAACCAAAAATATTATTAAAGCGCGTTCCGTGAGTTCTAAAATAACAAATTTAAAGGTTTTCTATGCAAACGCTCGTAGCATACGCAATAAATTTTCAGATTTAGAGGAGCTAGTGTTTACAGAAAATTATGATGTGATTGGCATAACAGAATCTTGGCTCAATACAGAAGATAGAGACTTTTTAGCAGAGTATTCACTTCCCGGTTATGTAATGTTTGAGAAAAGCCGAATAAATCGAAATGGAGGTGGCGTTTTACTTTATATCAAAGAAAGTCTTAAACCCTACCCTCTTGTCAAAACCTCAAATTGTGAACGTCGACACATCTTTTGTGCTAATAAAGAATAATAAAGGTACCAAAATAATACTTGCATTAATATACAGACCTCCAGCTCAATCAGTGCAAACTGACCGAGAAATTTACGAACAAATTGCAGATGTAAGTAACTCACAAGATACCGTAATTTTTGGTGACTTTAATTTACCTGCGACCAAGTGGGGCGATACTCTTACTTCACACTCCGGACATGACTTGTATACGAACTTGCAAGAGAGTTCGCTTTATCAATTTGTTGGAACGCCGACCCGTGGTAATAACGTTCTTGACATTGTACTTGCAACAAAAGAAGAATTAATAGAGAATTTGAATGTTGGTGATGAATTCAGTAACAGCGACCATCATACGATAACTTTCACTTTAAAGTTTACTAGTAACGAACCAAATAGTAGCATCGAAAAAGTCCCTAATTTCAAGAAAGCAAACTTCCATAAACTTAGAGCTATGTTTAAAGAAACTGACTGGAGCTTTTTAATTCACAATAACGACATAAATACATCTTGGAAGTTATTCGAAGCCACTTACCTAAAAGCAGTGCAAGACTGCATACCATCGAAAACTCGGCGTCCAGGCCATAATAATAAGCCCAAATGGTGGAATAAAGATATTTCAAACTGCCTGCTTGCTAAAAAATTTGCTAATGATAGATTAAAATCCTCACAAAATGACGAAGAACGGCTGAAATTTGTAGAGCTACGACGCAAAGCCAAAAAATTAATTAAGCAAAGTAAAAAGACCTTAGAGTTACATATTGCGAATCAAAGTAAAACAAACCCGAAAGAATTCTATAGTTATATCAGAAAGAAAAAAGTAGTTACTTCAACTGTTGGACCGTTAGTCGATGAAAATGGAGAATACACCAAAGACGAAGAACAAATGAGTAATGCCCTCAATACCTTCTTTGCATCAGTTTTTACAACAGAAGACCTCAGTGATATCCCTACACCATCGCCGATTCAGATTGATAATTCAGATGTTTTAAGCAATATCACCGTTACAGAGAGAGAAGTATGAATTGTTTAGATAAACTCAAGGTAAATAAAACGCCCGGACCTGATACAATCTCGCCTAGAGTTCTAAAGGAAGCTAAGGATGAGCTCTCTAAACCACTGACATTACTATTCAATAAATCCTTGCAGTCTGGAACTATGCCCGATCAGTGGAAGATAGCCAACGTAACACCGATATTCAAAAAGGCAAGCCAAATCCCTATCCAGTAAACTATCGTCCAATTAGCTTAACCTCAGTTGTATGTAAAATGCTAGAAAACGGTCATACGAGACAGACTCGTAAATCACTTAGAGGAAAATAACATACTTAAAGATACTCAACACGGCTTTCGTAAAAAACGTTCCTGTTTAACAAACCTCTTAGACTTCTTCCACGATATCCTCAACCTCTACGATGAGAGTAAAAGCTGTAGATATTATATACCTTGATTTTCAAAAGGCCTTTGACAAGGTTCCCCACAAACGTTTACTGCTAAAACTAAAAAGGGCAAGGAATACAAGAGGGTGTGTTGAAATGGATAGAAAATTGGCTCAGCGACAGAAAGCAAAGAGTAGTCTAAGACGGTAAGGCATCAAAATGGACCAATGTAAGGAGCGGGGTACCCCAGGGATCGGTACTAGGACCAATTCTCTTACTAATTTACAATCAAACGACATAGATGAGGGTTCTCACCTGTACAATCTCAAAATTTGCTGACGATACAAAAATTGCAAATAGCGTACTCTCAAAAGAAACAAGTTGACGATATGCAACACAATCTAGATAAATTGTCATGTTGGGCCCAAATTGGCAAATGAGTTTCAATGCAGATAAATGTAAAAGTACTACATATCGGATACCTACATGAGAAAGCAAACTATTCGATGAATGGCACTCAGCTTAAGAATGTTAACAGAGAAAACCGATCTGGGAGTAACAATATCGAGTAACCTAAAACCGAGTCAACAATGTTCAGAAGTTGTTAAGAAGGCAAAACAAAATAATTGGCTTTATAGGCAGGTCATTTGAGCATAAATCCAAAGAAGTTATCCTAACCCTTTACAATTCCTTAGTCCGCCCTCTTCTGGAATACTGCGTTCAATCCTGGTGCCCTTATTACCAAAAAGATATAAACAAGCTAGAACGAGTTCAACGTAGAGTTACCATAATGATACCTAGCCTAAAGAACAAACCATACGAAGAGCGTCTTAGAGAATTAAATCTATTTCCTTTATCCCAGCGCAGATTAAGAGGCGACTTAATTCAAGTGTTCAAAATCATCAAAGGCATCGACAATATGAACTGTAGTAAGTACTTCACTATCGACCAATCTAATTACACGCGGGGAAACGGTTGCAAAATGATTGGTAAATCTTTTAAATCTCACGAATCTAAGAATTTCTTCTTCAATCGAGTTGTCAAACTTGTGGAATGGGCTTCCCCGAAACGTTATAGACTGCATCACCGTTGATTCATTTAAACTCCGCCTAGACAAATATCTCGCATTTAACCCGCGACTGACTGCGTTTGTAAATGAATAACTTTATTTTATCCCCCCCTCAGTTACTAACCCATCTGTCCCCTACTAACTTCCTAATCCTGCCACGGACATTAGTTCCAGGGCAGTAATTCCCTTTCCATTGTTCCCTTACCCACTCTAAACCACTGTTTGGACACTTGATCCTCAGTGTTTTGGAGGACAAGCAACCTAGAAGGGTCACTAGATCTGTTGTTGCTTGATTTCCTTTGTACTCCTTTGTACTTTGTACTCTACCTGTCAGAGAGACTACCACGCTTTCACTTAAATGTATTTAATGTAGAGGTACCATATTGAATTAAAGATGCTATAAGCTCGTAAAGACCAAAATATTTACAGTCTTTCAAACGTATACTCTGTGGGGGTAGACATTATATACGGTACACTCGGATGCTATAGTCTCTATAGTCTATTAGCTGTAGGTAGGCGAAAACTCATGGCCTCTATCCTCTGTAACTCAAAACACGCTAGGGCAAATTGGCTGTAAATCTCCTCATCTATTCCTTGACCGACTCTTCCTAAATGGTATAAATATTAGCTCGATTACTCTATTTTTTTTTTTAGTTATATAGGTTAGAGGTTACGATGTATGCCCAACCTAGAATGAACGGACTACCCACTCATAAGAATTCGTGGACCCCTATGTTTTTCTTCATGCAAATATATCTATCTGGATTGATTTTTCGATCTAACTTGCTTTTCAATAAATAGTAAATATAGTTTTGTAGTTGATATATAGAAATTATATTAATAAATTCGTTTCCAGAGATATGCTTCCATAATTAAACATAGGTGAAGTCCACGAATATATAAGAGTGGGCTAGAGACTATGGCATCCGAGTGTACAATAACATACAGTACAATAACATACAGTACAATAACATACAGTACAATAACATACAGTACAATAACATACAGTACAATAACATACAGTACAATAACATACAGTACAATAACATACAGTACAATAACATACAGTACAATAACATACAGTACAATAACATACAGTACAATAACATACAGTACAATACCATACAGTACAATAACATACAGTACAATAACATACAGTACAATAACATACAGTACAATAACATACAGTACAATAACATACAGTACAATAACATACAGTACAATAACATACAGTACAATAACATACAGTACAATAACTACAGTACAATAACATACAGTACAATAAACATACAGTACAATAACATACAGTACAATAACATACAGTACAATAACATACAGTACAATAACATACAGTACAATAACATACAGTACAATAACATACAGTACAATAACATACAGTACAATAACATACAGTACAATAACATACAGTACAATACCATACAGTACAATACCATACAGTACAATAACATACAGTACAATACCATACAGTACAATAACATACAGTACAATAACATACAGTACAATAACATACAGTACAATAACATACAGTACAATAACATACAGTACAATAACATACAGTACAATAACATACAGTACAATAACATACAGTACAATAACATACAGTACAATAACATACAGTACACAGGATTTGTACAAGTATATTGACGCAACTGAAGCGATTTCATGTATTTCTCCTCCAGTCAAGCACAAAGGATACATTAATATGAAGTACCGGTATAGCTCATTAATATGAAGTACCGGTATAGCTCACTAATATGAAGTACCGGTATAGCTCACTAATATGAAGTACCGGTATAGCTCATTAATATGAAGTACCGGTATAGCTCATTAATATGAAGTACCGGTATAGCTCACTAATATGAAGTACCGGTATAGCTCACTAATATGAAGTACCGGTATAGCTCACTAATATGAAGTACCGGTATAGCTCACTAATGAAGTACCGGTATAGCTCATTAATATGAAGTACCGGTATAGCTCACTAATATGAAGTACCGGTATAGCTCACTAATATGAAGTACCGGTATAGCTCATTAATATGAAGTACCGGTATAGCTCACTAATATGAAGTACCGGTATAGCTCACTAATATGAAGTACCGGTATAGCTCACTAATATGAAGTACCGGTATAGGTCACTAATATGAAGTACCGGTATAGCTCACTAATATGAAGTACCGGTATAGCTCACTAATATGAAGTACCGGTATAGCTCACTAATATGAAGTACCGGTATAGCTCACTAATATGAAGTACCGGTATAGCTCATTAATATGAAGTACCGGTATAGCTCACTAATATGAAGTACCGGTATAGCTCACTAATATGAAGTACCGGTATAGCTCACTAATATGAAGTACCGGTATAGCTCACTAATATGAAGTACCGGTATAGCTCACTAATATGAAGTACCGGTATAGCTCACTAATATGAAGTACCGGTATAGCTCACTAATATGAAGTACCGGTATAGCTCACTAATATCTCTAGATCTCTTGGGTGGGTTCTTTTACTAGTTGATATAATAAATTGTCCCTTACGAATGATATCATGCTTATCGAGAGGTCTGATTGACACCGGTGATGAGGTTCCAATAATTATTATACTGTATAGCAAATTGAAGTTGCATACAATGATTTATTTATATATTTGTAATGTATTCTGCAGCATAGTACGGTACGGTATATAATAGTCTGTCTTCTTCATTATTATGGTTGGGTCACTTGTACACTGTACATATGTTAACCCTTTCAAGATCCAATACGCATTTTTTTTCCGGCTATTATTAGGTTATATTTAGATTAGGAAGGGTATATAAAAGACAGAGGGTTAATTGAGATCGTCTTTACCCGATCCACAGATCCTTCTTAAAGGTGAAGTCCAGGAATGGTACCTATTCAAACTACAAAATCCATTGGGATCTGCTTGGTTTTAGGGGTATGATACTGAAGAACTTTCATCAATGTGTCCTAACAACATAGAAATATAGCTTATCTAAGTTGTTTTATGTGGCGAGAACTAGCGTGTTTACCATAACGTCACTAATGTCAATGGCGGGAACACTCGACATGGGAAATGGGTGAATACATGGTCTTGTTTATGTGAGAAAATCTTATATATTGTATGAATGTTTACAACTTAACATTTGGCTTCATAATTGTCTGGTCAAGGGACTGCGATATATAAATTGAACAGAAAACGATACTTTCATTAAAAAATAGGCCTTACAAGCGACTTCCCTCGACTCTGGACCAGGATACACACTAAAAAAAAAAAACACTGGCTGTATGTTTATTGTTGGCGAGATTGGATTATTTCTTGATTTGCACCACATCTTCAGGACGTTGTTCGATCTTTTGCAGAGCTTGAGTATTGAATTGGAAGGTATAAATGAAGAAAAACAGACCTGACAGTCCCAGCGTGTGTGCAATGTTTACAACCTGCCATTCTACATTCTGTCGTCACAAAAACAAATCAGCTGTAACACTCCCAACTGACGGCTTAGGATGCCAACGACTTTTTAGATTAGTACCGGTATTTTGTTCTGGCGTTTAATGGAATTATATCGATATTGCCCATATACACATTACAATATATTTATGACAGGTTATGACCCTGCATTAAACTTCATTTTGTCTTTCACTTCTGGAATTCACCTTTAAACTGTATAACATCGTTTAATGATAGCCAGAATAAACTGTCCAAATGTGTCAATCACTATTTTCAACGACATTATCGACATTAAATTTTACGCAAAATATTTCTAGTTTGCAAGGAGTACAAAGGAGTACAAAGGAAACCAAGCAACAACAGGCTTGCGACCCCTCTAGGTTACTTACTGTTTAGGTTACTTCTGTTTTTAAGTGCCCAACAGTTTCTCAGAGAGGTTATGATAAACTGTGAATTCAATTAGGTTAATAAAATAATAATACAGTGCCGGTACTAAGGAAATAATTTATTAATTTACAAATGCAGTCATCTGTGGGTTTCAGGCAAAGTGCTTGTCTAGGTGAACTTTAAAAGAATCAACGGTATTGCAGTCTATAAAATCTCGGGGAAGCCCATTCTGCAGATTGACAACTCGATTAAAGAAGAAGTTCTTAGATGCATGCGAGTTAAATGATTTACCAATGATTTTGTAACTATTTCCCCTTGTGTAATTTGACTGGTCGATTGTAAAATACGTACTGAGTTCAAATTGTCGATGCCTTTGATGATCTTCAAAACTTTAATTAGGTCACCTCTTCATCTCCGGTGTGTTAAGGGAAAAATATTCAATTCCTCAAAACGCTCCTCATATGGTTTGCTCCTCAAACACGGTATCATTTTGGTAACTCTACGTTGAACTCGCTCCAGTTTGTCTATATCTTTTTGGTAGTAGGGGCACCAGGACTGAATGCAATATTCCAGAAGTGAACGGACTGACGAATTATAAAGAGTGACGATAAAATCTTTGGATTTATGCTCAACAGATCTGCCTATAAAACTTATAATTTTGTTTGCCTTCTTAACAAATTCTGTATAATGTTGACTAGGTTTTAGGTTACTCGATATTGTTACTCGCAAATCCGTTTCTCTGTCTACACTCTCTAGCTGTAGTGGAGCAGATAACTGCAAATTTCAGGAGAATCGTTCATTTCCGGAAGCAAGCACCAAATTTGGCACACATACTCCTTGGGTCGCAATAAAATCGCACAGACTTGTCCTATTTGAATGATCTTGGTGTCAAATCATAAATTTTTCACTATGTAGAATCCGAATTTGGAACCATGGACTTACTCACTAGCTTCCTTGTACCATAATATCAGTCCCGGAATCCTAATATTCTGCTAAATTAGAGGTTCATGTTACATCTGACTCGGCAAAAATGCATGGTAGTGTTAGAGGTTTAGTATGTGTAGCATCTGAGTAGTAGCTCAACAGAGCGGATGTCAACGCACATCCAGGGCACACTGGTGGCACCGCTGCTGTGAAACTCAGCATGGGGTTCAGTATCAGCTGAATAATTAGTTTAGTGTAGCTAAATAATTAGTTTAGTGTCCCAAATGCTGTCTAATAAGCCCCGCATCAGTTAGCTACTGTAGATTACATGTAGTTTAACATAGATGTTTAGTTAGATAGCCGCGCCTGAATTGACAGGGTGTGCCAGCGCGGGAGAGCCGAGCCAAGGGTAACGGGGCTTTACATTGCTTTGCATGTAGTTACCTGGATGGTGTACAGATCACACGTGACTTAAATGATACTGGATGAACGATCGGACTAGGTGTAGGTCATATATTTTTATTCCCGAACCTAGTCGTATCCCATACCTTATTGTGCATGATTGTGATCAAGGTGGTAAAAGGATAACCCCTCGGCCTTGATTCACTGAATACAGATAATTATCATACTGTGATTATCTGTTATATCTGTTATCATATAACATACTGTGTTATATCATACTGTGATTATCTGTTATCTATTATATCTATTATATCTGTGTTACAGATAATTATCATACTGTATTCACCAAGATGGCAAATACAGATCCAGGACCGTCTAAATTCCGGACTGACTGGAGCAAGTGTTGTCTTTGCCAGAAGAAGAAGAGTGAAGAGCTCAAGTCACCACGTGCACAACAACCACAAGAACAGGATGGCTACACTATGATTGCGACTACTATTCCCCTCTTTCACGCAATTAATGAGATGCCTATTGTTCTGGATCCAGCCAGACTTGATGATGGTGGTGGCATTGAAGAAACTCTGAGGAGGAACAAGGCGCAGTATCACCAAAGTTGTCGCCTTATGTTCAACAACACGAAACTGGAGAGACCCAGAAAAAGAAGAGCAGAGAGTGCTCAGCCAGTAGAATGCCAGACCAAGCTGCGTAGAACCAGCCTTGAAGGCCAAACGTGTTTCATATGTGACAAAGAAGCCCCATCCTCTGAACTCAGACAAGTTATGACGATGAACCTCAATAACAGACTTAATGAATGTGCCCAAACTTTAAATGACGGAAAACTTCTTGCAAGACTCAGCGGTGGAGATGCTATTGCACAGGAACTCAAATACCATTTTGCATGCTTGACAGACCTGTACAATAGAGAGAGGACGTACCTCAGAGCCACTAAGAGACTGGAACAGGAACGTGCACCCGAAGAGGATGCCCACCCACAGGCATTCTCAGAGCTAGTCACATATCTAGTGGAGACCACCAGATCTGGCGAGTGTCCTGCAGTCTTCCGACTTGCAGACATAGTTCACCTGTATGCCCAGCGCCTGGAACAGCTGGGTGTTGATGCACCTGCTGTCAACTCCACAAGACTGAAGGAAAAACTGCTGTCAGAAATACCTGAGTTGGAAGTGCACAAGCAGGGAAGGGATGTTCTTCTGGCTTTCCAGAAAGATGTGGGCTTTGTCTTGTCAGAAGCCTCTGACTATTATAGTGAAGCTATTATCCTTGGCAAAGCAGCTAACATCTTGCGAAGACATATGCTGGACCACAAGTCCACATTTGATGGAACCTTCCATGAGGGGTGCATCGAGCAGGCCATTCCACTCACTCTTCTTCAGTTTGTGGCCATGCTTGAACACTGAGCGGATATCTCAACTGAGGTTTGGCGCATCAAAGACAGATCTAGCAATTGCTCAGCTGCTTCAGTACAACTGCTACGCAAGGTACAAAGAAGGAGCAACAACTCACAGACACTCCAAAGACAGAGAGAACCCATTCCCTGTTTACATGGGGATGTCCGTCTAACAAAGACAAGAAAGAGAAAGTTGGTGGAAATGCTTAACGAGCATGGCATCAGCATTTCATACGACAGGGTGCTACAGATATCTGCACAGCTGGGAGATGCAACAGTTAGCAAGTATGTGGAGGATGGGGTGGTCTGTCCACCAGTTCTGCGAAAAGGGCTGTTCACCACATCAGCCATGGACAACATAGACCACAATCCCACTGCAACGACAGCGACCACTTCTTTTCATGGAACCAGCGTCTCTGTTTTCCAGCACCCAACCAAAGAAGACAAAGGTGAAGAGCGTGGACAGCTGAAGTTCGGAGAGGAGAAAGTGAAGACAGTTCCAGAACTTCCAGACTCCTTCACCAATGTCCGGCCCGCCTTCTTCAACAAGAAGAAACCCTCTCCTCCCCAGTGGGTGACACACCCAGACACCAGTCTGCTGAGGCCACAACTGGCAATGGAGTATGAATGGCTGGAGAAGGTCACTGTGACAGATTGGCCAGTGGATGTGACTTGGTCAGCCCACTGAAGCAGCATGTGAAGCGTGCTGCCTACCAGGCGGGCTGCATCTGGAGTCAGTCAACAGTACGTCAACCAGAAACGCAGACTCCTGCCAACTGGGGCTGGACCAAGAAAGGAGATCTGTGGCAGATCGTTTGGACAGAGCTCCCACCCATTGCAGAGAGTTGCCAGCAGCTGACCAAGTGTGGATGCAAGTCGGAATGCTGTGGTCGATGCACATGCTACTGCTTTGGTCTGACCTGCACGGCACTGTGCAGCTGCAGATGCGAGGTTTAGAAGCGTTGTAGTATACTCATCCAGGCAGCAAGACAATAAGTGACAAACAAGTATAGGCCTACTGCCTACATGTACATCCAATAATATATCGGACTGATGGTGCCTATGATATGGGCACTTTTTACCCTAATTATGATTCCGGGACTGATATTATGGTACAAGGAAGCTAGTGAGTAAGTCCATGGTTCCAAATTCGGATTCTATATAGTGAAAAATGTATGATTTGACACCAAGATCATTCAAATAGGACAAGTCTTTGCGATTTTATTGCGAAATGCAATGTTTCTGTATATTCAATGGCGGCCATCTTGAAAAATGGCCGCCATCTTGAAAAATGGCCGCCATCTTGAAAAATGGCCGCCATCTTGAATTTTTAGGTGGCTAACAGGTTTTATCAAAAGAGCAATACCCAAGGAGTATGTGTGCCAATTTTGGTGCTTGTTTCCAGAAATGAACGATTATTCCAGTTATCTGCCCCACTACTGGATGACATTGAATAGTTTGCTTTCTCATTTCGGCTTCCGATGTGAAGTACCGGTACTTTGCATTTATCTTCGTTGAAGCTCATTTACCAGATTTTAGCTCAATGTGACAACCTATCTTTAGTAGATTGTGTTGCATATCTTCAACATGTTCATTGTGAATACAGTATTTGCAAATTTGTATCCTCTCCAAAAATTGAGATTGTATAGGTTAGACCGTCGTCTATGTCATTATTGTAGATTTGGAAGAGAAATGGGCCAAATGCTGATCCTTGAGGTACACCGCTAGTGTACATTGGTCCATGTTGAGGGATATCTCTGTTGGTTTTAGAAAGTATGCTGTATATAATAAACAACTATATTTCTTTCAGACTTTAGTTCTATTTTTAAGGGGGAGGTTGTGGCTTTTTCTCCCTCATGTTTAGCCCCATTAGGTTTGAGATTTTAAGTCGTTCGTTTCATTACTTTGGCGATTTTAATATATTTTGCTCCATTTCTTTGTCAATTTAAAGACCTTTCGTGTTATTTAGGTATCGATTTTTGCCTGGCGAGAGATAGCGATCCTATAATTCTCGGAAGAATCGGCCGAGACATTTTTATACCAGAAAATGTACAAATTTATCTTGAAGGTGGTATAAGGAGTGTTTTTTTAAGCTCGATGGAGGTTCAGCGAGGAAACTAGAAAATAAATAAATATATGGGCCAAAAAATAACCACTATCCCTTAAAGAAGAGTTTGCAAACATCGAAGTTGTATTCTGAAAGTAAATTTCTATTCTATGGGTGTCAATAAATATACTTTTGTTTGTAGAAAGCACTTAACCCTCTGAGGATCGATGACGCACTTCTTTTCTGTTTTCTGGCTATTAAACGATTGTATTCAGATTAGGAAGGGTATATGGAAGTCAAATGGTTGATTGAGATAGTCTTTACCATTTTAATTTCCATAGATCCTTCCTAAGCTGTATACAATCGTCTAATAATAGCCAGAATAAGGAGTTAAAATGCATCAATATCGTCAGAGGGTTAATTTAGTTAGTTACGGTACCATATATCTCAAACAGACCTTGCATTAATACTACCATAGGCTATGTATACAACACTCACACACGATACTGCTATCGGGTACACTCACACACGATACTGCTATCGGGTACACTCACACACGATACTGCTATCGGGTACACTCACACACGATACTGCTATCGGGTACACTCACACACGATACTTCTATCGGGTACACTCACACACGATACTGCTATCGGGTACACTCACACACGATACTGCTATCGGGTACACTCACACACGATACTGCTATCGGGTACACTCACACACGATACTGCTATCGGGTACACTCACACACGATACTGCTATCGGGTACACTCACACACGATACTGCTATCGGGTACACTCACACACGATACTGCTATCGGGTACACTCATTTGTAGGAAGTGAGTTGAAGAGTTAAGGGGGGTCACCGGCTTTTTTATCGTTCTCTCTTTTTCTCTCTTTCCCTGGCTTGTATCCATTCGGCCCCATTCAGCCAACTATTTTAAGACGTTTATCCCCATCCAGGTGTCAATTTCTTTCTGGCGAGCGATAGCGAGCCGGCATTGAATGGAGAAATCCGGCTTCGCCGGAGAAATTTTTCTATCAAAAAACGTACACATTTAGCTTGCTGTCAAATCAAAAATATATATTGACACCGGGATGGGGGTAAACGTCTTAAAAGAGTAGGCTAAATGGGGCCGAATGGATACGAGCCAAAGAGAGAGGGAGAGAAAGAGAAAAAAGCAAGGTGGGGTCCCTTAAGGAGATCCAAAGTGAAGAGGGAATGAAAGAGAGAGAGAGATCCACTTGAGGGACTAAAAGAGGAACTCAAGAGATTAATGAATAGAAGGAGATACGAGGGTGAAGAGGGCATGAATAATGAATAAACGGAGATACGAGGGTGAATATGGCATGAATAATGAATAAACGGAGATACGAGGGTGAATATGGCATGAATAATGAATAAACGGAGATATGATGGTGAAGAGGGCATGAATAATGAATAAAAGGAGATACGAGGGTGAAGAGGGCATGACTAATGAATAAACGGAGATATGAGGGTGAAGAGGGCATGAATAATGAATAAAAGGAGATACGAGGGTGAAGAGGGCATGAATAATGAATAAAAGGAGATACGAGGGTGAAGAGGGCATGAATAAACGGAGATATGAGGGTGAAGAGGGCATGAATAATGAATAAACGGAGATATGAGGGTGAAGAGGGCATGAATAATGAATAAATGGAGATATGAGGGTGAAGAGGGCATGAATAATAAATAAAAGGAGATACGAGGGTGAAGAGGGCATGAATAAATGAATAAACGGATATATGACGATGAAGAGGGCATGAATAATGAATAAAAGGAGATACGAGGGTGAAGAGGGCATGAATAATGAATAGAAGGAGATACAAGGGTGAAGAGGTCATGAATAATGAATAGAAGGAGATACAAGGGTGAAGAGGGCATGAATAATGAATAGAAGGAGATACGAGGGTGAAGAGGGCATGAATAATGAATAGGAGGAGATACGAGGGTGAAGAGGGCATGAATAATGAATAGAAGGAGATACGAGGGTGAAGAGGGCATGAATAATGAATAGAAGGAGATACGATGGTGAAGAGGGCATGAATAATGAATAGAAGGAGATACGAGGGTGAAGAGGGCATGAATAATGAATAGAAGGAGATACGAGGGTGAAGAGGGCATGACTAATGAATAGAAGGAGATACGAGGGTGAAGAGGGCATGAATAATGAATAGAAGGAGATACGAGGGTGAAGAGGGCATGAATAATGAATAGGAGATGCAAGGGTGAAGAGGGCATTTTTTGCAAAAATTGACCTGATCGATGACTTTTACCAATGTACTTGAACATTCACACTTTAAAGGCACGTCCAGAACATCCTATATACCTGGTCTGACAACCAGGACTAGTTTCCCCGCGGTTAATTTTAGAATTATATTCGCGAATGAGTTTACCATAAGAAATTTCTTCTCATTTAAAGATCGAGTGCCTGACCAATTGTGCTCGAACATCGAATATAAATTTACTTGTCCTGGTTGTCAGACCAGGTATATAGGATGTTTTGGACGTGCCTTTAAAGTGCGAATGTTCGAGCACGTTGGTAAAAGTCATCGATCAGGTCAATTTTTGCAAAACATGTCTTTTTCGGCCATTCGTAATCATGCTAGAGAACAAAACCATCTCTACACTCCTGAGGATTTTCAAATAGTTGCCAAGTTTCGGAGCCACTATGAAGCACTTATTGGTGAAAAATTACTAATAAAAAAGATCAATCCTGAACTTAACGTTTCACACAATTCATAATGTTTTATTTTATATCATTATCTGCAATTAGTGTCCGAAACTTGGGGATTGGTTGTATGAACAGTTGTGTTTGGTTGAGTTGGGTTAGTTTAGTTGTCCCTTAGCTATCATGGGGTGTGGATCTCTTTCGATGTGCTTAGGTTTTTGAGGTACTGTACATGGGTGTTTTTTGTATTTTTGTGATTGTGTGCTTATCAATTATCAAAGAATTTTGTCTTTTTTGTTTGATGTTCATTGTTTACAGGATGGAGTTTGAGGCCAGAGGGTTATGATTAATGTTGTTTTGTATGTATTTGGGAGCTTTTTCACTAGGTATATTTCAGCTTATTAAGTGATAAAATGTATTACATTAGATCCATTTTCTTTCTAATAGTATAATACTTATTTTGTATATTTTTAGGATCAGTCTGTATAACCTGAAGATGGCACCTTGTTGATGCCGAAAATTTGTGTAATAAACATGGCGTATGGCGCAGCTCTATCTCTATTCTTCCTCTTGTTATGGAAATTGCGGTGCCCTCGGCCCCCTACTGATGTCTTATATATATATATATATATATATATATATATATATATATATATATATATATATATATATATATATACACAGGGTGACCCCCAAAAAACTCCCACATAAACAAAAATGGTTAAAGATAATCAAAATATTATTTTCACACATGAAACTTCATTCAATACAGTTTTTATTCATAATATTTTAAAGCTGACATCCTCCAAATGGTGGCCGTCATTGTCTATACACGCTTGGAGGCGATTTCTGAAGGCTGCCATGGCTCGACGGGTCATGTCAGGTGGAACAGCGGCTATCTCCTGCTGAATAGCAACCTTAAGGGCTTCGGAGTTTGGGGTCGATGAGTATACACTCGTGATTAAGGGAAACATTTCCTTAACCCTTGTCTAGCGGGGGGTTTTGGGCTTATTTGGGCATATTCAGGCCCTCCTGCATGATAAATCAAGTATCTGCATGAAAAAAAATTTATTTAGCAAAAAACTAGGCGCTAAAAGCTTCAAAATGATACCAGAACGAGCTACGTAGCACTCGTGGTTCTCATACAGTGATACCAGTAACATGGGAGTTTAGCGTATAGCGGCATATTTTTCCCAGCTATGCTCACTACTGGCTACACTGCCAGCCTCTCGAGAACACAGGGAACATGAGTTAATGGGCGGCGGTAAGCCCTGGGAGTCGGCTGTCTGGCCCGCTGCGCTCCCGGCCATTTGCACTCTATTTTAACCCTTTAAAAGCCTTAATAATGCTCCTAACTTGCTGCAAATTGGAACCGGACTTAAGTCCGACCCCGATCTTTAAGGGTTAAGCACTTGCAATGATCGTCGAGCTGTGTGTGCCGTAGCTCCATCTTGCTGAAACCACACATCGATCATTGCAAGTGCTTAGGGAAATGTTTCCGGATCCGGTGATCTCGTTGCGTGGCGATGTTGGGTGGCCGGCCCGTTCCCCTGACCTCGCCCCTTGTGAATTTTTTCTGTGGGGCTACCTTAAATCACGAGTGTATACTCATCGACCCCAAACTCTTGAAGCCCTTAAGGTTGCTATGCAGCAGGAGATAGCCGCTGTTCCACCCGAAATGACCCGTCGAGCCATGGCAGCCTTCAGAAATTGCCTCCAAGCGTGTATAGACAATGACAGCCACCATTTGGAGGATGTCATCTTTAACCCTTAACTGGCGGCACCCGGCTATTGTCGAGTTAAATAAATGTGGCCTATGTGGCGGGTCCTGGCTATTGTCGAGTGCAATTTTGAGCACGTAATGTGCTCTGAGAGAGAGCGGAGCAGTGGGAGGAGCGTAGGTTACCTCATGATCGCTCACCACGGTGGCTGTGGAGCTACTGAGCTGTACTCCTTTGTACTCCACCCTCTCTCACTCGTTTCACACTTAATAATGTAAGAAAATTACCGTATTTTACCGATTTTGCCCTTCGGTTGCACGATCATTGCAAGACAACCAGTGATCGTAGAAGGATGGTTCTGGTGTCATTGGAAAGCTGAATTAACGCCCTTTCAGGCATGCATACTTGTATTACGCTCTGGCTCTTGTTTATGCATGAAAACGAGCACGGAAACAAGCTCGTTTATGGTAAAACCCCCCGCTGGGCGGCACATCAAATATACTCCTCCACCAGCTCTTAAGGTGTTAAAACATTATGAATAAACACTGTATTGAATGAAGTTTCATGTGTGCAAATATTTTGATTATCTTTAACCATTTTTGTTTCAATTACCTTTGAAATGTGGGAGTATTTTTGGGTCACCCTGTATATACTGTATATATATATATATTTACAGGTGGATGGGACTGATTAGCCTTGGTCAGCAGCCCATCTAGGGGAGATAACCTTATAAAAATCTGGGTAGAGGGGACTCGTCAGCCTTGGCCGGCAACCTGTCTAGGGGAGTAAACCTTATACAAATCTGTACTGCTACCTTAGGGTGAAGGAGGTTAGTGGATGGATTAGCCGTACACCAATGTAGAAAAATAATGCTAAAAAATACATAAAAGGCCTCCGAGTCGGACGGACCCTAAATTAAGTGGTCAATCCTGTAAGTCCTTCAGTAAACTGGCATGGGTTGTCCCTCTTACAGGGGATAAGTCAGCTTGGGGGCATTTTGTGTATGGCCACCCCCATTAACGGGAGTAAAGGGGCCCTCACACAGTCAGGAGTGCGAGCTAGTGGGAGTCTAACAGGAGTCGCTTAGTGTCACTAGGTCATCGATTTTCACCGCGAGCGAGTGGGTGTCTAATAGGAGTCGCTAGTCACTAGGAGTCATCGTTTTCACCGCTTATAGGCCAGCGAGTCCGAGCAAATGGGCTGTACATTTCCATACATATATTCCCTGGCTAACCCTTCCCAAATGTAGCAATATTAGCACGATTACTCTAATACTGTGCGAGTTATAGAGGTTAACCCCTTCTGTAACGGTGACGTCCGTTCAACTGTATTCTGGCTACTATTAGAAGATTGTATTCAGTTTATAAAGGACCTACAGCAATGAACAGACTTCGAAGTATCTCACTTAACCCTTTTTAATACCACAGATCCTTCTTTAACTGCACAAAATCCTATATATATATAATTATACTGTAGATAGAATAAAATTAAAAAGACGTCGCTGGTACAGAATGGGTTAATGTTCAAGAGATTTGACCTACCTATTTTGAACAGGGTATAGTGGGCTCTCTCTGGACTTATCAGCCCGTATTGAGGTGTTCAGGAGAGAGTGGCGTTTTATAGAGATGCGAGAGGTGCTATGTAAACATTTCAATACACCGACGCACTTCATCATTGTGTTATGGAGGTACGTTCTTCATTCATAAAGCACTTTTCAAATGTGAGTAAATGCATCCAATATTAGCAACATAATAAACAAATAATCATATAATACATAAATACATACATCAATTAATTGCATATGACCATGTTTTTAAGGTGTTGGATGGTAATGTTAGTGAAGACTTATGTTACCGGTACATGGATTCCAGACACACTGCCTAGAGGCTATTTGAACACAGTAATGTAACCAGTTAGCATCGACAGTACCACATTAAGCATCGTACACTTAAACTTTATAGTCTGTATAATTATATGAATTACCGGTACGTTAGTTACCGGTACCGACATTATCTTATATACATATATATATATATATATATATATCAAATACATGTGAGCTACTATTATTTTTCTACTCACAGCCGGGTTCGAACCACCAGCAGCCTAGACAGTCGGTGGTTCAAGCCCGGCTGAGAGTAAAACAAAAATAAAACAGCTAGACAAAAACAACATATAGTACAGGTATATATATTTTCTAGTTCTAAGCCATAGTGAGTGTGAGGTTGTCTGGAAAGTACGGAAGTAAACAGTATCGTTTGTTTTCCTTTCCTCTCATCCTGCTTCATCCCTCCCCACCACCTCCATCCTATCCATACCCTCCCTCCCCACCACCTCCATCCTTTCCATACCCTCCCTCCCCACCACCTCCACCCATCCCTTCCATACCCTCCCTCCCCACCACCTCCACCCCTCCCTTCTTTCCTTACCCTCCCTCCCCATCACCTCCATCCCTCCCTCCCACCACCTCTATCCCTCTCTCCCACCACCTCCATACCTCCCTCCCCACCACCTCCAACCCTCCCCACCACCTTCATCCCTCCCTCCCACCACCTCTATAACTCCCTCCTTTCCTTACCCTCCCTCCCCACCACCTCCAACCCTCCCCACCACCTTCAACCCTCCTCACCACCTCCATCCATCCCTTCCCACTACCCCCATCCCTTACTTTCCCTCCCTCCCCACCACCTTCATCCCTGCCTCCCATCACCTCTATCCCTCCCTCCCACCACCTCCATCCCTTACTTACCCTCCCTCCTCACCACCTTCATCCCTCCCACCACCTACAACCCTCCCCACCACCTCCATCCCTTACTTACCCTCCCTCCCCACCACCTCCATCCCTCCCATCCTCCCACCACCTCTATCCCTCCCTCCTCACCACCTCCACCCCTCCCTCTTCACCACCTTCATGCCTCCCTCCTCACCACCTCCCTCCCTCACAAAAAGAGCAGGACCTCCAGGGAAATTTCGCTAAGATACAACGACCAGCGAAAACTTTAATGGGTCACATTAGCTTGTTTGCTCCTCCACTCTCACTCTTCTCCTTTTAATCTTGGCTTCAATGTCAGCATTCTTTTTTTCTATTACAGTTTTCCATGTATCTTTTTACGTTTTCTGTATCCTTATGTTTGTTTATTAATTTGTTATTTTGGCTATCTGGTTTGTCAATTTTAGTATGTTTTATTTACTCGAATGTCTTATCTCTTTCTCATCCCTTTATTTTTACATGTTATACATATTTTCTGGGTAGACTTATTTTAGGAAAGAAGATGGAAGGTATATTAATAATTGGAATACTTTTTATTGCTTGCTAAGCAATATTGTCTAAAATTAGTCTGTGCAATGTGCTTATCAAGACATATACTGTATATGAAACTCGACAAATTTACTGAAAAGAATGCTCAACACAAAACAAAACATCAATAAGTTTCAACACAAACAATAGCAAAAAAGGCCAAACCGAATCGCAATACCGTATATGAAAAATTACAATGTGTTATGCACACAAATATATAAATACCGGTAATAAAACATTCTTAAACTAATTGTGTATGATATAAATACAATAATAATATAAAACATATTTTCATAAAACTCAGGCCACCGCCTGGCCAGGACACAGCTCCATGGAAAACACCTCTAGGCCCTACCAAATGAACACGAATGTTCGCAATGGTATAATATAATATGAAAAGGAATATCTAAAATTACCGGTAATGATTGGTGACACAAGAATTTAGTTTCCGTTAATTCACAGACAACCAAGTACGTACCGGTACATACAAACGAGGCGTACGGCGGCAGAAGAGCGACTTACTCTTACAATACCGGCGACGTGTTTTTGCTTTGATTTCAGCTGCATTTAGACGATTTTATGAAGCTTATGAAGGACATATGATAACTAAAAGGATAAAATGAGATAGTCTGTCATCTTTTAAGGGGTAGACATCCTTCCTAAGCCGAATAAAATCGTCTAATAATTGCCAAAATATAATGAAGAGGATGCCACCGGTACTTACTATATTAACCAAAAGTTGCTTCCGATTTATTTAGCTTTAAAGTTAATATGTAGTCTGCCACATTGCATATGTAAGAAATATGTACATATTTGGTATCATTAGTGTTATACCAGGGTTTTTACCAGGTTTGTATATTGGTTATAGTGAGTTCTATCTGACTGGGGAATTCAGAGGTACAAAGGAGTACAAAGGAAATCAAGCAACAACAAGTCTAGTGACCCTTCTAGGCTGCTTGTCCTCCAAAACACTGAAGATCAAGTGTCCAAACAGTGGTTTAGAGGGGGTAAGGGAACATTGGAAAGGGAACTACTGTCCTGGAACTAATGTCCGTGGCAGGATTAGGAAGTTAGTATGGGACAGATGGGTTAGTAACTGAGGGGGGAATAAAATAAAGTTATTCATTTACAAACGCAGTCAGTCGCGGGTTTGATGCAAGATATTTGTCTAGGCGAAGTTTAAATGAATCAACGGTGCTGCAGTTTATAACGTCCCGATTTTACATACAACTGAGGTTACACAATACATGCATAGAAGCCAAATAGAGGATACATAATTATTATAACACAGAGTATAATTATAAAGAACAGTAAAATTTAGCTTTACTCTTACTTGTACGTACGTTTATAGATAGTTACACATGAATTAAATGATAAGGTTATACAACAGGAATTACTGTCCTGGCAAGATCGAGGATCTAGAAGGAACTCAAATATATATAACAGGTTTAGCTTGCCTCTTGTACAATATAAAATAATGACATATTATTAACACTGATGAGTCAGATAATAATGTGTGTTGATTTAACACTTATATATAACAATTCAAACACACAATGGACGAGGGTTTACACTGAGTCAAATATAGTGGACACTAACTTCATAAGGCACCGAGCGCACTGGTGGTAATTTAGGCAGAGTCAGTGTGTTGAAACTCTAACTTTATAGTAGGCAACATATGTACTGATGATAATTAGATAGAGTTGATATCTTGGGACTCTAACTTTATAACACACCTTACGTAATGTTGAGAATTAGGTAGAGTAAATATTTTTGGGACTAACTTTATACCACACCTTACGCACTGGTGAGAATTAGGCAGTCAATATCTTGGGACTCTAAATTTAGATACCTTGTCACTGGTATCGACTTGATTCAGGTTTCAATTATAACTCCAGAATTAACACTTGGAGTAAAGAGTTGTCGTAACAGCTTGTAGTCGCCTGAGTCTCCGTTGGGCCGTCCAAGTTGGCCTGTCATGTGGATCAGTTGTTTAAGTTACAGATGGGTTAATGGGTATATGGTCTTGAATGAGGCTCCTTAAGTATCATGACACTGGGCCTCATCGGACATACGTGAGTATATGTTTTAGCAGGGGAGCTAGGAATACTCGACTATCCTTATCCTGACCGTTATATTAACCGGTGATGAAGTTCTTTTCAGGTACTCTTGGTGAAGGGTCTTTAATATAATGCCTATGTCATAACACAGTGACAAGATATCGAGTTAACGCGAGTAGATAATATGATCATGACCAATATTATGTTCCTTGACTACCACTGACCTGTATAAGAGGTTCAAAGAACTCGGGGCGGTATTTAGACCTTTTAATTACAATTGTATACTAACATGTCAGTAAACAAAAGTTTTAAGGACTTCTATATGCAGAGTGCCAGTTAAAGTGTCTCGCAAAGCTCTATTACTATTCGAGTGACCTTGACATGCCAAGTATCCTTCGGTAGTAAAAGTTGCATAAGGGGAGGCTGAACCTTGGATGAGGCCCGAAAGTCAAAATTTCAAATTTTTTGTTCTTTTTCTATAATGCTTTTTTCAACATAGGAGAATAGTATAGGAGGGCAAACAAAAAATCATATCACATCCATAACACCCCCGGACGGGGGTTCAACCACACCCCCGAATCAACAATTTTTTTTACCCTCAGCCAAATAGGTCCTATATATTTTTGTTTGGTGTTGTTTGTCTAAAAGGCTTCTGTAAGCAATATAAACTATCATATGAGGGCATAAACACCCATATGACATCCCTAGGGGCCCCCCCCCCCCCCCATGGCCCCCAATATCATGGATTTATATGAAACACTTGTGAAAGTCATCTGTTGACCCAAGATTGGAAGATGTTTTACATCAGTAACCCATATAACTTTGTTTTCTCTAAGAGCTTGGTAATAGAAAACCTATATAGTATGGGTAACTTAGTTATTTTCGACAAAACTTTTCACCATTTAGGTATGAATTTAAATGTTTTGCGATTACCCTAGATCATATATTGGCAACTCCAAGATCATCTACTTTTTTGTATATTGCTCTACTTCATTCCCTTTCTACACACTACATATAGGACTATATAGCAACTGTATAATGATTAGATAATGGCATTATCTCCCATAATTTCTAAGATTCGACATATTTCATGTCGAAATTTGGGCTACCAAAAAATATAGATATATTATATATTTTTTTCAGTCCCTTCTATTATTCAATATGGGAAAACTAGATCATTTTCTTGTAGGGGATGCTTGTAGGTAGGATCCGCCAGAAAAAAATTGGGGGAAATTTGAACAATTTTCAATGACTAGATGATTTTTCATATATTTCAATGAAATTCCGCACTCGCGCGCGCACGCACATAGAGAGCTGATTTTTTCAGCGAATCTTAGTATTTCCATTGGTAATAAGATGGTATAATGCCAGAAACAAAATCTCTTATACAGGGTGAATTGGGGGCGAAAGGGTCTGCCTCCCCGAAGTCAGGTGGGGACATGTCCGCGAGTTTAGACTTTTACTATTAAAAGTGCAGCCTATTAGTGACTTCAATGTTATTACTGTATCATAACACATAAATAACAAATATTCCTTAATAGGGAAAATAACTCCTCAGACCTATTGAGATACTAGGTATGCCTTCAATCTACTGAATGTGAGGGTAATCCTAGAGCTATCACCACTAACATGGCGGGTGCCCAACTCCGAAAGGAGTTGAAGTAGGGGAGCTATCCCCCCGCCAAAGGCGGCTTTCTAGGGCCTTTCCTAGCTGATGCTGAGAGGATTGGGTTCTAGTCATGTGGTGATGGGCTGGTCTATCAGAGTGAGAGCTGAGCGATCTCTGCCATACCCATAGCTTACTCTGACTGTTCCTTTTACTTATATATCTTCTAGATCTCAAGTGACGGCATCTTTTCCGTGGATCGACCTCCCTACTGCCAACCTAAAAGTTGGCAGATTGGGAGCCAAAGCGTCACATTTTCCCTTGCCCCTCAACTTTCCCTTCATAATTGCTGAGGGGCACAGGGCCTTGGGTGGGGCTTTGGTTTTCCGGGCGTTTCCGCGCCCTCCTCAGCTCCCTGCCTTAGAGTGGCTTCGGTCACCTGGGTTTTGTTAGTGGTAAGCAGGGAGGGTTTTGTGGGGGCGCTCTGTGGCCTTGGCCTTGCTCGGGACCTTGGGGCTGTTCGGCCAGGCAGCCTGGGGAACAACAACAACAACATGTCAGTGATGTAAAAGCCCTAGAATTGCTTGCCCTGTTCAGCTTTCGTCGGGATAGTGACGACTTTAGTTGAGATGTCCCGGGGTAGGTGTTCTGGGGTCAAAAGGTCACAAATCAGTTTGAGTGGGTCTAAGGGGATTAGGAGGGTCCCCTTAGAAGCTGGTGGCCAGGTGATTTGGCCTTTGGGTGGAAGCAGGGCATAAGTGCCTGCTTCTGTGATGGTGATCCTTCTTTCCCTGGCTGATTATTATTTTTCTTTTAAGAATTTCTTGTGGGGTTGATATATTAATATTCTTTCCAGGTGTTGAGGGAAGTTCTGTTCTGATGGCGGCAATCCGGGCATCTTGCTTGATGTTCGTAGTGGGCGTGGAAGTACCGATATTAATATCCTGGAAGTAGTGTTGTATATTCTTCGTGGATTTCTGGGAATTGTTATGCACACGTGGTATCACTCCGCGGGCATATTCTGTGGTTGTTGGAGTTATTCTTTCTTCCTCTTCTGTCTCGCCTTTGTTCTTCTTCTCGTTCTCTTTCTTGATGATGTGGGGTAGTTTCGGGATGCGGGGCATTGCGTTGATATGTTTCTTCATTATTCCCGTCTTTGATCATCCTCTCGGTTCTAGGTTAGTTCCTCCTTCCGTTTGTACTGGAACTCGTTCTCCTTGGCGGCAGCCATCTTGTCTTCTTGGGTTGTTGTTAATTCTTTGTTGTTTAGGTTTTAATGTTGCCATCTTGTCTAACTTCTTCTTATCTTCCTTGTTTTGGACGTTGGTCTTTCTGGTGATGGTCTGGGAGTCTGGGATGTATTGCCTGGTGGTTGATCTTTCTCTGCTTCTCTTGATGTCTATCATTATTCTTTTTGTTGTAGTTTCTCCTTTCTGTTCTGGTCTTCCCATCTGTGCTGCATCTTGTTCCTCTGGAGTTTTCCTTTTCCTATTTGTGGGTGTCGTTCTTATTTGTGTTATTTTAATTAGATTTGTTTGACCAAAGAGATTAAGTACCTGCAATACAATACGAGGTAAACATCTAGATTATTCTAGCCATTTTGATTTTTTTTTTTTTTAGTTTTCCCTAAAGAAACTGGTGTTTCTGTATACTGTCTACACAAGTATTATTGGTAAAACCTATAGCCTTAATAATAAATATACAGCCCCATTACCCCGAAAATATAAAAAAAAACACACAAGTGGGGAAGGCTTTGAAGCTCAGGGAAAATGAGGGGTTAACCCGATAGCGGCGCGCCATTGGTAGTTCAAACCCTCCCGCCAAGCTAGGATATTTTGGTTCATTCACGCCTAAAATCGTAATTTTACCATAAATATAGTTATTACTAATTCATATGCACCTATTTTACATTTAATATGAAGATATTAACATGTAACAGCAATAAAACAAGTGGGAATAGTATTTGGGCGGTGAAAAAGACAAATTATTACCGACCCTTCAGTCATGAGGTGAGAGGCGAACGAGACGTATATCCTCCCTCTTCGAGGCCTGAAGGCAGACTGATCACTGATGTCTCTCTCTCGCTTTCTTTCTCTTCCCACGCTCTCTATATGCGTACTAGATGATCTTGGAACCGGGTTGGAGATATTGGTGTGATAAATAAACCGATAAACAAGGGAACAAGGGAATAAGATGAAAAATAGGTGATAATTGAAGGGGGGGGGGGGAAAGGAGGGTTTTTTGACACATGTGGAGTAGTGATAGGAGGTATGGAGGGGAATCATCTCACTTAATCATATATTCCTTTGTTTTGAGTGCTACTAGGGTCTTTTAAAAGTATTTTTTTTAGGCCTTGGACCTTAAGAGTCCCGTCGTCTTCCACCACCAAAACCTCTTAAGAGTCTCCTCGCCGTTCCCGGGTTAAGACGTTTAACGAGATATTATAGGTAAATAAACATTGTCCACACCTTTAATAGTAAATAAATACGGAGACTCGAGCCAAGTTTTGTACTTACCATAAAACCTACCAGATGTAAGAAAGACATAACATACAATAAATGTGGATCGATCAACTTTCGAACGTCACCCGTTTCTCACCGTAAACAATAGACTGCAGGCGGACCGCTGGATATACCTAAAACTACCCAAACATACCGTAGGCCGAAATCAAGGCAACATTTGTCTCGGATTTTCATATGTTTCAAGGGGGCATAATTAGAGAACCGGATGGATCCACGTTGGGTTGCCCCACCTCACCTCCCCCCAGGACTTATTGTCACCATCTTCTATGTTGCCATTAGGGGGCATTGCAAAAAGTGAGATTCGATAATCCTGTGGGCGAGTTGGTATGAACGGACCGCGCATGCGCGTCGGGACCGGCCAGTCGTCAACAAACCTGGGAGACGAAAACGTGAAGTGGCGATGTATCACAGACTTTACTCTTACAGGCGCCTCTAATATGAAGTATTGTGCAAATATTGCTAGGTAATGGACTAGTGCCAAGGATGTACATTGTGTTTCACAGGTAGGAGTACTGGAAATTGCGTTCACAGCGAAAATATGGTGATAAATCGGCACCAACAGTTCTAGACCAGTACGAAATAGGGTATGTACATTTTATATAATTAATACAGTATATAAATATTTTCAAATTTGTTGCCTAGGAAACCCTGAATTTTTAATGTAGAAATGAACATTGCCTTATTGCTATGTTAGGCTAGTACATGCAAATATAAGGTAATGATTTTCTTTGCAAAGTTGATTAAAACAATGGACATTCCAAGCCTTATCAACATATTGATGCCAAAAACATGGTTGAAAATTCTATTTCTGATTTATGGCAAATATTTCAAAACAATTTCTTAGCTCAAATCTCTGAGCAGTAGGCTATCACTGAGAGGGAGAGCAGACCGCGAGTGAAGTGGAATGATGGAGTTGAGAGATATATTTGAGAAAGCGGTGTTGGTTGGGAGCAGGGGCATTGGCTGACAGGAGACAGAAGTGCATGGAGGCGACTCATGTGTGGGCACCCTTTCGAGGATCATGACGTTTGGCAATAAACCAAAATCACCGAAATGTCATGGAAACAACTTTAAGACCAGAAAGAAAACGCACATAATATTGACTAATATAACAAAACATTAATATAAAATTGACACTGGTTGGCTACTGGTTGTCTCGACTCTTTTTATCTGCTTCCTTCCTAATTATTTATTCTCGACGTGCCTCCACTTGTTGACATAGGCCTAGGCCTCACCACTGTTTTCTCTTTGCTTGCTGTCACTTGTTTCCACTCTGTAGGGTGCCTCTGTCTCTTCCTCGTCACCTTACATCCTTGCCCCTCACTTTTCATATCAATGGAAGGCATTATTGGTAATAAGTCCACGCACAAACAGTAAAAATAACACTAATTGCAGGTGGCGCCGCTACACTCGCAAGTATAAGCAAGAAGACACCGTAACACGGATGTACTACGAGGCCCGTGATTGGCCGAACCAAAACACGTTAACACTGGAGGATGCATGGCGCCGCGCTATTCGCTAATAACCTCCCCTCTCTGTCACACTTGTATGGAGTTTTTCGGGTGTTTCGAGGTGTCAAAGTCACACGACTTTGAGCTTTCATATTAATTGGAATAAGGGCGAATTTCCTTTGTCTTGTTTATTTATTACAATCTACTGACACAAAATCTTTCTGACTCCCACATGATTTTTAATGATGTAAATATCCCACCTCTTCTAGTATTGATATTCTTGTTGTAACATTGAATGTTACTCTAAGCTAGACACCTTATGTTGGATCTATTGCTAAAAATAGCTCTAAAAAAAAAATACAAATAAATGGGTCTTTTGTAAAGTTTGAGAATTTTTTACTGACGAGCAGTTATAGGCCTATAGGCCTACTATACTGTATATGAAAGTCATGTGCGTTCTCAGATGGAATACTGTTCACCCTTGTGGAATGGATGTGGGGTGGTTGTATTGAGGCAGTTGAACAAAATACAAAATAAAGCCATTAGATTAATCAATAACCCAGCAATCACGCAGGACCTTCCTCCATTATTCATACAAAGAGATGTTGCACCCCTTGCATTATTCTAGATAATTTAACGGCAAATGTTCTGAGGAAATTGCTTCAATTGGGCTACCTCTCCGCATCTTTCCCCGCAGGGTTAGGGCAGCTGGAAATGTCTATGGATTCACACGGGAGACTATGCACGGAGCCCGACGCTGGTGCGGTGCTGGGTGACGTGTGGATCTGCGCATTCGCGATAACTTAGATTTTTTTTTTTATCAGAATAATTTTGTATTATTTTTATTAGACTAACCTAACTAACCTAACCTAATTTTGTGTTATAATAAAAATACAAGCACACAAATATTGTATTGTGCTTGGATCGAATGCTACCCTCTTGGGTATGAGCCCTAACCATTTCCTCTGAGCTACGAGACGGTATGCTGGACTTGTTTTGAAAGGCTTAGTTAAAGGAGTGAATTATAAAAATCAGTCGTCGCGCATGTGCAGATCCACACTGCATAGCCTACTGCACCGCACCAGCATTGTGCTCCGTGTATAGCCTCGCATTCACACTCTCCCCCACAAAGTAAATCTTTCGTTTACCAAAATTCCTTCTTCCCAGAACTACTACCCTCTGGAATTCACTTATTTACAAACTTACAACCTACAACAATTTAAATCAAATTCTTACAAACATTTTATTAACGGAGGGTGTACAGTATTTAGGCACATGGATCCATCTTGCTTTCGTTCTTTTTTTCCTTCCCCTATTCATTGTCTCTTTGAAATAGAAAAAACACACATGTTTTTAATCCACTTCAAATCCGTCATACATAATAATGATTTGTTCATATACTTGAGCTGTATGTATAACAGATTGTAAATTATGCTTTTTGTTTTCTTCTACAGAGTTGCCAGAGGTCGCCTGATGCTATGTTGCCAGTTCTCCTTATTCTTCTATGGGGTGAGTTTAGATATTGCTTGTTGTATAGAGTTACATACGGATATACAAAAACACACACTCACAGTTCAGTTGGTCCCATAAAAGATCTGGAAATACCACTGCAAAACTGGAAATTAACAGGGTTGAAATATAGTCTGTGCCCCCTCCCCCTTGTTTACTAGGCTATTACGGACATTTTGTACCGAAATATATAATTATTAAATGTTTGGTATTTATAGGACGCAGAAACATAGTACTGTCATATATTTCCATAAAGTCTCGAAATATCAGTCGGCTGGAAACAAAATACTATAGTAACAAAAAATACTGGTATTTCTATGAATGTGTCACTCTTACGAATTTAGTTTGTGTTTTATTTATCATTTCTTAATTAGCTACACAATATCTATAGATAAGATTGGATGATTCCGGTGATATTCCTCCCTCTCCACCCTACTTATGCCTAATATCCTAATCTCTTCTAAAGATGTACTTTCTACCCTCTCTGGGCTTAATACTAAGAAGGCGTACAGTCCGGACAGTGTTCCTCCTGTTGTACTTAAAAACTGTGCTTCTGTGCTGACCCCCTGCCTAGGCAAACTCTTTCGTCTCTGTCTCTCCTCTAACGTCTTTCCTTCTTGATGGAAATTTGCTCTCATTCAACCTGTCCCAAAGAAGGGTGACCGCTCTCAACCCTCCAACTATCGTCCAATTGCTCTCATCTCTTGTATCTCTAAAGTTTTTGAAACTATTCTTGATTCCAAATTTCTTAAGCATTTCTCTTCTCATAATCTGCTCTCAGATCGCCAGTATGGCTTCCTTAAGGGTCGCTCTACTGGTGATCTTCTTGCATATCTTACTAACTCTTGGTCATCCAACTTTTGGAACTTCGGTGAGACTTTTTCTGTTGCACTAGACATATTGAAGGCTTTCGATAGAGTCTGGCACAATTCTTTAATTTCCAAACTGCCCTCCTTTGGTTTCTGTCCCTCCATCTGTGCCTTTATCTCTAATTTCCTTTCCGGCCATTCCACAGCTGCGGTTGTGGAGTGCCATCGCTCATTTCCTCATCCTATCAACTCCGATGTTCCTCAGGGTTCTGTCCTATCTCCTATTCTCTTTCTAATTTTCATAAATTATCTTCTTAACTGTACATCTAGTCCCATCCATTTATATGCAAACGACTTTACTTTACACCACTCAATTAGTTTTCCAGAACGCCTCAGCGAGCAGTCCCTCAAAAGTAAACATAATGAAGCCATAAAATGCTTATCTTCTGATTTAGCTACTATTTCCAATTGGGGTAGAGAAAACCTTGTTGCATTTAATGCTTCCAAAACTCAATTTATCCATTTTACTACCCGTCAGGAACCTCCAGAGGACTATCCCTTATTCTTCAACAATGCAAAAATCAACCCTTCATCTTCCCTCCATGTTCTCGGTGTCTCTTTTTCTTCTGCTCTCACTTGGAAAGACCATATTACCAGTCTCGCTAAGGCTGCCTCCCAGAAGCTGGGTGTGCTCAACTGCCTCAAGGGGTTCTTTACCCCTGCGCAGCTTCTTGCTCTGTACAGGGGCACATTACGTCCTTGTATTGAGTATTGTTCACATGTGTGGGGAGGATCCTCTCACACCGCACTCCTAGATAAAGTAGAAAGGAAAGCCTTTCGTATCATTAACTCCCGTCCACTCACCAACTCTCTGCAATCTCTCTCTCTTCACCGCAATGTTGCATCTCTCACTATTCTATCGCTACTACAATAATCAGTGTTCCTCGGAGCTTTCCCAGTGTATACCACCTCTTCTACGTAGTGTACGTAGTACCCAACTTGCAACACAATCCCACCCCTACTCTGTACAACTCTCCAACCCAAGAGTGAAACGCTATTCTCAGACTTTCTTCTATTCAACTGCTGAGCTCTGAAACTCTCTCCCAGAAACAGTCTTTCCTTCTTCCTATGACTTAAATTGCTTCAAACTCTGCGTGTCCAGGCATTTTAGCTCGAACGTCCCTTGATTTCGGCCCTGTCACTCTTTGAAATCTGGGGGAGGCACTCGCTGCACGCACCTATTTCTTTTGTCTCCCTCATTTACATAGAAAAAAAGAAAAAAAAAGATCCAAACCTAATCGCAAATTCACACGAATAATGCCTAAAACATTAATGTTTATCAGTTCCCTGCACTTCTGCTCATATACGGTAATTGCTGATTATTATAAGTAATTACTAGCATTTTCAAAGCACTCATGATGTTCCAATGTACTGCACTTATTTTTTGCAGCTCGAATACATGAAACGGTAAGCCACAGATGAATGTTGATTAGAAAGCAAATGGTCAGTTGTTCACATTTTAAGACCTCCTGTCATCTGATTTACCTTCAAAGCAGTTTTAATATTACTATTAGCATTTTGTGTGATTTTCAATACAATGCTGACCGTATATTGCCATCAAACACCATATTTTACAGACCAATCCAGTAATATCAAACCCAGAAAAATACTGGCACACAAATTTACAAACTCTAAAGAACAACAAACCGAAGCTGCCAGCCCTGAACCAGACTGCACAAAGAAATCAAACAACTGCCATCCAACTCTGCAATAATAACATAATATATGTTCACTTTCATTACAAATGCCATCCAACTCTGCAATAATAACATAATATATGTTCACTTTCATTACAAATTTTGAAGCATCTGAAACTGTTCCATTCAATATTACACAGGCAACATGAGGAACTGAAAGTTTGTGTTTTCCATGCTACCAAAATCTATTAAACTATTTATGTTAAGGGGGTAAAGGTCCCTTCATCTTATGGTGAGACATAGCCTCATGCATCCTACTCTCTGTCGTGCAAGGTGATTAATCGGGGACATAGAGCCATTATTATAAAACATAAGTCTTAATTTGTACGACTTCTTGATATGGAACTGCAGAGGCTGGTGGTGTGTGGATAGATGCCGCAGGTGACTCTTACAGTTTTACCTGGGCGCTGTTTGGCACCTCAGCTGTGTCGACCTCAGTGTTTAAATGGTGGGGCAGTGTTAAGGCAGTTTTTATGTTTTCTATGTGAGTGAATGAGTCAAATGAGTGACAGACTTAATTTCAAGGTACGTTGGGGTCAAAATGCTTGAACACACAAAGTTTAAAGCAGTCTAAGTCATTGGATGAAGGAAATATTGACTTAGAGATAGAGTTCCAGAGTTCATTTGTTGAGTAGAAGAAAGACGGACGCAATTTGTTTATTATTGGGCTGGAAAGCTGGACGGAGTAAGAGTGGGATTGTGTTGAAAGGGAGGGGGAATGCACTGAGAGAACTTTGAAGAATACTAATTGTTGTTGTAGCAATAGAAGAGTGAAAAAGATGCAACATAGCGTAGTGTAGAAAGATATTTTAGGGAATTAGTAAGAGGTGGTGAGTTGATAAGACGGAATGCTTTGGACTGGACCCTTTCGAGAAGTGCGGTATGGTGGGCACACATACCAATATTACTCGATACATTGCCGCACTATACCCCTGTACAGAACAAGAAGCTGTGTGGGGGTAAAGTTGCCTAATGCTATGGCACTATCATGTTGTAGCAATGTTAAGGCTAGTGTGGTTGAAAACACAGCAGGTACAGTTACTGCAAGGGATCTTTGTTGAGTGTTGCTGAGGCACGGTTAGCAATATAACAACATCAGTCACAGTGATGACATGATGGGGCAGCGTTGAGGTGGGACTTTATTGTACTACACTCCAACTAATGAAAGTCAGCCACGGATGAGACGTTACAAAACATGTGATAGAATATGACACTAACCAATGCATTGCATGTATATTAGGTTTAACAAATACACATAAATAGTAAATATACCGGCACCTACAGACATTTATAAGGATAGAGCACCGGTAACCCATACATAATAAGCCCATATGGTAGGTATTTATATAGACATTATTATATAGGTAATTATGTAAATATTCGTCTATTGCAGCTCGAGCTTCAAAAACAAACATTGCTTAATCCTCTCTCTGGAACTCAGTTCCCCAGCCTAAGATTCCACCAACATTTAATTCACAACCATATCAATCTAGTTGTTATAAATGCACATGCATAGACGACAATATTAGGTTCATTAATTATGTCTTCATTGCATTTGTTTCTCCTTCCCCCTAATGTTTTATATAACACTGCACTAAAAAAATAATAGCATCCCTGGGGTTTCAGCCATGGTTAAATGAAGGAATGTTATAACATCTAATTGTGATGTAATGTATATGAGAGGTAGATAGAAGTTCCTAAAAGTGTTATATCGTTAATGAGAGGACAGGTAAGAGGACAGGTGGAAACTATAAAGGCCAAACATATGGACAAAGTTTGAGAGGTTCATGATTTTTTGTTCTGCATAATGAAACTTTGGAATGATAATGTTGGTAGTTGTGGTACCGGTAATGTTGGTAGTTGTGGTGGACTAGGGGGGTAACTGTAACCAGTCATTTTTAGCTTTAGTTTGGGGACCCGCAGAGGGCTTCACACGGGTAGCATGATATGCAGGGGTTGTGCAGGTAGTTATGGGTCTAATGGGGAGGATAAGGAGACAAATGTTTGGTGATCCTAGCTTTAAAACTATCAAGAGTGGGACTGTTAACTATATGAGATGGAAGGTGATTCCACTCTTGGATGCTGTTGGGAAAACAAATAGTACCCAAATATGTCGGTGCTTGCCTGGTATGTGTGGTATTTTCGATTGTGGCTGCCTCTTGTGGATCGTATATTTGTAGGGTGTAAATATGTGTTATTGTCTGTCTATTACTGTAGGTTGTTTGTGATTTTTTCATTTGTTGTCTATGTATTTCTCTTCTTGTTGCAAGTGTGTCTAGTTTAATGTCTTGTTTAAGCAAAATTATGTAGTGTGTCTGTAATCATGTCAGATCCATCTTGCTGCTTTATTTTGTATGGCTTCTAATTTATTGATGTTGTTGTGAGTGTGTGGATCCCAGACGGTGTCGCAGTATTCAATGTGTGGTCGAACTAGTGTTTTAAAAGCTAAAATGTTGATGTCTGCGTTGCATCTCCTTAGGTTCCTGCGCAGGAACCCCAGAGCTTTGTTGGCTTTTGCCCTGACGCTACTCACATGTGTGCTCCACCTCATGTGTGCTGAGAGGTGGACTCCCAAATACTTATGTGAATGGACTGTATCAAGGTTGGTATTATGGATTTATAGGCAAAGGGGACAGGTTTCTTGGAGCGGGTAAAACACATGTGGTGGCATTTGTCTGGTCTGAAGGTCATCTGCCACTTGTCTTCCCAGTCTTCAAGGGCAGACATGTCATCTTGAAGTCGAAGGCAATCGTCCCTATCAACTATTGGTCGGTATACTAAACTATCGTCTGCAAAAAGTCTAGTAGTAGAAGTTAGGGATAATGGAAGGTCATTGATGTATGAGAGAATAAGAAAGAGACCAAGGACGGTGCCTGGGTGTACCCCTGAAGTTACAGGAACAGAAGATGAGTGGGAGCCATCGAGAACATTGTATTGTTTTTCATTGGTTAGGAAAATCTTAACCCTCTCACGACCATAGGACGCAGAGGTTGCCAGATTAGCAATAAGAAAAAGATTACTCTCACTGTTATAATTACCTCTCCAAAATTAGTTTTCTGCCCACAGCTAACTCAAAGACAACTGCAGAGGTTGAAGTAAACAAACTAAAGGTTTATAGATACCCCTGACGGTAACAAAGGATTTAAAGTATCCCTAATAGGCTCAAAAATCGCGTCCGGATGTGAGAGGGTTAACACTCAAAGAGCGGGTGGTGGAGTATATTTGACTGTGCCGCCCAGCGGGGGGTTTTACCGTAAACGAGCTTGTTTCCGTGCTCGTTTTCATGCATAAACAAGAGCCAGAGCGTAATACAAGTATGTATCCCTGAAAGGGCTTTAAATGAGCTTTCCAATGACACCAGAACCATCCTTCTACGATCAGTGGTTGTCTTGCAATGATCGTGCAACCGAAGGGCAAAATCGGTAAAATACGGTCATTTCCTTACATTATTACGTGTGAAACGAGTGAGGGACGATGGAGTAGGGCGGAGTACATCTCAGTAGCTACATGGCCATCGTGGCGAGCGGTCATGAGGTAACCTACGCTCCTCCCACCGCTCCGCTCTCTCTCAGAGCTCATTACGTGCTCAAAATTGCATGCGACTATAGCCGGGCCCCGTCACATAGTCCTTGGTTCTCTCGCCCGGATATATCCGGGCGTCGCCAAAGAAGGGTTAATCCAGTGAATAAGTGGTCCTCAGATTCCATAGTAATTCAGTTTAGCTAACAGCGGTGGTGGACTTTGTCAAAGGTTTTGGCGAAGTCAAGGACTATCACATCAAATAATAATAAAATAAATAATTCAGTGGTCTTCATTGCGCGGCTCGCGAGCCAGTGGCGGCTCGCAATTTTTTTTTCTTTTCTATATTCCAACTACTCGCTCTCGGGCATAGGCTGATAGCCTTTACACTCTACCGCTGAACACGGTGAGGCCTGTGAGGTCTTGCTCGAGTCTAGGGAGTGAGACATGCGAAGCTTCACGGCTCGAAGCAACTCCATCTCTGAAGCCGCCTCGCCTCTGTGCTTCACAGTCTCATCCCCCACACTCGGACCCTCACTCTCAGAACGCCACCTATTGAGCAATTAACTCACTAGGCATTGCCCCCTGTATCATATTTTTGAATATGGGAATATTCGTACAATGCTATTTAATCATGGACCAATTAGGGTATTTTTTTGGCATTTCGGTGTGCTGTTGTAATGCACCGATACTAGGTACAGCACAAATTCCATCCCAATAATATCTTCCCATTGACATATTGGGATTCGAACCCGGGTCCATTGGATTACCAGTCCAGTGGCAAGACCACTCCGCCACATCTCCCCTATTGGCGGCTCGCAAGAGAGAGAGAGAGAGAATATTGTGAAGAGGAAACAGAAATAGTCACTAGTGCACATCTGGATATGCTAACAAGAATAGCAGTGACAAATTACAAGTACAGAAAGTAAAATAACAGCTGGCTCATTTCCGGTCATCAAAACGTTAAATGAAAGTATTTATTTTTTTAAATTTATATTAGTAAAGTCAAGAATTTCAATATAATTTATTTTCTACTAACAAATTTCAATATAATAATTGTTACTCGTCTTGTTATATACATCTGTGGCTATGGAAACCCACAAAACGATGTAATCTAGTTTATATATATATATATATATATATATATATATATATATATATTTTGTTCTGCTTATCCCTGTGGCTTATTTGCCTTATGGCTTATGCGGCTCTCACTCTGAATATGTCCTGACCTTTTGGCTCTATTGAAAACATTAGTGAATAACACTGCGTGACGGTCACTATGGCGTCAACTTGTTTGCCTTTAAGGACATTTAGTAACTGGGATATGTCATGAGTAATTATAGCCTTAACGCCTTACGAGCGGGCCCGTCAGTAACTTCTACTACCCGCCAAGCGGGTAGGTTTACCCTAAATTACCTTGTTTCCGTGCTCTTTTTCATGCATAAACAAGAGCCAGAGAGTAATACAATTATGTATCCCTGAAAGGGCGATAATTGAGCTTTTCAATGATACCAGAACCATCTTTCTACGACCACGCGTTCTCTTGCAACGATCGTGCAAGACGAAGGAAAAATCCCTAAAATACGGTAATTTCCTTACATAATTCCCTGTGTAGCGAGGTAGTGAGTGTGGATGTGTGTGGAGGGGACGGCAGTTGCTGCGCGGGACCCGTGCCGAATGGTCAGAGCCGACCTACGCTCCTCCCACCGCTCGTCTTTCTCTGAACCAATTATTGCTCGAAATTGCACACCGTCTTAAGTCGGTCCCCGCCACATAGTCCTTTCTTCTCTAGACCGACTTAAGTCCGGTCCCGCCAAAGAGTGGTTAAATGGGGATGGGCGTATTTATTTGCATATACTTTATATTTAGCTTTATATTATTATTTTTAGTTTCCTTTCTACCTCCATTAAGCATAAAATATGCACCTCCAAGACATCCTTTAAGAATTGTTTTTAAATTTTTCGATAGAAAAATGTTCTGGCCAGAGGCCGGTTATAAAATACAGGCTCGCTACTGCTCGCCAGGAAAATATCGACACCTAAATTGCAAGAAAGGTCTTCATAGTGACAAGAATATGGGGCGAAAGGTCATAAAATTGCCAAACTAATGGGGCAAACGTCTTAAAATGTGAAAATAATGGGCTAACCATGAGAAGGGGACAGACAGCAAAACAACCCTCTCCCCTTAGGCGTTATCCTTTGTAAGTATTACTCTATCAACTCTGGAGGAAGCACTCGTTACAGGTAGTTCTGCCCTTTGTCTCCCTCACTCACATAGAACAAAAAATCGTTCGACAATTTGCATTTTTTTTTTTTTTTTTTTCAGTTTGGCACTAGGATAACTAAGTGGACGTGAATACAGTTCTGACATTATCCATAACCTAATTTTGTAGCTTTTTTTCTCGCTTCTCCTTAACATGACCAAATTTTTTTTTATGTATATATTGTCTGTAACCATGTTTGTTATTTACTGTTTATTGACAGTCTTTGCATGCAATATTGGCAATTGACTAAACCCATTCGACCGAACTAACTGATATTAAAAAACTTTGCTTGACACTATTTCACAAACATACGCTCGTAAATAAACTTTTCGGTGGTTGAATTCCTTGCTTATATACTGTACAGTACATATATCATATACAGTAATATAACTTTACCAATACAGTACCAGTGCCGCCCTTTTAATCTTATGCTGGCAGCTGTTAGACGATACTGATCAGTTTAAGAAGGGTCTCCAGGAATAAACAGGCTTCAAACTATCTATTATCCATCTGTAATACCTCAGATCCTTCTTAAGCTGCACGAAATCGTCTGAATATAGCTGGAAAAATATAAGCAATAAGTCGCCAGTACAGGAAGGGTTAACACTCTAGGTGAAAATTTTTAAGCCCGAACGGAGACTGGAAATATTAACCAGCTATTAAAGGGGGGATGGTTCACCTTTTGGGCAATTTTTACATGTGTTCATTATTTTTCTAGTTTCCTCCCTAGACCTCCATCAAATTAAAAAAAAAAAAAAACATCCATTAGATCCCCCTTCTAGATTAGTTTGTAATTTTTTCGGTAGAAAAATGTCATGTTATGTTGCACTTTTATGTAACTATGCATGTATGTATATACTCAGGTACATACCCCATAGCTCGGGGTGGCCGACTCGAGACAGAGCCTGAACAGAAACAACAAAATAGAACAAATATATATTTATAAATCACACACATTTAGGTTGGTAGTGCCTAATTACTATGAGGGGTCCCCAGCAAAAGATTCCCAGGTCCCAGACCTCCTGGAGAGGTTCCGGTACAGCAAGCAGATATGCAACAGAACCACACCACATTGCCCGCCCACATACTTCCAGGCAGGGCTCTTCATATAATACACCGGCTCCCTGAGCCAGGCATCTGACGGACTATTAGGCTATGAAGTCTAACTGATGCCCGACACCAACTCCCTATGACCGCATTATCACTCGTCTAATAACAAGCATTCTTCACTCAATTCTATTCATCACCACTTCTCTTGCCTGTTCTTCAGTTATCTCTCTACCTCTATGCTTTTTCCACACCATCGCTCCATCTCTTCTGAGGTCTTCCTCTCAATCTATTTCCCCTTGTTTCTGACTCATATATTCTCTTTGTAAGCCTTTCATCACCCATTCGTTCAACATGCCCATACCAGCATAGCACCCTTCTTTCCACTCTGGGGCCCGATAAGGATTCCCGTTGTCCTGCTCTCCTACGTACCTTTTGGAGATTAACATATTCTTTTTGTGATTTACAGGCATTAATTGTACCATATTGCTAACCAATATTTTTTGTTACTGTACTGTATACTGCTTTCCAGTTTTCTTACTAGGCTAAATTAACCCTCTCCCACTTTTTTTCCAGTAAATTTTGTAACAAATTACTAGTCCATTTGCAATTTTCAGGCTTTAACTGTGTCATACTGCTAACATAATTTTTTTTTTTATTTTCAGGCATAAATTGTGTTCTATTGCTAACATATTTTTTTGTAATTTACAGGCATAGGCCTAATATTCTTTTTGTGATTAACATATTCTTTTTGTGATTTACAGGCATTAATTGTACCATATTGCTAACAAATACTTGTTGTTACTGTACTGTATACTGTTTTCCAGTTTTCTCACTAGGCTACATTAACCCTCTCCCACTTTTTGTTTTTGTCCAGTAAATTTTGTAACAAATGTTTAGTCCATTTGTGATTTTCAGGCTTTAACTGTGTCATACTGCTAACATCAATTTTTATTTTATTTTCAGGCATAAATTGGGTTCTATTGCTAACATATTGTTTGTGATTTACAGGCATATTAATTTTATCATATTGCTAACAACATTTTGTGTGATTTTCAGGAATTAATTGTATCACATTGCCAACATAATTTTTTTGTGATTTTCAGGCTTTAATTGTACCATTTTGCTAACATAAATTTGTGTGATTTTCAGGCATATTGTGATTATATCGTCATGGCGCCGCAACGAACCTGCACGAGTTGTTCCGGTAAATTTGGCCCTACCATGTTTGTTGATGCTGATGTCCAAATTTGTAGATTTTGCCAGCTCCGAGAGAAGATTGCGGATGAATTGAATGCAGCTCACCGCAAGATCGATGCCCTGACTACGAAGCTTGAATCCCTTCAAGAATTTGCCACACTCAACGTAGGAGTGCCCTCGGCCCAAGAAACCACTACGATGTCAACCGCCATTCCAGTGCATACAGTACCGGTACCGGTACCCACACCAGCAGCTACCTTAGATGTTGCAGAAAATAATAATGACTCTACTCTCACTCCCCCCTAGGACAACTTTCAGTTAGTGAGAAACAATGTGCATCCCAGTACCAGTACCAGGAAGGTCATCCCGACAACATGCCAAAACCGCTTCAAAATTCTTGCTATTGACGAGGAAGAGGAAACGGAAGAAGTTCGGCTTGTGGGCGACTCCATGGTCCGTGGCCAATTAACCGAGTTCTGCGCCAGGGCACCCAGGACCAGAAAGCGATTCTGTATCCCAGGTGGCGGCGTGGACGACATTGTTGCAGCTGTGGAAGAGGTTTCCAGGCTCGCCCCCGCAAGCACTACGTACGTCATCCACGTTGGATCTAACGATGTCCAACGGACGCGGTCAGAGGAACTACTTTGCAAGTACCGGCGGCTGATCAGGTCCTTCAAGGAAAAATCTAATAGAATCTTAATTTCAGGAATTGTTCCCCGGATTGATGTAGAAAACCGATTCTACAACATAGCTACCAGTACAAATCGCCGACTAGCCAAACTCTGCAGGGAGGAGGACATCGGCTTTGTCGACACGTGGGATCATTTTTACTATGATAAATCTTTGTTTTCAGGAGATTGTGTACATCTCAATGAAGTAGGAGCTGCACGTCTTGGTCGTCTGCTGAACGATGCAGTCAAGGATTTCCGTTAAAAAAACGGGGTCAACCGGGGTATCCGGGGGTAGTGTAAGTCAAATACGAACTGAAAATTCAGACAATGCACATTCAGTAACATCCAACTCTAATACTCTTAAGGTGTTTTATGTAAATGCTCGTAGCATACGCAATAAATTTTCAGATCTAGAGGAAATCGTGTTTACAGAACATTATGATATAATCAGCATTACAGAATCTTGGTTAAATACGAAAGACAGAGACTTTTAGCCGAATATACGCTTCCTGGTTATACAATGTTTGAGAAAAGTCGGATCAATAGAAATGGAGGAGGAGTTCTGTTTTTTATAAAGGAAAGTCTTAATCCCGTCTTAATGTCAAAACCTCAAATTGCGAATATAGACATATCTTATGTACTTATTAAATAATAAACGAGGAACTAAAATAACACTAGCTTTATTATACAGACCCCCAGCTCAATCAGTGCAAACTGACAGTGAAATTTATGAACAAATTGCAGAAATAACTAACATACAAGATACCGTAATTCTTGGCTATTTCAACTTACCCGTGACTAAATGGGGCGATATTCTTACTTCACACTCTGGACACGACCTCTATGCTAACTTGCAAGAGAGTTCACTTTTTCAATTTGTACAATCTCCGACCCGTGGTATTAATGTGCTTGACCTTGTACTCGCAACAAAAGAAGAATTAATAGAGAATTTGAATGTTGGTGATGAATTCAGTAACAGCGACCATCGTACGATAACTTTCACTTTAAAGTTTACTAGTAACAAATCAAATAGCAGCATTGAGAAAGTCCCTAATTTCAAGAAAGCAAATTTTCATAAACTTAAATCAAAGCTTAAAGAAACTGACTGGAGCTTTCTGACTAACAATAACGACATAAATACATCTTGGGAGTGTTTCACAACCACTTACCTTAAGGCAGTGGAAGACTGCATACCATCGAAAATACGGCGTCCAGGCCATAATGATAAGCCCAAATGGTGGAATAAAGATATTTCAGACTGTCTGCTTGCTAAAAAATTTGCTAATGATAGATTAAAATCCTCACAAAATGACGAAGAACGGGTGAAATTTGTAGAGCTACGACGCAAAGCCAAAAAGTTAATTAAGCAAGGTAAAAAGACCCTGGAGTTACATGTTGCGAATCAAAGTAAAACAAACCCGAAAGAATTCTATAGTTATATCAGAAAGAAAAAAGTAGTTACTTCAACTGTTGGACCGTTAGTCGATGAAAATGGAGAATACACCAAAGACGAAGTACAAATGAGTAATGCCCTCAATACCTTCTTGCATCAGTTTTTACAACCGAAGACCTCAGTGATATCCCTACACCATCGCCGATTCAGATTGATAATTCAGATGTTCTAAGCAATATCACCGTTACAGAGAGAGAAGTATTGAATTGTTTAGATAAACTCAAGGTAAATAAAACGCCTGGACCTGATACAATCTCGTCTAGAGTTCTAAAGGAAGCTAAGGATGAGCTTTCCAAACCACTGACATTGCTATTCAAAAATCCTTGCAGTCTAGGACTATGCCTGATCAGTGGAAGCTAGCCAACATAACACCGATATTAAAAAAAGGCAGCAAATCCCTACCCAGTAACTATCGTCCAATTAGCTTAACCTCAATTGTATGTAAAATGCTAGAAACGGTCATAAGAGACAGACTCACTTAGAGGCAAATAACTTACTTAGAGGCAAATAACTTACTTAAAGATACTCAACATGGCTTTCGTAAAAAACGTTCCTGTTTAACAAACCTCTTAGACTTCTTCCACGATATCCTCAACCTATACGATGAGAGTAAAGCTGTAGATATTATATACCTTGATTTTCAAAAGGCCTTTGACAAAGTTCCCCACAAACGTTCACTGCTAAAACTAAAAGCGCATGGAATACAAGACGGTGTGTTGAAAAGGATAGAAAATTGGCTCAGCGACAGAAAGCAAAGAGTAGTCATAAACGGTAAGGCATCTAAATGGACCAATGTAAGTAACAGGGTACCCCAGGGATCGGTACTAGGACTAATTCTCTTTCTAATTTACATCAACGACATAGATGAGGGTCTCACCTGTACAATCTCAAAATTTGCTGACGATACAAAAATTGCAAATAGCGTACTCTCAAAAGAACAAGTTGACGATATGCAACACAATCTAGATAAATTGTCATGTTGGGCCCAAATTTGGCAAATGAGTTTCAATGCGGATAAATGTAAAGTACTACATATCAGATACCTAAATGAGAAAGCAAACTATTCGATGAATGGCACTCAGCTTAAGAATGTAAACAGAGAAACCGATCTGGGAGTAACAATATCGAGTAACCTAAAACCGAGTCAACAATGTTCAGAAGTTGTTAAGAAGGCAAACAAAATAATTGGCTTTATAGGCAGGTCATTTGAGCATAAATCCAAGGAAGTTATCCTAACCCTTTACAATTTCTTAGTCCGCCCTCTTCTGGAATACTGCGTTCAATCCTGGTGCCCTTATTACCAAAAAGATATAAACAAGCTAGAACGAGTTCAACGTAGAGTTACCAAAATGATACCTAGCCTAAAGAACAAACCATACGAAGAGCGTCTTAGAGAATTAAATCTATTTCCTTTTACCCAGCGCAGATTAAGAGGTGACTTAATTCAAGTATTCAAAATCATCAAAGGCATCGACAATATGAACTGTAGTAAGTACTTCACTATCGACCAATCTAATTACACGCGGGAAAACGGTTGCAAAATTATTGGTAAATCTTTTAACTCACACGAATCTAAGAATTTCTTCTTCAATCGAGTTGTCAACTTGTGGAATGGGCTTCCCCGAGACGTTATAGACTGCAGCACCGTTGATTCATTTAAACTCCGCTTAGACAAATATCTCGCATCAAACCCGCGACTGACTGCGTTTGTAAATGAATAACTTTATTTTATCCCCCCCCTCAGTTACTAACCCATCTGTCCCCTAATAACTTCCTAATCCTGCCACGGACATTAGTTCCAGGGCAGTAGTTCCATTTCCAATGTTCCATTACCCACTCTAAACCACTGTTTGGACACTTGATCCTCAGTGTTTTGGAGGTCAAGCAGCCTAGAAGGGTCACTAGACCTGTTGTTGCTTGATTTCCTTTGTACTCCTTTGTACCTCTTCATTCCTTAATCTTTCTCTACGCATCACACCACACATACTCCCCAAGCAGATTATCTCCATCACATCTAACCTTCTTTTCTTTTGTACATTCAGACTCCATATCTTAGCCCGATACATCACTTTTGGTACAACTATCCCTTGATACATTGCACGGTTAGCTTTCACTCTGAAATTGTAATTAATTACATATAATTTCAGCTCGTTTTGCATTACCTCACCAGAATATTTTTCCTTCTCTAAGGTGTAAGTGGCAGTGAGAGGGTTGGTAAGAACATGACGGTACCTCTGAGTGTGCCCTCTGGTCCTCCCGAGTGGCCTTCTTCAGGAGATGACCCCGAGGCCCACCAGATGTCCTTCCCCGGGCTGGTGTCAGCCACGGAGCCCTACATTGACCCCGCCACGCCCCCCCAGGTCAAGGCCTACGTCGGCAGCACTGCCTTCATACCCTGTATAGTTAACAACCTAGGACAACGATCGGTACGTCAGGCAGAGTAGGGGGGTATCTATTTTGATCAGGTAATGTTTGAAATATTAGCACAGTGGAAGAGGTTGAGTATCTGAATAGATTCATTATCCATACATATCAGATACATTACATTAAGTTTTGCATTGTTGTATATAAACCAATACTTTATAAGTACTTCTATTTGCCTTAGTTAGGATTCAGTACTTTCAGATTAACAGAGAGGAACATCAATAAATGTTCGTGATTCATAAATATTGCTAACTATACAGTACCTTGGTTTATGATTGGTACATCAATATAAATGATAGTACAGTATATAAGAGACATGATCGATGGTTATTATAATTTGACTTGGTGGTAGTTTCCGGATGGATGGGCCTCGTCAGCCATGGCCAACAACCCAGGTATCTAGGAGAAACAACCTTATAAAAATACCGGCTAGATGAGGCTCGTCAGCCTTGGTTGGCAATCTGTCTAGGGGAATATACCTTATACAAAATACCAAAGGGCAGCGTGTTCATCGGTGGCACTTGTAGGTGGCGAATTCTACATTAAATAGACAATAGATACCATACAGAGTTGAAGCTACTATGACTTATGGCTGTTCTGATGGTGGCCGATCTGACCACTCCCTCTTCACCTCATATCGGACTTTGATTTGGTAAAGTCTCACACACAGAAATTTGCCAACACGTCCTTGCTCCGTCCTTGGCCGATTTTACGGAATGCTGAGTCGAAACCAAATGTAGGGGACCTGGCTAAAGAAAATCATCTAATGGTAACCAGGATAACAAGAAAAATACGTCATCAAGCTGAAGGGGTTGCAGAACTTTGCAGTAGACTTTGCGAAACACTAACCCTGCTACTTTCTCTTCCCCTCGCCAACAGGTGTCGTGGGTGCGGCATCACGACATCCACGTGTTGACGGTCGGTCGCTTTACTTTCACCAATGATGACAGGTTTCAAGTTCATCATGACGACGGTAGTAACGAGTGGATCCTCAAACTAAGGTGTGTATGAGAGAGAGAGAGAGAGAGAGAGAGAGAGAGAGAGAGAGAGAGAGAGAGAGAGAGAGAGAGAGAAAACAAGCAACTAAGATACTGTATCGATCAAGTTGTGTGGTTGTCCTCTGAACAAGTAGTGTAAACAAGTTTTACTCAAAAGCTAAACACAACCGTGAATGTATGTGAAATTTAGCTGACTTAACCCTTTCATTGCGGAACAAGCACTGGAACGTCCTGGAACTATCCTGGAATTATTTGCCCATTCATAGACTACAGTAGATCTGGACTGGACACGAAAATGGCACTTTGCAGTAAGGGACCCAAAATCGGAGAACGGACCCCTAAGTTCGAATCTCAAAATCGCGAAAATATCACATTTTCCCGGTTTCGAGGTTCGAACTTGGGGGTTCCTTTTCCGATTTTGGGTCCCTTACTGCAAAGTTCCATATTCGTGTCCAGTCCAGATCTACTGTAGTCTATGGCCCATTAGACCCTGTAGAGATGAGCGCGTGTGATCAGGAACGCGGCAGTCCCCTGTTCGCTCTGCAGCAGTGACTCTCACCCCACGTCTCGTGCAAGACATATTCAGTGTTGCCAAAGGCAAATGTAGTGGAACATTGCCAATTTTTTGCAATATTGCCGATATCTGCAGAAACACTGCGGGTGAACCACGTAGGACAGAGAGAGAGGTAATTTTGGTGTCATTTGAAAGCACTTTTCTTCTCTTATATATTGTTTGCCTTGATTGGCAACCCATCTAGGAGATCAGAGAAAACCTTATAAATATCTGGGTGAATGGGACTCTAGTCTTGGTCGGCAACCTGTCTAGGGGAGTAAACCTTATACAAATCCGTACTGCTTACCTAAGGGTGAATCAGGTTAGTGGATGGACTAGCCACCAACCACTTTAGAAGGCCTCGGAGTCGGACAGACCCTAAGCTGAGTGGTTAATACTGTAAGTCCTTCAGTAAACTGGCATGGTTCGTCTTCACAGGGTATGGGTCCACTTGGGGGCATTTTGTGTATGGCCACCCTTATAAAGGGGAGTAAGGCATCCAGCAATAGATAGATATAAATATTTAATTTCATTCAGACACTTGTTTAAGCAATCAGGAGTGCCTGAATGAACCTAATATAGCATAAAATCCCCCGCACTGAAAGGGTTAAAAGATTATGAATTATGTCCAAGAAAGTATAACACTATTATCATATATGAACTTCTGGAATAAATATACTGTTGTAATAGTTACATAATCAAATCAACTTGAAGGTACTCGTATAAGTCCAAAATACCGTAAATAGTAAATTAAGTAAATTATAAATATAATAATTTGTACCCCAAGTCCATTTACCTTCAATCTGAATGACTCTCAAACCAATTTGATAAACGGAATATGTGTGTGTTGTAATTTAATATATTTCTCCTTCTTTCCGTATTGTATGTTGAGAAAGGTTATTTCAACCTTTTAACGAAATATAGTTATGGTGTGTACTCTTTACCTAATCCAAGAACCCTACGTGATTGGAGTCCCTAAAGTTAATCTTACTTTGGAAATAGGACTCCAAATTTTATCAGCCAGAAGATCTGCAGGCACTTGCACAACTATCGTTTGTCTTTGTATTGATAATAGCATTTGTAAGTAATGTTTGGAGCTGTACTTTCAGAGTTGAGGACATCCATCGATTTAAAGAAAGCATAAGCGAATCTTTGTAAATAAATATCTTGCACTTAAGAACTTATATCTATGCTGTCTACTTTTCAGAGTTGATTTCCAATTTATTATTAATGTTCATGTCCTCTTTTAGGTCACCAAAAACCAACGACACCGGCAACTACGAGTGTCAGATCAACACCAAGCCCACCATCACTCAGCTGATAGCCTTACATGTACTAGGTCAGTATGTGTGTGTGTGTGTGTGTGTGTGTGTGTGTGTGTGTGTGTGTGTGTGTGTTTTCTATGTGAGAGAGGGAGACAACAGGCAGAACTGCCTGTGGCGAGTGCCTCCCCCAGAGTTGAAAGAGTGACAGGGCCAAAACCAAAGGAAGTTCGAGCCATTATGCCTGGACACACAGAGTTTGTAGCAATTTAATTCATAAGAAGAGGGAAAAACTGATTCTGGGAGAGAGTTCCAGAGCTCAGCTGTTGAATAGAAGAATGGTTGAGCATAACGTTTCATTCTTGGGTTGGAGAGAGACCAGAAGAAAAAGAAACACCAAGAATATTAAGAGAAGATTGTCGAAACTTGACAATATCAAGATCCAATTCTTGCAATTTAGTTACCCATTTAATTTACGTTTTCTAGTACATTAGGTTACTCCATTTTCTTTTGTAACCATCCTGTTATATATATATATATATATATATATATATATATATATATATATATATATATAGATATAAGTCTCACAAGGAAAAGGAGAACCAGCGTAGTAGCGAACATATCTTTATTGGTTACCAAACGTTTCGGAGAAAACTGTCTCCATCTTCAGTGAATCTAAAATAAATGAAAGTTTACATAAGAAATAAAACAAATAATTACATATGGATGTGAAATATCAAGCAGTAAGGTTCGTATGAATATGAACCGAGAAGAGCTAAACATAATAAAACAAAAACTATGTATTAACCCTCTCCGACATATGACGCGATTTTGAGCCGATTAGGGATACTTTAAAGCCTTTGTTACCATCAGGGGTATTTAGAAGCCTTTAGTTTAGTTACTTCAACCTCTGCAGTTGTCTTTGAGTTAGCTGTGGGCAGAAAACTAATTTTGGAGAGGTAATTATAAGAGTGAGAGAACTCTATTTCTTATTGCTAATCTGGCAACCTCTGCGTCATATGAGTCTGAAGTGGTTAACCCGGGAACTACTGGGAGACTCTTAAGAGTTCCCCCGGCGGACTGCGGGGAGACTCTTATGAGTGAGTGAAAAAAAAAATCAACTTTTGACATCGAAATTTATTTTTATTTTTTATTTTTATTTTTTTATTTTTTTATTTTTTTTTGGCCCCTGGGCCATGCAAAATCTCAGTCCTCTACCTCCCCTCCTTCCCCACTTTCCTCCTCTCCTTCAGTTATCACCTATTTTCCCTGTTATTCCCTTATTCTGAGGTATATTTTCGTGCTAACATTAGCGAGTTGCAAGCAGGGTGTTGTCATCACTGATGGCAAGCGAGTGCAAGAGAGAGAGAGAGAGAGAGTATCGATCGACTGTGTCTCAGTGGCCTTGGGGGAAATTGGCGGGAAAGCAGATTGCCTCACCCATACATTATACAACTCGTGGGCTATATCTCCGATTTTGACCATCCAAACGCTGTTTTCACTCGTTTTATTGTTGTTTCAGGTTAATACCTTTATAATCAACCCATAATAGGCGCATATGGATAAGTATTAATGCTATTAATGGCACAATGAATATTTTAGTGACGGAAACACCTCAAATACGTCAGCACAGGGGGACGTTTCCAATTACCCCCATGCGCACTTCAGAGGTTAAGAGAACAGCATTAAGCTAAACTTAAACAAATAATACTAATAAGAGAGGGTATACAATAAAGTACGAAAAGAAAATGGAAAATAGCCTGAACAACACGGCCACTGCAACACCTCTTTTCACTCAGTAAATATCCTTCCATTTTCTTTTCTCTGTCCCTCCACCTCGCTCTCATACATCCTCTTAGCCATTCTCTCGCTTTCCATACGTTCCATATGGCCGAACCATCTCAAGTTGTTCCTTTTCACACTTTCCAGCACATCTACCTCCACACCACACCTCCTTCTTACTTCTTCATTAGTATGTCTATCCCTCCATGTAACTCCGCACGCACTTCTTAAGTAATTAATTTTCACTGCTCTCACTCTTGGTCTGAGTCTCTCAACCAACGTCCATGCTTCGCTTCCGTAAGTCAGTGTCGGGATTTCCACACTGTCATGCAAGGACTTCTTCACTTCCATACTGATCACCCTATCTCTTGTTACTGCTTTCAGCGTTCCTACAACCCTCTTCCCCTGTTGTACCCTCCCCTGCACTTCTTCATCCATAGTCCCATCTTTACTCGACGCACTGCCCAGATACTTAAAAGAGTTGATACTTAACTCATCAAGTGCGGCAAGACTGATAAGAGTTTTACCGGTGCGCTGCGGGTAGCCTTATATAATCCAAGGCCTAAAAAAAAAACATTTAACCCTCCTGGCCCGGGCATGTCCTCCAAAGGACAGTGTGGGCTACCCGGGCGATCTGGCCGAAAAACGTCTAGGCCTAGGCTACCGTATTTTTGTTTAGTTTAACTGCTAGAAATTTCCCACGCATCTATAAATGTAGTGCGGTTTCCAATCTGTAGACTGGCGTTAAGTAGAGCTCTCTAAATCAACTGGTTCAGTTGTGATGACGATTTCCGTGGAGCGAATTTTGCCGCGATGTTGACAATATCTGAGCTTTTCAGACACTAATTTCGTCTGACGTCACAACAATAACATTGATCCGACGTCTCCTTATTGTTTTCGGAGGTGCGGTGACGCAACAATCGGCTTTGTTTACATGCGTCGGACGCACGGCGTTCAGACCAAGCGGAATAGGCTTTCAAGCTTACTATCTCCTGAAAGGACACCCGGGATGCTGCCTTTATTTCGTGGTGTCCTTTCACACTGACACCCGGGCAGGAAGGGTTAAACCAGCCCAGTATCAATTGATTTTTTTTTTTTGCCCCTTGGCTATGCCAAATATCACTCCTCCACATCCCCTCCTTCCCCCCACCCTTCAATTATCACCTATTTTCCCTTTTATTCCCTTATTCTTTGGTATATTTTTGTGCTAACAATAGCGAGTTGCTAGCAGGCTGTGCTCATATGTGTTACCAAGCGAGTGCAAGAGAAAGACAGACGGCACTACATGTCAGTGTCGCTCCAGGCGTCGTAAGAGGTGGATGTTGATCAAGCTGGCTCACACTTTAGTTATGTAACTCTCGCATTCATTTCGCGATTTTGACCAGCCAAACACTGTTTCCACTTGTTTTATTGTTGCAACAGGTTAATATCTTCATATTCAACGTAAAATAGGCGCATATGGATAAGTATTAATGATATTTATGGTAAGATAACGATTTGAGTGACAGGAATCAGTGAAATAGGTACGCACAGGGAGAGGTGGTCACTACCCCCCCCCCTGCGCACTTCTTAGGTTAAAAGAGTTGACGATCTCCATAGCCTGACCGTTCAGCTTCACCTCACACTCTGTGATTTCACCCATTTCGAAGACCATAACCTTGCTCTTCCCCGCATTTACCTTCAAATTCCGTTTTTCGTACACTGTTCCAAACTCATTTACCAGACCCTGCAACTCCCATTCATTATCACTCATCAGAACTGTATCATCCGCAAACAGCAGTATAGGTAGCTTCCACTCATTTCCCTCCCTTTTCAGCGATACACCAACATCCACTGCTCATGATAGTATTTCTTTCACGACTCCATCCATATATACAGTAAACAACCATGGGGACATCACACACCCCTGTTTCAAACCAACATTCAGGTCAAAGAACTCGCTCTGCTCACTCTCCACACGTACTGCCGCCTTTGCACCCTCAAACATGCTCTTCACTGCTTTCAGTAACTTGCCATCTACTCCGTATATTCTAAGTACTTTCCACAAACCTTCTCTATCCACTCTGTCATAGGCCTTCTCCAAGTGCATAAAGGCAACATACACCTTTTGTTTCTTCTCCAGATATCTTATTATTATTTTCAATACTGATTGTTGTAACAGTCCCAACAAAGATGAAGTGTTAGTTTGTATGGTGTTGAAGAGCAAGTCATATTTTTCTGGAGGGGGGCAACGAGTAGACAGATGGAAAAATTGAGTTTTGGAAGGACTGAAAGTAACACAGTTTTCTCTACCCCAATTAGAGATAGTTGAGAGATCAGAAGATAGGTGCTCTATGGCCTCCTTACCTGAGTTTTGTAGTTTCTGCTTCGAATGATGTTGTGGAAGGATAGTTGAATAGTGTAATGTAGAGTCATCAGTATATGAGTGAATGGGGCTGGAGGTGCAGTTGAGAAGGTCGTTAATAAATAATAGGAAGATAAATGGAGATATGACAGAACCCTGAGGAACACCGGAGTTGAAAGGTTGAGGAAGTGAACGGTGGACGTCCACAACCGCAGTTATGGAATGGCTGGAAAGGAAATTAGAGACAAAGGTACATATGGAGGGATAGAAACAGAAGGAGGGTAGTTTGGAAATGAGGGATTTGTGCCAGACTCTATCGAAGGCCTTCGATATGTCTAGCACAACAGAAAAAGTCTCAAAGTCCCGAATGGAGGATGCCCAAGAGTTAGTAAGATATGAAAGAAGATCACCAGTATAGCAGCCCTTAAGGAAGCCATACTGGCAGTCTGAGAGTAGATTATTGGAAGATAAATGGTTAAGAAATTTTGAGGCAAGAATAGTTTCAAAAACTTTAGAGATGCAAGAAACGAGAGCAATTCGACTACAGTTGGAGGGTTTAGAGTGGTCACCCTTATTTGGGACAGATTGATTGAGAGCAAACTACCAGCAAGAAAGGAAGACGTTAGAGGAGAGACAGTGATGGAAGAATTTGCCTAGGCAGGGAGTCAGCACGGAAGCACAGTTTTTGAGTAAAACAGAAGGAACACCGACTGGACCGGATGCCTTCTTAGTATTAAGCCCAGAGAGGGTGGAAAGTACATTCTTCAAAGAGATTATGATGTTAGACATAAGTAGGAGAGAGGGGGGTGGAGAGGGAGGAATAGCACGGGAATCATCCAATGTGGTGTTTCTAGTGAAAGTGTTAACGAAGTTTTCAGCTTTGTCATCAGAGTGAACAAGAAGAGGGAAAGACGAGAAAGAAAAATTGTTTGATAGGTTTTTGGCTAGATGCCAGAAAGCTTGGGAAAATGTAGAGTTGGATAGTTCAGTGCATTTATTATTAATGATTTTTTTTTGCCGAGTCCAAGAACAGATTTGGCTTGATTCCCAGCAGAAACATATTGAGGTTGAAGACGACGGTACCATTTGAATGCTTCCTCCTTATTGTAAATGGCAGTAAAACAAGCCAAGTAAACCAAGATTTTTTTGCATTAGATAGAGAGAAAGAAAGTTATATGTATGCTTCCATGCCTGAGAGGATTACCTCGGTAATGCATTTAGCACTCTCCGAGGGTCCCCGGCCATGGAAGCAGAAGTCATTCCATGGGAAATCAAAGATATGCTGCCAAAGCGCCTCCCAGCCGGCAGCGCCAAAGCGTCACATGCGCCGCCGGATGGGAGGATCGTGTGGCCGTACCGGAGAGATAGGACAGGTGACAGAGATAATTTTATGGTCGGAGGAGCCCAAAGGAGAGAGAAGATTTACAGTAAAAGCAGAAGGGTTAGAGATTAGAAATAAGTGAAGAATGTTGGGCCGATCTCCAAAGCGATTCGATACGGGTGTGTTGCTGGACTAAATACTCTAGGTCATTTAGGATAGAAAAGATGAAGGCTTGTTCACCAGGTTGGTCAGTGGAAAGAGAGGAGAGCCACTAGCAGTGGTGAACGTTGAAATCTCCTCAGATGGAGATTTCTGTGTATTGAGAGATGGATAAAATGTGTTCCACTCTAGAAGTTAGATAGTCAAAGAATTTTTAATAGTCAGTAGAATAAGGGAAGAGATAAACAGCACATAAATATTTAGTTTGAGAGTGACAAGAATGCATTATAGCCAGAGAGTTGAGAATTCAGAAAAATCAAAGGTAGGAACACGAGAGAAAGCGAGATTGTTGCGCTCATACAAGCAACTTCTACCTTTGGCTTGAAACTGAGGATAGAGATAGTAGGAGGATACAGAGAAGGGTTTACTGTCAGTAGTCCCAGACACCTGAGTTTCGGTTAGAAAGAGAAGGTCAGGGGTGGCAGAGGAGAGGTGGTGTTCCACACTCCACAGAGACCATTAAGGGCATTACTAAGTGTGTGTGAGCGTCTAGCACCATCACTCAGCTCATAAACTCACATGTACTACAGTAGATAATGGTGTGTGTGTGTGTGTGTGTGTGTTGATATTAATATATTCCAACTGGAGTACATCCACTGTAGCCGCATGATGTGCTCGTATACAGTATATAAGCCATTAGCCACTGATCAACGGTACATAACGCTTTTGCTCTCCATAATCCGGTGTCACCAATCTCCAAATACAAATCTCCCCAATCGAGCAAGCTAATACCTAGGGGAGGCCTCATAGCCATGTTATAAAGAGTTGCTGGAACTCCTGTTTCATTTATCTGGCTTCCCTCACTGCTTCAGTTTGTGCTTCACCTACAGTCCTACACAGAGAGTAATCCAGCTAGCTTTCACATACACCTCCTCCTCCTATTCATTTCACTACCCTAAACAAGCACACCACTCTTCTTTCCAATACCCCCCCCCCCTCCACTCCACACACACACACACACACACACACTCAAAGTTTAATTAGATTATCAATCTTTCAACTTTACTGGGGAGCACATGTTACAGGCAGCTTTGCCTTTTGTCTCCTCCATTAAGACAGACACAAAATATATGGCATTAATCCTTCACAAATAGGATTTAATTTATTATACTATTACTCAACTTTCTATACAACGTCAGCCATAAAGCAAGGTTTTACATGGCGTTCCTATAATGCATTACTCCTGCTGGATATTGTCAACTGCAATTAGATGATTGTATGCAGCTTAGGAAGGATCTGTGGAAAATAAAAGGGTAAACATGATATCAATCAACCCTCTGAATTCCATAGACACTTTCCTAATCTGAATAATATCGTCTAATACTAGCCATACAACAGAACAGAAGTGCATCATCGATGCTCAGAGTTAAAAATGGAGCTAACAAAATAACAGATTTAATAGAACATGAAGCATAAATTAATAAATTTGTTGCATTATGTTTTGGGATAGTCACTAACATTACTAGGCTAAGATAGTTAGATAATTGATAAAGTAATGTTTACATATTTCAGGGATACTGTTATTTACTATATTTTGTTTTCTTTCTCACCTCCACATATATATACGTGATTATTGTACATTAATTTACCTAACCGAATTTATCGTTATTCAAAAATGTATTTAAATATCAAACCTAACTTACCTTGTACGTACAAGCATCTTTCTGGACACACAGTACTATAGAGTTACCAATTTATACAGTCAAACAGTCATGGGGGTAGATTGTAGGCACCAATCGAACAGGGCTATACCCAGGAGAGGCTGTGGGCATTTGGTAAGGAATCGCTGGAACTCCTGTTTCATTTGCTTGGCTTCTCTTACTAATTCCCTTTGTGCCTCACTTACACTGTGAGTAGTCCAGCATGCTCTCACAAACACCTCCTCCTCCTATCTACTTCACTACACTTAAGATGCACACCACACTTCCTCCTTCATAATTATTAAATGATGATGAACACAGGCCCAGCCTCGGAGTCCCCAGGGGGGGGGGGGGACCATAAATACCCCCACACATGCCCGACCTTCCCCTGACGACCCCTCTAAAGACTCTGGACCACGGCCCGTCACTCTTACTATCAACTTCTGCAATATTCGCGGCCTTTCCTCTAATTTTCACTCTATCGAACACCATCTCTCCTCCTCCAAACCTGATCATCTTTTCCTCACCGAAACTCAGGTGTCTGAAGCAACTGCCAGCAGCCCCTTCTCTGTATCCTCCTACTTTCTCTATCCTAGTTTCAAAGCCAAAGGCGGATGTTGTGCATACGTGCACAACAAACTCACTTGCTCTCGTGTTCCCGATTTTGACTCCACTGAATTCTCAACTTTATGGCTCAAACTATCCTGCCATTCTCATACTAAATATTTCTGTGCTGTCTATCTTTCCCCTAACTCTACCGACTTTCCCAAATTCTTCGACTATCTAAACTCTAAAGTGGAACACATTCTATCTATCTCTCCCTTCTCTGAAATCTCCATCTTAGGAGATTTCAACGTTCACCACCGCCAATGGCTCTCCTCTCACTCTACTGACCCACCTGGTGAACAAGCCTATGTCTTTTCTATCATAAATGACCTAGAGCAGCTGGTCCAGCAACCCACCCGTATCCCGGATCGCTTCGGAGATCGGCCCAACATTCTTGACTTATTTCTGGCTTCTAACCCTTCTTCTTATACTGTAAATCTTTTCTCTCCTTTGGGCTCCTCCGACCATAAACTTATCTCCGTCACCTGTCCTATCTCTTCAGTACGGCCATCCGATCCTCCCAGCCGGCGGCGCTTGTGGCACTTTGGCGCTGCCGACTGGGAGGCTCTCCGGCAGTACTTATTTGATTTCCCATGGAATGACTTCTGCTTCCGTGGCCGAGGACCCACGGAGAGTGCTGAACGCATTACCGAGGTAATCCTCTCGGGCATGGAAGCGTACATTCCATATGCTTTCTCTCAGTCTAATGCAAAAAAATCTTGGTTTACTCACGCTTGTTCTGCTGCTGTCCGCAACAAGGAGGAAGCATTCAAACGGTACCGACGCCTTAAAACTCAAGAATCTCATTCTTCTTATGTTTCTGCCCGGAATCAAGCCAAATCTGTTCTTCGACTTGCCAAGCACTCTTTCATCAATAATAAATGCACTGAACTATCCAACTCTAGCTCTTCCCAAGCTTTCTGGCATCTAGCCAAAAACCTCTCCAACAACTTTTCTTCCTCGTCTTTCCCTCCCCTTTTCCACTCTGATGGCACAACCATCACTTCTTCCTCTGACAAAGCTGAACTCTTTGCTCAAACTTTTGCCAGAAACTCTACCTTGGATGATTCCGGTGCTATTCCTCCCTCTCCATCCCCCTCTCTCCTACTTATGCCTAATATCCTAATCCCTTCTAAAGATGTACTTTCTACCCTCTCTGGGCTTAATACTAAGAAGGCGTACGGCCCGGACGGTGTTCCTCTTGTTGTACTTAACAACTGTGCTTCCGTGCTGACCCCCTGCCTAGGCAAACTCTTTCGTCTCTGTCTCTACTCTAACGTCTTTCCTTCTTGCTGGAAGTTTGCTCTCATTCAAAATGTCCCAAAGAAGGGTGATCGCTCTCAACCCTCCAACTATCGTCCAATTGTTCTCATCTCTTGTATCTTTAAAGTTTTTGAAACTATTCTTGCTTCCAAATTTCTTAAGCATTTCTCTTCTCATAATCTGCTCTCAGATTTTTTTTTTTTTTTTTTTTTTAAGAGACAATGAACGGAGGAAGGAAAAACACAGATAAAACAAAAAGGTCCATGTGCCTAAAGGCATCCTCCATTCATAAAATGTTTGTAACAACTGGATTTAAACATTTGTTGATTGTAAGTTTGTGGAAAGCAATTCGAGGGAAGTGAATTCCAAAGAGTAGTAGCTCTGGGGATAAATGAATTCTGATAAGCAGAAGTTCTGCATTGTGGAGGAGAAAGTGTAAATTCATGGGCGCTCTCAGCTGCCCTAGTTCTACGGGGAAAGATGTGGAGAGGCGGCACAATTGAAGCAAGTTCCTCGGAACAATTGCTGTGAAAATATCTGTAGAATAATGCAAGGGATGCAACGTTTCTTCGTATGGCTAATGTAGGAAGGTCCTGTGTGATTGCAGGGTTATTGATTAATCTAATAGCTTTATTTTGAATTTTGTCCAACTGCCTCAATGCAACCACTCCACTTCCACCCCACAGAGGTGAACAGTAATCCATCTGAGAGCGCACATGACTTTTATATATTACGGCCAACTGCTCGTCAGTGAAGAATTCTCGAACTCTGTACAGGAGTCCCAGTTTTTTAGAGGCATTCTTAGCAATGCTTCTAACATAATGTGTCCAGCTCAAGTTAGTAGTTAATGTTACACCGAGAATGTCAATACTAGGGGAAGTGGGAATATTTACATCATTAAAAAATATATGGGAGTCAGTGAGATTCTGTCGGTTAGAAAATTGAATGTACTTGGTTTTCTGTGCATTAAAGGAAACTAGATTCTCTTGTCCCCATTCATTAATTCTAGAAAGGTCCCGGTTCAGAGAAATTGCAGTGTTTATTTTTGAATTTATAAGATCGGGTTGGGTGAAAGAATTGGTAAATGTGAAGGAACTGTGGAGTGTTGAGTCATCTGCGTAGGAATGTATTGGATTATGAGTGGTAGATATGAGATCATTGATATGAATGAGGAACAGAGTTGGGGCCAAAACTGATCCCTGGGGAACACCAGCATTTATTGAGTGAAATTGAGAATAAAGGCCATCTACCATTACACGTATTTTTTCTGTTATGAAGATAAGAAGAAATTAGTGGAACTAATGATGCAAGGCCGTAGTGTGACATCTTCGACAATAAGGATTGATGCCAGACTCTATCAAATGCCTTTGATATATCCAGTGCTATTGTATGTGTTTCACCATGTTGGTCTGTAGCTTGGTTGATTTGATGCGTAAGAAGGCAAAGAATGTCTGCAGTTGATCGACATCGTCTAAAACCATATTGCCTATCACTGATTAATTTATTATTCTCCAGATGCTTAATTATGTGATTATTTAATATAATTTCAAAAACTTTGCCAAGAGTGGAAGTTATTGCTATTGGTCTGTAGTTTGATGGATCTGAAGAGGCACCTTTTTTAGGAACTGGATGGATGTTTGCTTCTTTCCAGGGTACTGGGAAGCATGAGGTATGAGTACACAGACGGAAAAATTTTGCCAGTATGGCTTCCTTAAGGGTCGCTCTACTGGTGATCTTCTTTCATATCTTACTAACTCTTGGTCATCCAACTTTCGGGACTTCGGCGAGACTTTTTCTGTTGCACTAGACATATCGAAGGCCTTCGATAGAGTCTGGCATAAATCTTTAATTTCCAAACTGCCCTCCCTTCGGTTTCTGTCCCTCCATCTGTGCCTTTGTCTCTAATTTCCTTTCCGGCCGTTCCATAGCTGCGGTTGTGGACGGCCATCGCTCATTTCCTCATCCTATCAACTCCGGTGTTCCTCAGGGTTCTGTCCTATCTCCTATTCACTTTCTAATTTTCATAAATGATCTCCTCAACTGTACATCCAGTCCCATCCATTCATATGCAGACGACTCTACTTTACACCACTCAATTAGTTTTCCAGAACGCCCCAGCCAGCAATCCCTCAAAAGTAAACGTAATGAAGCCACAAAATGCTTATCTTCTGATCTAGCTACTATTTCCAATTGGGGTAGAGAAAACCTTGTGGCATTTAATGCTTCCAAAACTCAATTTATCCATCTTACTACCTGTCAGGAATCTCCAGAGGACTATCCCTTATTCTTCAACAATACAAAAATCAACCCTTCATTTTCCCTCAATGATCTCGGCGACTATTTTTCTTCTGCTCTCACTTGGAAAGACCATATTACCAGTCTCGCTAAGGCAGCTTCCCAGAAGCTGGGTGTGCTCAACTGCCTCAAGGTGTTCTTTACCCTTGCGCAGCTTCTTGCTCTGTACAGGGGCACAGTGCGTCCTTGTATTGAGTATTGTTCACATGTGTGGGGAGGATCTTCTCACACCGCACTCCTAGATAAAGTAGAAAGGAAAGCCTTTCGTATCATTAACTCCCGTCCACTCGCCAACTCTCTGCAATCTCTCTCTCTTCGCCGCAATGTTGCATCTCTCTCGCTATTCTATCGCTACTACAATAATCAGTGTTCCTCGGAGCTTTCCCAGTGTATACCACCTCCTCTACTGTACGTAGGGTACGTAGTACCCGCCTTGCAACACAATCCCACCCCTACTTTGTGCAACTCTCCAACCCAATAATGAAACGTCTCAGACTTTCTTCTATTCAACTGCTGAGCTCTGGAACTCTCTCCCAGAATCAGTCTTTCCCTCTTCCTATGACTTAAATTGCTTCAAACTCCGTGTGTCCAGGCATTTTAGCTTGAACGTCCCTTGATTTCGGCCCTGTCACTCTTTAAAATCTGGGGGAGGCATTCGCTGCAGGGAGTTATGCCTTTTGTCTCCCTCATTCACATAGAAAAAAAAAAAAAAGTATTAGTACCATTCAATACAGCAAATATATTTACATTTAAAATATAACATTTTACATTTTACTCGTCTTGTTGTGGTATGGTAGTTCGTGGTATACTGTATACAAGTATGTATTTTACATATCAGCCATGTATTGATTAATTTATTGAAGATAAGCTCTCCTAGATTTTTTTTGTCCTGAAACAAATTTTTGTTTCAGTGAACTATACAGTATTATGATGTCAGAGTCTGTGGATTTTATTATTTGTCTATGATCGCAATTATCTTAAAGGCAAAATACAGCTAAGATACTGAAATAACTAGTGAGTAGGATTTCATTAACATAAAATTATGGTAGTCTACGATTTTTAATTACATTGAAGTATAATAATTTGTTTTGTTTTGTTTTCCTGGCAGAGCCCCGGGCAGTAATTACGGCGGGGTCAGAGTTGTACCTGGACCGAGGCTCTACCCTGAGGCTGACCTGCAGGCTGACCCACGCCCCGGCACCCGCTGAGTTCCTCCTCTGGTACCATGAACAGAAGGTCAGATTATACTGCATAGGTCATGGATCATATAGAAGATTAGCCCGGGGAATACGTTCAACTTGTATTTGAAAGATCCGCCAGTGTAGGACCTCTAAAGGTCAATTTGGACAAAATTAGTTATATTTACCATATAGCAATATTATTGCTCCATAGTCCATATGTGCATATTTTACTTGTATAATGAACATGTGAACATTGAAGAACCAGTAAATAGGTGTAAAGAGCAAATATCCATATTTATTTGGAGTGGGGATGGAAAACGTAGAATAAAGGGGGAGGGGGGAGGTTTGGGGTAGAAAGAGGGGGGGGGGGAGTGAGATACATGTAAGGGGAGGATAGGTGGTAGTATGGAGACATGCCACCTAATCAAATATGGCTTCCATTTCACCGGCACTGGGGCATTGCCATCTTCTGGAAAGAACGTCTCATTCGCCCAGTAAAACATACAGAGAGTAACGTCAAAGCATAGAGGTTAATGTTATGTGTTATGGTTAATGTTTAAAAGTACAATCTACATGATGTTGTATTCATTGTTGTGGAGATGCTATTTGGACTTCATAGCCTTTGCCTATTAGTGTCCATTTTAATTAATACACATTGATTGAAGTTCATGCTGAAACTAATGACCTTTCAGATGAAATCCAATGGTGACCTTTCTATCCCGACCTGCCCACTACAACCCTCTCCTTCTCCTCCTCCTCACACTCTCATCCAACTTGTGTTCGTGTGCTAACCGTCCATTTTTTCCCTCCTACTATCGTGATTGGCTAAGTTCAACTCCACTCATCTTCATGTTTGCAGTAAATAACACAACACTGTCTGTGATTTCAATACCACCAGAAGAGGGCTTAAGATGAACCGAAACTCGTGTCTCTATGATAAAAAAACAAAACACTTGTCCTTATACAATATAATTTTCCAGCCTTGTCTGTATCAGTTGGTACTTGGTGCAGGAATGTTTTGGGTGACTGTTTGCTATTTGTGGGCAAACTTTTGTGTTCTTCTCCTGTCACCTCTTTTTCCTTTCTTGTGTCTCTTGCTATTCCTCCCTACCGCTTGTAAGAGTAAGGCCTGGCTACTGACTGACTGCTATTCGGTAGCTATGATATTTAACATTATGTACTGCGATACCAAAGTATGATATTTCCTGTTCTCCCTTAGGTGGCCAACTACGAGGTGGACAAAGTGGAGGTGAAGGTGAGGGTGGAGGAAAACACCACCATCTCCACCCTGACCCTCACTGATGCCCAGGTGTACAACAGTGGCACCTACACCTGCAGCCCCGCTAACGCCAAGGCCGCCTCCATCACGGTTCATGTTCTCAGTGGTCAGTACGACAGTTCAGTGTTTGTTGTTATATAGGGAAATATGGTTAGTGTACAGTATAGCATCCAAAAATATGGCTGTTATGTTCTATGGTCTGTACCCTTGTAACTAAGCCTGCAGTAATACCAATACCAAGTCTACCACTGGTAGGGTCCATGTTCTCAGTCCAACAGCCATCAATGCAAATTTTTGTGGAAGATACTCTTCAGCCTTGGTCGGCAACCCATCTAGGAGAGACAACCATATAAAAATCCGAGTGGATGGGGACTTGTCAACCTTGATCGGCAAGCTGTCTAGGGGAATAAACCTTATACAAACTACCGAAGGGCGGCACGCTCATCAGTGGTACTTGCAGGTGGCGAACACTACATTAGATAAAATAGATAGATTATAGCTTATACAACATATGCCTCTGTACTTTCAATGTTGTGAAGGACATTGCACAAACATATTTCAACCAGTAGGACAAAAAAATTATGTATTTTTCAAAGAAAATACAAGCAAACAATTACTATAAGAATTACTCATTTGAATTAGGTCATCAATGCGTTTCCCCTTTAATTGTATCTGTTGGTTCAATTGTCCAGCTTAATACTTTTTGAATGTCGATATGGAATTTCTTAGTGACTTAGGATTGCAAAATCTTGTTGAAGATGGTCCTATTTTGTTCATTACACTGCTCTGCAACGATTACTAGTATAATGTACATTACCAGGTACTCTCATTTGGTAGTTAAAAACAATCTAATCTTCGATGGTTTTCCTCTTGCATATTGGTGGTATTAGTGAGATATTTACATTGTTTTCTCATATATCCATCTTAAATCTAAACAAATAATGAGGCTAAAGTTGAGGGAGAATGAGGGCCAGAACAAACACAACCATCTCCCCTTAACAATTCTATGTTTGTTTCCAGGTGAACATCCGGCCGCCATGCAGACCAACTCTTCAGCCTCGACCCCTGTGTCACTCTCCCTCCTCTTCCTGTCCCTCTCCTGCTTCAGATCTTCCTTCCTCTCCCTCCTCTCACTCTCACTGTCCTGCTTCAGAGCTTCCTTCTCTCCCTTGATGCTCTTCTTAAAATCTTCCTCACCTCACCAATTTGTCTGTTATGTGTTCACTGTCATCAGCGCCTCCTTTTGTCATTCTTCCTTTATTCCATCCCTATTGACGTATCTCAGAAATCAGTTGCATAGATTAACTGGGAGAGAAACAATCTTGTTCAGTCTTTCTTGTATTATTATCTTACTCTGTCTATCATCTTCTTTTCTGCCCTCCTACAGTTCTTTACTTCTACCTTCTTCTGTGTTTCCTTTCTTACTAAATCAAGGAGCCTTACCTCCTTCCACTTTACTTTATGTCTGACCCTCCTCATCCATTATGCCCCCCAATGTTATGATCCTTCCTCCAGTTCCCATCTCCTCTACTTATATGTTTTGGTGGTCTGTCTCACTGCCACCACATCCCAGCGATCAGAGCCCAACTCTCAGAACGACCAAGATCATGATGACGGCAACTTTTGGAAAAGGCTGTTCTACCAAGCTAAGTCCTAATGGCGGCCACATCGCAGACTACTGATAACACCAAGTGATCACCATTGATACTGGCAACATCAAAGCCACTCACTATTATGGGGATAGTGGATATATTTTGGTCTGTATATTTATTTATTCATATATTTCTTAGTTTCCTCGCTAGACCTCCATCATGCTTAAACAAATTCCCCTTAGACTCCCTTCAAGATAAAATTGCAAATTTTTCGATAGAAAAATGTTCCGGCCTAATCAATTCAGGAAGAGCCTTAATCACTCTTAAGAATTCAAACTATCTCAATTGACAGTTTACCTAGCACATATCCTTCCCAAGCTTTATAAAAGCGTGTAAATGTAGCTGAAATTAAATTATAAAAAAAGTCGCCGGTACAGAAGGGGTTAACACCAATAACCCCTCACACGAAATTAATGAAAGCATGTGATCTTCCCAGGCTTCGAACCCATGGCACCACATATAGAAGTTACACGCTCTAACCATTACACCATCAAGGCCGTTAATTAATGAAAGGTACAGCATTATGACTACAATTAATATCCATTTATCGAATACTGGATATCATTATAATCATAATACTTGCAGAAAGACCCGCCCATAGGAAATTAGTTTACTATATCAAAGGCTAGATTATTAGTGGTAAGTCTCTGTTTCCATTGGTTCTTACTAAACTGAAGTACTATAATAAGAGCAGCATATAAGACTGATAGGCATCATCCCACTGACGAGGTTAAGGTCTTTTATCTGTGTAACCCCAAGACCATTTAGATATTAATGTGTTTCTTCCCCTTTTCTGACCAGGAAAGACACGTGGGAGCTAAACAGTTAACTGAGACTGTTCAATCCTGCAATTTCTTGAGGCTCTTCCCAAGTTGATTACTATCTTTGAATAATAAACAACAACATAAATGGTACTAAAGAGGTGAAACCTTAGATAGGTGTTCATTAAGGAGGTGTTTGGTGTTGGGAGAAGAATCAATAAATTAGATTATACTGTAGATACATACCAATTCAAAATTATGGCACTGTCATAGCCACACATAATAATATGCACTCTTTCTCATGTTTTTTTCTTGCAAATACAAAGCAAAAATCATAAGGATTACTACATGGCCGTCATCTGTTACCACTTATATTCAATACAATATTTTGCATACCTACCCTTAACAAAATATATGCCGCATTTTCGTGAGTGTAGTACTGCAGCGTAACTAACTATATTGTGCGAAACAATGATGTGGTTATGTGATAAACCGATACGGCAAGATAAACACTCTTTTTCTAGGAGAAAAGAAGGATTTATCAAATACTTGCAGCCGAAGCCAATATGCAGACCAGGATATTTACATTGTAATGTTTAATTTGTCAACAGGCTATGTCCAGTACATCCCTGTATCTATGGCCCGCCCCAGCCCTGTCACTCAAGGGAGTGTATGGTGTTAAAAACTGCATTATATATATATAATTACCACAAACACTTATATATACAGGAAGTTCCGAAATAGACGTGCCAAACTTCAGGATATGATTAGACAGATGATTCTAAGCATAAAATATTCCCTAACAAACCTTCTAAATCTCAACCGTTTGTAAGGTATTGAAGGTTTTATACAGTGTCCTCCCCCGCATCGCATCGCTGTAATGGACTCTTCCATGTCAAATATTTTCTAGCAGGTCCAAAGTGAGCTAATATGTTTATAATAATTTTACAACTTACCTAATTATATTATCTTGATAATACCATGGGAAAATAATTGCAGTTAGATGGGTGTGTGCTAAGCTCTCGGACAGCTAGGCCAGTGTTATGGGGAAATTCTTAATGCCATTTTTAACAGCCAATATATCTTTGTAACAAGTACAATTTTGAGTTTTGTTTATAGAACATTTTATGCTTAGCATATTTTATCTAACCTAATCCCAAAGTTTGGCACGTTTATTTTGAGACACCCTGTATATAAGCTTCACCCGTTTCATAATTATATTTGTCCTGGTTAGCAAGTAAAGTTGTTGATGTACATTATTGGAGTGTGTTAAGGCTGTATACCATGCCAATGACAACATTATTCTCGTCATTGGCGCTCTATCATGTACTGTACATATATGTTTACACTGTGGCAGGTTTAGGATGCAGTACTTAATCTATGTAACACCTTTTAGTCTGTTGAATATCATATCAATCTTTTATTTTTTCTTGTATTATTTATTCAACATTCTGAGTATATTTAGTGTTTGTTATAACTGTCTAACCTAGTATGGGTGTTTTATTATATTTACATAATACTTTAATGTAAGTAAACCTTACATTACATATGTCAATTCTACTTTCAGCAAATGTGAACTATATACTTCACTGTGTGATGTCTATCTTTCCCGATAACATACTTTCAATATTTAAGTACCAGTATAATTCTGAAATCAGTTATATTCTTACCATATACGTTATTGTTTTTTTCTCTCTCTCTCTCACACATTACCAAAAATACCGTGTATGCAATGTTTAACTAATAAAATAGTAAAATGTATTAGTTTCATTCTTGATACCAACATCGGTGTTGCGGCAAATCATTATTGTACTGTACTACAGTAAAAATACTCAAACAACGTTCTCTGTGGATAAAAACGGTCTTTAACCCATTGGCCGTGGGAGACGTTCCAGAACGCCATGGCAATTTACAGCAATTTCCAGGCTTTTAAAGCCTGTTAAAGCCGTAGAAATTGAGTGTCAGTGGGCGGGAGCTCGAGGGACCCACCTCCGACCGCCAGCACGTCAGTCCGTGCACGGAGTCCCCAGCCCTGGGTCTCAGCAGTGCTGCCAAAGGCAAAAATAGCGCTACATTGCTCATAAATAGCGAGTTTTCCCCACTGTCTATGGTAGCGCTGCAGGTGAACCCCACAAGCTACGAAGCTCATTATAATGTAATTTTGAAGTTATTTTCGTCTAGTTTTCGGCTGAATACATTTAATTTCATGCAGACACTTGATTAATCATTTAGGAGTGCCTGAATATGCCCTAAATAGCCCAAATATGCCCGCAGAGAAAGGGTTAAGGGGAGATTTCCACTTGAGGTATTATTTTCTGGACCACATTTTCTCTCATGTTTAGACCCATTGCTTTTGAAATTTTAAGACGTTCGACCCATTAGATTGGCGATCTTATGATCTTTCACCCCATTTGTCAATTTTTATAACTTTCCTGCCATTTAGGTGTTGTTTTTTTCCTGGCGAGCGATAGCGAGCCTGTAATTAAGAGGAACCGGCCTTCGGCTGGGACACGTTTTTACCGAAAAATTTACAAATTTATCTTGAAAGGGGGTCTAGGGGGTGTAATTTTAAACTTGAATGATGTCTAGGGAACAAACTAAAAACCTCCCCTTAACCCTCTGGCTGCGGGCTTATTTGTGCCATTTAGCGCATATTCAGGCGCTCCTGAATGATAAATCAAGTATCTGCATTAAATGAAGTGTATTCTGCCGAAAACTAGGCAAAGATAGCTACAAAATGACACCAGAACGAGCTTCGTAGGTGGCGGGGTTCACCCGTAGCATTGCCATAGACATTCGGGAAAACTCTCTAATTATTAGCTCTCTCTCGCTCGCTCGGCAACACTGTCGAGACAGTCGCGCGAGACCAGTCTACCTCAGTGAGCGGCTGGCTGCTCTGAGGGTCGGACGGAGGTCCCTCACACTCCCGCCCACTGATACTCTATTTCTACGGCTTTTACAGGCTTTTAAAGCCTGGAAATTGTTCTAAATTGCCTATGCGTTCTGGAACATCACCCGCAGCCAATGGGTTAAACGTGTATGTTTGTATGTATGTACCTTTATGGGAGTGTGGGAACCCATTTTGATGTACAGTTTGCCTAATTTCCATCTGTTTCATGGTGGTTACAAAATATAATTAGAGTGGAGATAGCCTGGGTCTATGTCTGTGTAAATGATTCTCCCGTTGTCAAATCTGTTAATCGGACTAAAGAAATACACCAATAAATACGTAAATAAATAAAATAAACAAATATAAATATATAACAAATAAATAATAATAACAAATTTAACCCATTCAGTACCAGTGACGTCCTTTTTATTGTATGCTGGCAAATAGTAGACGATTGTATTAAATTTAGGAAGGATCTGAGGTAGCACAAAAGATGAACTGATAAAGCTTGTAGAGTTTATTTATTTGTTTATTAACGGTTTTATTTTCCTCCCTAGACCTCCTGCAAGCTGAATAAAACATTCTCAAGATCCGCCTTCTAGATAAATTTGTAAATTTTTCGTGGCGAGCGATAACAAATGACACCTAAATGACACTAAAGGTTTTAATATTGGAAAATAAATGGGGCGAAAAGTCTTACAATCGCCAAATTTTTGGGCTGAACGTCATAAAATCTGAAAACTAATGGGGCTAAACATGAGGGAGAAGGGTTGCCAGAAAAATCAACCATCTCCCCTTAAGGTTACAATACATATTTTATTCTCCCCAAGTGGATACAGAGGAACTTAATTTAATTGTATTTTGATTACGAAGTTTCGGTGCGTAGATGGTGTGTGTCAGGGTTGTGTGTGTGTCAGTTGTGTGTGTGTGTCAGTTGTGTGTATGTGTGTGTGTTGTGGTGTGTGTGTGTGTGTGCATGAATGAACCAATAGGCAAAGCTGCCTGTAACAAGTGTCACCCCCCCCCCCCCAGATTGAAAGAGTGATAGAGAGCTACAATGAAGTTAAGTTAGGTAATTTAGATGTGTTAAAAAAAAGTGTGGTGTGCTTGTTAAATGTGGTGAAGTGAATAGGAGGAGATGTTTGTGAGAGTTAGCTGGAATACTCTCTGTGTAGGTGAGGCACAAATAGAAACAGTGGGGGAAGCCAGGCAAATCAAATAGGAGTTCCAGTAACTCCTTATCATATGCCTATGTAGCCTCCCCTGGGTGCTGCCCTGCTTACATGGAAAATACCAAAATACCAAACGTATTTGCACTATACTTTTTTTTTTTGGTCCAGTTGTTGGTAAATTGCTATCTCTCCATTCTTATAACTCGGCCAGTACCATTGTTCTCAGCGAAGTATGTTTCTAACTATGAACACTTGGCAATATTTTGACGCACAGACATAGTATAATATTTTCCCATAAAGTATCTAGAAATCAGCTGGAAAACCCCCGGACTATAGCTTACCTGAAACTGTGAATATCGTCAAGGAGTTAAACTATTTGGAAAACCTTATTATAAACTTGCATAGTATGCATATATACCTTATTCTGCTTGCTATGCACAATACAATACATATTTCAAGTACATGGAGCTGAAATCCTTGGGATTCCAAGAAAAATCCATACATTTGTAGACTTATATGGACAAACATTAAACGAGAAAGAACTTTATATGGATGAAATTAGTTAGATAATAATATGTATTGATAAATTTATATTGCATTAAGCAAAATCTTAGCAATCAAGGTCAATCTTTTTCGCTACAGTTTAAGGAATGAGGTACAACATTGTGGTAGCACATTCTATAAACATGGAATAATGAGAACTGCAAATTAATATGCATAATTATCAAGAGAAACATTAATTGCGGAATACAAACAGTCAGAGATAGAGTATATTCCTGAATACATTCGTGTTTTGGACCCCTTAAGAAACTATTAACCTTACTAAACCTGAATATATCCCATATACAGGGTGTTTTAAAACAACACTGCCAGAGTATGACGACCACATTGATAAAAATATATAATACACATATTTCTATTCTAATTTTTACCAAAAATATATTGTAACAGAGATAAATGGTTATTTAGAAATGTAGCAAAACAGGGTTCTGAGCTCAGCACAAAACATATGATACATAATATGAATGATTACCAAGTAAAAAAGGTAAAGAGGAGATATCTAATGACCTAATCACATATGAATAATTACAAAATCAAAGTAACATAAAATTGGTAATGATATTTTGCAATTAGAAGAAAACTGCTAAGTACTATAATCCAAGTAGCGTTAAAAGATATGCACCATTTGTAACGATGACCAAGAGGTAAAATAATGAATCTCAAGTCTGGGTCAGGTATCCGAACACTGCTATAGGTAATTTAATCGTTCGTGAAACTGTTTGAATGGGAAAAAATTGTTCCTGCGCAATTTACTGTTTCAATACAAATACCTCATTAAGTTACTATTATCAGAGAGTCCTAACGAAATATGTCTATCAGTTTTATGGTTGAAGTTTGACGATTTTACGTAGCTGTAGACATACAAGTATACGGTGTTCACTAATGAATATTTAAAATCATCTAATGGTACCCAAAACAAACAATTTACCTCACTTGGACTTAACGAGTATAAAATAACAAAGGCAGAGACACACCTAAATAACGACAATCCATATTTATGTGATATTATAAGGTAAATAAAATCACTAAGACAGAAGAAGATAGCACCATGGCCGAGCAGATGATTAAACACATGAGAAGATTCGTTATGACTCCAAAGCTTCGAAGAAAAACTCGAACTGGCATGGGAGGCAAGAGGTAGGCTATTTGGGGGGGGGGGGGGGGGTGACACTAGCCCGTGTTCGGATTATAGCTCATACCTGGGTGTCACTAATTATTTTACTCTATGCGGTTTAAATCATTAATGGTATATTAGTTTGCATTTTGTCCTTAGATAATCTTCTTCGTTATTGTATTTACTAATTAGCAGATAAGGTCTGGCAGTGTTGTTTTAAAAGACCCTGTATATATATATATACAGTATATATACTGTATATTCATATTTATTTGATTCTATATTCATGAAAGAGACAAAAAGGAGGTTGCCTGTAACAAGTGTCTTCCCCAAAGCCAAAAAAGTGACTCAGTCAAATTTAAGGGACATTGGAGTACAAATGTCGGGACACATGAAATTTAAATCAGCTTAAGTCATAGGATGAAGGAAAGATTGATTGAGGGAGAGCGTACCAGAGTTCACTAGTTGAGTAGAAGAAAGACTGAGAAAAACAAAATCTTGGATTGGAGAGTTGGACAGAATACGAGTAGGACTGTGTTGAAAGGTGGGTGCCTCGCACTCGCCGCAAGGGAGAGGGTATGCACTGAGAGAGCTGTGAAGAACACAGATTGTTGTAATAGCGATAGAAGAGTGAAAGAGGTACAAAATTGCGGCGTATGGAAATAAATTGTAGGGAACTAGTATGAGAAAGTGAGTTGATAGGGTGAAATGCTTTTGACTCCACTCTTTCCAGAAATACAGTATGGGTGGAGCCTACCCACACATGCAAACAATACTCGATACATAGGCGCACTGTGCCCCTATCCAGAGCAAGAAGCTGGGCAGGGGTGAAGAAGCCATGGATTTACAAATATATATATATATATATATATATATATATATATATATATATATATATATATATACCTGTATATATATATATATATATATATATATATATATATAATATATATATATACCTGTATATATATATATATATACTGTATATATATATATATATATATATATATATTTTTTTTTTTTCTTTTTCTATATTCCAACTTACTTCCTCTCGGGCATAGGCTGAGAGCCTTAACATTCACCGCTTTACAATGAACAGTGAAGCCCGTGAGGTCTTTTTTCCAGTCTAGGGAGTGAGACATGTGAAGCACGTAGAGTACAACGAGCACCTGCCATCTTGCCTTCACACGAGGCACGGTGCTCACTCATGGCCCGAAACGACCCAATCTCTGAAGCAACCTCGTTCCCGTGCTTCACTGTCTCACCCCCTACACTCGGACTCTCACACTTACACACACACAACGCCACCTGTTGAGCAGACAACTCACCAGGCATTGCACCCCTATAGCATATTTTGAATATGGGAATATTCATACAGTGCTATTTAATCAGGGAACAATGAGGGTATTTTATTGACATTTCGGTGGGCTTGTGGTAATGCACTGATACTAGGTACAGCACAAATTCCATCCCAATAATATCTTCCCATTGATACATCGGGATTTGAACCCGGGACCTTTGGATTACCAGGCCAGTGGCAAGACCACTCCACCACACCTCCCCTAAATATATATATATATATATATATATATATATATATATATATATACTATATATACTGTATATACTGCATATATATATATATATATATATATATATATTTTTTTTCTTTCTATATAAGTGAGTTGAAAGAGTGACAGGGCCAAAATCAAGGGACGTTTGAGCCAAAATGCCCGGAAACGCAGAGTTTGAAGCAATTTAAGACATAGGAAGGGGCAAAGACTGATTCTGGGAAAGTTTCCAGAACTTAGCTGTTGAATAGAAGAAATATTGAGAATAACGTTTCACTCTTGGGTTGGAGAGTTGCACAGAGTAGGGGTGGGATTGTGTTGCAAGACGGGTGCTACTTGCTCTACGAAGAAGGGGTGGTATACACTGAGAGAGCTCTGAAAAACACTGATTATTGTAATATCAGTAGAATAGCGTGAGAAATGCAACATTGCGGCGAAGAGAGAGAGCCTGCAGAGAATTGGTGAGTGGATGTGAGTTAATGAGATGGAAGGCTTTCTTTTCTACTTTGTCTAGAAGTGCTCTGTGAGAAGATCCTCCCCACACATGTGAACAATACTCAATACATGGATGCACTGTGCCCCTGTACAGAGCAAGAAGCTGCGTTTGGGGAAAAAAAACCTGGAGGAGGTTGAGCACACCCAGCTTCTGGGAAGCTATTTTTACCAAGAGTGGTAATATGATCTTTCCAAGAGATATCAGAAGGAAAAGAGACACCAAGATTATTTAGAGAAGATGCAGGGTTAATTTGCATGATGTTGAAGAGTAGGTCATAGTTTTATGGAAGGGGGTGACGAGTAGACAGATGGAAAAATTAAGTTTTGGAAGCATTGACAGTAACAAGGTTTTCTCTCCCAATTAAGCATAATAGAGAGATAAGAAGATAGGTATTTTATGTCCTCCATATGTGAGTTTTGTAGTTTGCTGCTGTGAATAATTTTATGGAAGGCTAGATGAATAGTGTAATGTAGAGTCATCAGCATATGAGTGAATGGAGCTGGAGGTGCAGTTGAGAAGGTTGTTAATGAATAATAATAAGATATTTGGAGATAGGACAGAATCCTGAGGAACACAGGAGTTGATAGGTTAAGGAAGTGAACGGTGGACGTCCACAGCCGCAGCTATGGAACGGCCGAAAAGGAAATTAGAGACAAAGGCATATATGGAGGGATAGAAACCGAAGGAAGGTAGTATGGACATAAGGGATTTGTGCCAGACTCTATCGAAGGCCTTCGATATGTTTAGCGCAACAGAAAAAGTCTCACCGAATTCCCAAATGGAGGATAACCGAGAGTTAGTAAGATAAGAAAGAAGATCACCAGTAGAGCAGCCCTTAACCTAACAAGTGCGCATGGGGGTAATTAGACACCTCTCCCTGTGCGCATGTATTTGAGGTGTTTCCGTCACTAAAATATTCATTGTACCATTAATAGCATTAATACTTATCCATATGCGCCTATTATGGGTTGATTATAAAGGTATTAACCTTAAACAACAATAAAACGAGTGAAAACAGCGTTTGGATGGTCAAATCGGAGATATAGCCCGCGAGTTGTATAATGTATGGGTGAGGCAAGCTGCTTTCCCGCCAATTTCCCCCAAGGCCACTGAGACACAGTCGATCGATACTCTCTCTCTCTCTTGCATTCGCTTGCTATCAGTGATGACCACACCCTGCAACCGGCTTTCTAATGTTAGCACGAAAATATACCTCAGAATAAGGGAATAACAGGGAAAATAGGTGATAACTGAAGGAGAGGAGGAAAGTGGGGAAGGAGGGGAGGTAGAGGACTGAGATTTTGCATGGCCCAGGGGCCAAAAAAAAATAAAAAAATAAAAAAAATAAAAATTAAAAAAATGTTTTTTTCGATGTCAAAAGTTGATTTTTTTTTCTCTGACTCTTAAGAGTCTTCCCGCAGTCCCCGGGTTAAGGATACCATACTAGCGGTCTGAGAGTAGGTTAAGCCTAAGAAATTTTGAGGTAAGAATATATATTTTTGTTTGTTTTAGGTATGCAAGAAATGAGAGCAATTGGACGATAGTTGGAGGGTTGAAAGCGGTCACCCATCTTTGGGACAGGTTGAACGAGAGCAAACTTCCAGCAAGAAGGGAAGATGTTAGAGGAGAGACATAGACAAAAGAGTTTGCCTAGGCAGGGAGTCAGCACGGAAGTACAGTTTTTTAGTACAATAGGAGGAACAGCGTGCAGTCCGTACGCCTTCTTAGTATTAAGCCCAGAGAGGAAGATATTATGTTATTATGATGTTAAGCATAAGTAGGTGAAGAGGGAGAAATAGCACCGGAATCATCCAAAGTGGAGAAAGTGTTAGCGATGAGTTCAGCTTTGTCAGAGGAAGAAGTGACGATAGTGCTGTCAGAGTGGAAAAGAGGAGGGAAAGACATATAACAAAAATTGTTGGAGAGGTTTTTGGCTAGATGCCAGAAGGCTTGGGAAGAGCTAGAGTAGGATAGTTCAGTGCATTTATTAATGATGAAAGAATGTTTGGCGAGTTGAAGAACAGATTTGGCTTGATTCCAGGCAGAAACATAGGAAGTATGAGATTCTTGAGTTTGAAGGCGATGGTACCGTTTGAATGCTTCCTCTTTTTTGCGGACAGCAGTAGAGCAAGCGTGAGTAAACCAAGATTTGTTTGCATTGGAAATTTAATGAAATATATACTTCCATGCCCGAGAGGATTACCTCGGTAATGTGTTCAGCACTTTGCGAGTGTCCCCGGCCACAGAAGCAAAAGTTATTTTATGGGAAATCTAAGAAGTACTGCCGGAGAGCCTCCCAGTCGGCAGCGCCAAAGTGCCACAAGCGCCGCCGGCTGGGAGGATCGGGTGGCCGTACCGGAGAGATAGGAGAGGTGAGAGAGATAAGTTTATGGTCGGAGGAGCCCAAAGGAGAGAAAAGATTTACAGTGTAAGCAGAAGGGTTAGAAGTTAAAAATAAGTCAAGAATGTTGGGCCGATCTCCAAAGCGATCCGGGTACGGGTGGAATGCTGGACTAACTGCTCAAGGTCATTTAGGATAGAAAAGATGAAGGCTAGTTCACCAGGTTGGTCAGTGAAAACAGAGGAGAGCCATTGGTGGTGGTGAACGTTGAAATCACCTAAGATGGAGATTTCTGCGAAAGGAGAGATGGATGGAATGTGTTCCACTTTAGAAGTTAGATAGTCAAAGAATTTTGGATAGTCAGTAGAATTAGGGGAGAGATAAACAGCGCAGAAATATTTAGTTTGAGAGTGACAAGAAAGCTTTAACAGAGAGTTGAGAATTCAGAAGAGTCAAAGTTGGGAACACGAGAGAAAGCGAGATTGTTGCGCACATATACCCAACATCCACATTTGGGTTGAAACTGAGGATAGAGATAGTAGGAGGATACTGTTACGGCTGTATCGGCAATACATATTCGGGATTCTTGATCGTAGTACAGAAATGGCTTAAGTGACAACGACACGCTCGATTCCAGTCCCAAATACTATATGCTCCAGACAACAAAAGCACCAACGCCCTACAGAGTTATCGTCTACGGTAACGAGGTACCTTAACTCGGCGAAAGTGTACAACAGGGGTAGGCTATGAGGCTAAACTCCCTCAGACATTTATAGGTTACGTTATTACTAAAGAAATGCAATACTCAAGAAACTACGTTAATATTAAGCCTCTAATAATGTAGAATAGGAGCAGGCTAAAGGTATGACAGTGAAATGCTAAATGACAAATGTACACACCTACTTGAAAGCGCGTGCACTACAATAACTGTCCCCTACTAACATGCACTAGCATGTAGCATACAAGATGTTCATGATCCAGTAGATACCTAATAATACACATGGGAGGAACATAAATAGTAGTCACTTATTATAATAATGAATCTATACTTGGAATAACTAAAAGGTTGCAGGCAACAGTACTGCGCCGGTAGCCTACTACCGCATAGGCTACTTCGCTTCTCTCACTCTGTCTCCCCTCCGAGTCCGTATGCGCCCTACGCAACAGAACTCCGGACACAGCAGCAAAACGACAGTGCAGTTAATTGATACATGAAAGTATTAATAGTGTTGTCTTGTGTGTGAGTAATGTGTATTGTAAAGGGTTACATACATATACTTAAAGAGAGCTGCAATGCATAGTAAAATAAAGATATATCCCACTCATCATCCCCATGTGTTCTAGCTAGCAGGCCAAGTCACAGGAACAACGAGTCCCAGCACCGAAAGCGAGAACCCAGGAGAAGACTGTAGAGAACACAAGGACAGATAAATTACGTTACTCTACTATACCGGCACTACGAGCGAGCTGTAGTCTCGGGTACTACACTCGCTCCTGGCTCGGTATGCAAATCAAGGCTAAGTCCTCGTCCCTCTACAGACAACTCCTGGGCATGGTCGGGCTCTTACACATGGCACCAGTCTAGTCACAAATGGGATGATGAGCGGGGCATATAACTCGTGAACATGTAGAACGTTCACCAACTATCCTCATCAAGAAGATCGCTGTTCACATTAACCCCTTAAATCTAATACATGTAAATATATGCTTGTCCTAAGAGTAATACGAGAGGTGAGTGCTGAAACTCCTTTAGGACCTCAAGGGAAGGTTATGCATTTAAATAGAGAGAAGAATGAAATGAGAGTAATGTCGTCAGAGAGAAAGAGTGCAACAGTGAGAAGCTGGGAGAGAGGGCAAGGGATGTTAGAATCTCAAAGGTTCTAGGCAACCTGGTCATGGAACACGCAGCCAGCCTCCAGGCAGTGTGCTGTACGACAACATGGGCCCAGCCCAGGCAGCGTAGGCAGGCAACAATGGACTACCAACCCTGTCGCGCCTAGCTATAAGCGCAGGGCTGCCAACCAGTCCATACGTCTGGCAACCCACCCGGCCGGCAGCGTGGCGCGTTGCTACCCTCTTGCTCTGAAGCCTAACTCACTCTCTCTCTCTGAACTCCCATTGTCTTATCTATCAACTTCTCTATTGATACTACATATTAAATGGAAGGTCTCGACATGGCTTAAAACAAAACCCACCACTGGTTAGCACATGACGAGACCTTTGCAGAGATACAAAGAACATAGTTATAAGTTGTCACACTCAATATACATTGCGGCTGACGGTAGCCAGATCACGGGCGGTACAGTCGAGTACCAAGGAGTACAATCAGGTTGCGTTGCAAAGCACTGGGGTGCGTCACAATACAGAGAAGCGTTTGTTGTCAGTAGTTCCAGACACCTGAATTTTGGTGAGAAACAGAAGATCAGGCAGAGCAAAGGTGGTGTTCCACAGAGTGGAAGTAAGAGGAATGTTGCAGAAATTAATAGTAAGAGTAGAAGGTAGTGGTCCAGATACATTATATTATATATATATATATATATATATATATATATATATATATTATACTCCCTGCCGGACTGGAACCACCGACAATCAGGATGAGTGTCCATGCTTTAATCCACTATACCACGGCATGAAGAAGGAAACCTAACCTTTTCCTATTATATATTAAGAAGGGATATCCTACTTAACAAAATTATTTAAACTCGTACAGGGATTTTGAAAAGTATCACACGCTACTCGGGTTAATGGATCCTACGACTTGTGTATGAATTGAAATACATTCTTGAGGTAGGATTACCCTTCTCCTTAATGTAAATTAGGAAAAGGTTATGTATCCTCTATTACGCCGTGATGTAGGGGATTAAAGCATGGACACTCAAACGGACTGTCGGTGGTTCGAGACCAGCTGGGAATATACAAAATAGTTAGTAGCTCATGTGTATTTTGTTTTCTTCTTTTATTCGTCTTTTTCGTCTATGTGGATGAGGGAGACATAAGGCAAAACTACCTGTGACGAGTGCCTCCCCCAGAGTTGAAAGAGTGACAGGGCCAAAATCAAGGAATGTTCGAGCCAAAATGTCTGGACACACGGAGTTTGAAGCAATTTAAGTCATAGGATGAGGGAAAGATGAATTCAGGGAGAGAGTTCCAGAGCTCAGCTGTTGAATAGAAGAAAGATTGGGAATATCGTTTCACTCTTGGGTTGGAGAGTTGCACTGAGAAGGGGTGGGATTGTGTTCCAAGTACCCTACGTAGAGGAGGTGATATACACTGAGAGAGCTCTGAGGTTATTGTAATAGCGATAGAATAACGAGAGAGATGCAACATTGCGGCGAAAAGAGAGAGAAATTGCAGAAAATCGGTGAGTGGACGTGAGTTAATGATACGAAAGGCGTTATTTTCAACATTGTCTAGGAGTGCTGTGTGAGAGAATCCTCCCCACTCATGTGAGATATACTTGATATTTATGACTATAATAGATCTCAATAGTTCTGTGATTTCACTACATTCCTGTAATTCAGCTGTCGAAATAAAACGAACATTTTCATCCCCGCAGCATTCAATGTAATTCTCTCAATTAATGCTTACGACCTCCCTGCTGAATATTCCCAAGCGAGATTCACCAAATTAAATTCCTGGTCGCTCAAAATTCTCGATCGAAATTTATTTTTATGATTAATGAAAACCCGCCAACTTTATAAAGCCCACCACCATTGAGGGCTCGTATTTGACAGGTTCATAATTAACCCTTTCAAGATGCAATGCGCATATTTGTCTATGTTCTGGCTATTATTAGAAGATTTTATTTAGATTAATGAGGGTATTATGGAAGTCAGAGGATTAATTGAGTTATCTTTACCCTTTCAATTCCCACATACCCATCATAAGCTGTATACAATCGTCTACTGGTAGCCAGATTAAACTGCCAAAACGCGCCATTTCGTCAAGGGGTTAAGAGGAGATGGGCCGTTTTTCTTGTCCCCTTTCTCCCACGTGTTAAGCCCCATTTGTTTTGAGATAATAAGACGTTCGGTCCATTAGTTTGGCGATTTTAACACCTTTCGCCCAATTTAGTTGTCAATGTTAAGAGATTCCGTGACATTTAGGTGTCGATTTTTTTCCTGGCGAGCGATAGCGAGCCTGTAATTTTAAGAGGAACTGGCCTTTGGCTGGGAAAATGTTCTACCGAAAAATGTACAAATTTATCTTGAAAGGGGGTCTAGGGGGTGTTTTTCTTAGCTTGATGGAGGTGTAGCGAGGAAACTAAGAAATAAAGGAATACGTGAATTAATAGGCCCCCAAAACGGCCCATGTCCCCGTAAATGACGCCCATTATTTATAGATTTTCCTTCTATTAATCAAGTTTTGTTCATCTCTCTGCACAAAGGAGAGAGATTCCCATATTCCAAACACGCTGCAACATTCTTAATTATTGGATGGTATAGTCCACTTCGGTAATTATTGGATGGTATAGTCCACTTCGGTAATTATTGGATGGTATAGTCCACTTCGGTAATTATTGGATGGTATAGTCCACTTCGGTAATTATTGGATGGTATAGTCCACTTCGGTAATTATTGGATGGTATAGTCCACTTCGGTAATTATTGGATGGTATAGTCCACTTCGGTAATTATTGGATGGTATAGTCCACTTCGGTAATTATTGGATGGTATAGTCCACTTCGGTAATTATTGGATGGTATAGTCCACTTCGGTAATTATTGGATGGTATAGTCCACTTCGGTAATTATTGGATGGTATAGTCCACTTAGGTAATTATCAATTTACACCATACTATATACCCTGTTGCAAGCAAGTTGGCTTAAACTCTTGAATATTAACCTCTATAACTGACTAACGACAAGAATAATCGAGATAATTAAGTATATTTGTACCAGTTGGGAAGGGTCAGTCAGGGAATAGGTGATAACTAACAAACGACTAGAGTAATCGAGCTAATATTTATACCATATGGGAAGGGTTAGCCATGGAATAGGTGTGGATGGTGACAGGTCAGTTGAACCAGTGCCACTTTAACCAGTACTAACTCAACCAGTGGCCACTTCAACCAGTGACCATTTCAACCAGTGACCATTTTAACCAGTAGGTTAGGTTAGGTTAGGTTAGGTTAGGTTAGGTTAGTTAGGTTAGGTTAGGTTACTGGTTAAAATGGTCACTGGTTGAAATGGTCACTGGTTGAAGTGGCCACTGGTTGAGTTAGCACTGGTTAAAGTGGCACTGGTTGAAGTGGCACTGGTTCAACTGACACGGAATCGGTGTGGATATTTCCAACCCGTTATTTTCAGCCTTTTTTAGTTACAGAGGTTAAGGTTCACGATTTCTGACCTACCTATTTGGAACAAGGTATAGTGTACGTCTAACGCTTTGATTATAAAACTAGCCAGTGAGAATAAGAAAAGAATATCTAATGGACGAGTTGCTTGAAGATGTTAAACAATTTCAATCAGTAGAGCGAAATCAGAAGCAGTAACTATAGCCTATGAGAGACAGGAATGCAGATACGTAGATACATAAACAGTTTGATAGACGGATAAACATAACAATTACTAATACATAAGTAGAAAGAGTCAAAACGTTAGTCCATGATGCACTGACAGTAGTATGCCAATACAAACAAATAAAAAATAAATAAATAAATAAAAAGTGATGGCACTAATTTGGGATTAACGGAAAATATGTGATATATATATTGATTTATTGATTTATTTGCGGGAACAAATACTTTATTTTGTTTTGTCTAGTGGACCAATATATGTGGTGGGTGGGTGCACGCACGCACGCACTCACTCTCTCTCTCTCTCTCTCGAACAAGCTTTTGAAAGCAACCAATTTACCTGCACATTCCCCGATCTTAACATATACAGTATGTAGAGCTAATATATATATATATATATATATATATATATATATATATATATATATATATGTGTGTACTGTGTATATATGGTGATATTCTGCCACTGGACTGGTAATCCAATGGACCCGGGTTCAAATCCAGATATGTCAATGGGAAGATATTATTGGGATGGAATTTGTGCTGTACCTAGTATCAGTGCATTACCACAAAGCCCATCGAGACGCCAAATAAATACCCTCTTTGTTCCCTGATTAAATAGCATTGTATGAATATTCCCATATTCAAAATATGCTACAGGGGTGCAATGCCAAGTGAGTTCATTGCTCCAATAATTGTTCTTCCTTGTCTTTCCCTCCCATTTTCCACTTTGATGGCACAAGCATCACTTCTTCCTCTGACAAAGCTGAACTCTTCGCTCAAACTTTTGCTAGAAACTCCACCTTGGATGATTCCGGTGCTATTCCTCCCTCTCTCTCCTACTTATGCCTAATATCCTAATCTCTTCTAAAGATGTACTTTCTACCCTCTCTGGGCTTAATACTAAGAAGGCGTACGGTCCGGATGGTGTTCCTCCAGTTGTACTAAAAAAATGTGCTTCCGTGCTGACTCCCTGCCTAGGCAAACTCTTTTGTCTCTGTCTCTCTTCTAATGTCTTCCCTTCTTGCTGGAAGTTTGCTCTCATTCAACCTGACCGAAAGAAGGGTGACCTCTCTCAACCCTAAACTATCGTCCAATTGCTCTCATTTCTATGTGAGTGAGGGAAACAAAAGGCAGAACTGCCTGTATCGAGTGCCTCTTCTGGAGCTGAAAGAGTGATAGGGCCAAAATCAAGGGACGAGCCAAAAAGCCTGGACACACTGAGTTTGAAGCAATTTAAGTGATAGGAAGAAGGAATGACTGATTCTGGGAGAGAGTTCCAGAGCTAAGCTGTTGAATAGAAGAAAGATTTCACTCTTGGGTTGAAGAGTTGCACAGAGAAGGGGTGGGATTGTGTTGCAAGACGGGTACCACATACCCTACGTAGAGGAGATGGTATACACTGGGAGAGCTCTGAGGAACACTGATTATTGTAGTAGCCATTGAATAGTGAGAGAGATGCAACATTGCAGTGAAGAGAGAGAGAGATTGCAGAGAGTTGGTGAGTGGACGGGAATTAATGATACGAAAGGCTTTTCTTTCTACTTTGTCTAGGAGTGTGGTGTGAGAGGATCCTCCCCACACATGTGAACAATACTCAATACAAGGATGCACTGTGCCCCTGTACAGAGCAAGAAGCTGTGCAGGGGTGACAAAAACCTTGAGGCGATTGAGCACACCCAGCTTTTGGGAGGCTGCCTTAGCAAGACTGGTAATATGAGCCTTCTAAGTGAGAGCAGAAGAACAAAAGACACCAAGAATATTGAGAGAAGATGAAGGATTGATTTTTGTATTGTTGAAAGATAAGGGATAGTCCTCTGGGAGTTCCGGACGGATAGATAGATAGAGAAGGTTTTGGAAGCATTAAAGGCAACAAGGTTTTCTCTGCCCCAATTAAAAATATTAGTTAAATCAGAAGATTAATATTGCATGGCTTCATTAAGTTTGTTTTTGAGGGATTGCTGGCTGGGATATTCTGGAAAACTAATTGAGTACCGTAGTGTAAGGTAGAGTCGTCTGCGTATGAATGGATAGGGCTGGAGGTACAGTTGAGAAGATCATTTATGAAAATTAGAAAGAGAATAGTAGACAGGATAGAGCACTGAGGAACACCGTAATTGATAGGATGAGGAAGTGAGCGATGGCCGTCCACAACCACAGTTATGGAATGGCCGGAAAGGAAATTAGAGACAAAGGCACAGATGGAGGGATAGAATCCGAAAGAGGGTAGTTTAGAATTTTAAGATTTGTGCCAGACTCTATCGAAGGCCTTCGATATGTCTAGCGCAATAAAAAAAGGTCTCACCGAAGTCCCGAAAGGAGGATGACCAAAAGTTAGTAAGATATGAAAGAAGATCACCAGTAGAGCAACCCTTAACCTCTGGGATGCGGCCAGACTCTTAAGAGGTTCTACTGAGCGAATGCGGCCAGACTCCTAAAATTCAAGGCCTAAAAAAAACTTTTAAAACACCTAAGTGGTAGCCTACTCAAAACAAATCAATTTGTGTTTAGGAGAAATAATTCCCTTCCATTACTTCATATCACTCCTAAATGTGTCCCCCCCTCATCCCCCCCCCCCTCCCCTTTTTCCCCCCTCCTCAATTATCAGGTATTCTCTCTATTATTTCCAATATTTATAGAGTATTTTCAAGCGAGGACGGGTGGGAGAGAGAGGGGTGGAGGAGGAGTGTATCTCCGACCCTCCAAGCCTGTCTGAGAGCTCCCCTTGTCTCTCAGTACCATCCGAGACAAGAGAGAGGGAGGGTGTTTGTCTCTCACCCCTCAAGGTCAGATTACGACCAGGGGGCTGAAAAATACGATTTTCACCAGCCAATTGCTGTTACCATTTGTTTTATTGCTTTCCAATGTTCATATTAAAAGTAAAATAGGTGCATATGGACAAGTATTAATTATATAGATGGTAAATAGACAATTTTAGTCAGGAATGAATGAGAATACCTTCGCATGGCGGGCACTTTCAAATACCATAGCTGCGCAGCTTAGATCTGAGAGTAGATTATAGGAAATTAAATACTTAAGAAATTTGGAAGCAAAAATATTCTCAAAAACTTTAAAGATACAAGAGATGAGAACAATTGGACGATAGTAGGAGGGTTGAGAGCGGTCACCCTTCTTTGGGACTGGTTGAATGAGAGCAAACTTCCAGCAAGGAGGGAAGACGTTAGAGCAGAAACAGAGACAACAAAGTTTGCCTAGGCAGGGAGTCAGCACGGAAGCACAGGTTTTGAGTACAACAGTAGGAACACCGTCCAAACCGTACACCTTCTTAGTATTAAGCCCAGAGAGGGTAGAAAGTACATCTTTAGAAGAGATTAGGATATTAGGCATAGGTAGGAGAGAGGGTGGTGGAGAGGGCGGAATAGCACCAGAATCATCCAAGTAGTTTCTAGCAAAACATTTAGCAAAGAGTTCAGTTTTGTCAGAGGAAGAAGTGATGGTTGTGCCATCTGAGTGGAAAAGGGGAGGGAAAGACGAGGAAGAAAAATTCTTGAAGAAGTTTCTGGCTAGATGCCAGAATGCTTGGGAAGAGCTAGATTTGGATATTTCAGTGCATTTATTATTGATGAAAAAGTGCTTGGCAAGTCGAAGAACAGATATGGCTTGATTCCGGGCAGAAACATAGGAAGAATGAGATTCTTGAGTTTTAAGGCGTCGGTACCGTTTGAATGCTTCCTCCTTGTTGTGGACAGCAGTTGAACAAGCGTGAGTAAACCAAGATTTGTTTGCGTTAGACTGAGAGAAAGAAAATGGAATGTATGCTTCCATGCACGATAGGATTACCTTGGTAATGCGTTCAGCACTCTCCGAGGGTCCCCGCCCACGGAAGCAAAAGTCATTCCATGGGAATACAAAGAAGTACTGCCGGAGAGCCTCCCAGTCGGCAGCGCCAAAGTGCCACAAGCGCCCCCGGCTGGGAGGATTGTTTGGCCGTACCGGAGAGATAGGAGAGGTGACAGATACTAGTTTATGGTCGGAGGAGCACAAAGGAGAGAAAAGATTTATAGTATATGCAGAAGGGTTAGAAGTTAAAAAATAAGTCAAGAATGTTGGGCCGATTTCAGAAGCGATCCAGGATACAGGTGGGTTGCTGGACTAACTGCTCTAGGTAGCTTAGGATAGAAAAGATGAAGGCTTGTTCACCAGGTTGGTCAGTGGAAACAGAGGAGAGCCATTGGCGGTGGTGGACGTTGAAATTTCCTAAGATGGAGATTTCTGTGAAAGGAGAGATAGATAGAATGTATTCCACTTTAGAAGTTAGATAGTTGAAGAATTTTGGATAGTCAGTAGAATTAGGTGAGAGATAAACAGCGCAGAAATATTTAGTTTGAGAGTGACAAAAAAGCTTTAGTCAGAGAGTTGAGAATTTAGAAGAATCTAAGTTGGGAACACGAGAGAAAGCAAGATTGTTCCATACATAGACGCAACTTCCATCTTTGGCTTGAAACTGAGGATAGAGATAGTAGGAGGATACAGAGAAGGGTTTGATGTCAGTAAACCCAGACAACTGCATTTCGGTGAGAAAGATAAGATCAGGGTTGGCTGAGGAGAGGTGGTGTTCCACAGAGTGGAAGTTAAAGAAAAGGCCACGAATGTTGGCAAAGTTAATAGTGAGAGTAGAAGGAAGTAGTCCAGAGCATTTTGGCGAGTCGTTTCCAGGGGTCATATAAATGGGGTAATTTCTGCCTCCTCCTAACTATTCTGGATGTGGGATTCCCAGTCAAAACCTCCAGGGGTTATCTGCGCCACAAAGTGACGGGCGGTGGGGTTGCCACATCCCTAAGCTGTAATGTTTTAAATGGCTACTCCTAATCAATTACAATCATAAAGTTAACAATATACCTTGTTTGGGTCAGCAGGTTTGGTGCAGATGTCCGTGACTTCTTTACGTACGATGGATACGCCAAACATCATGATCACTGTAATCAATAACACAATAACCATTACGGTCGTGCACATGGAAGGTCGTAATCTGATACAATGTATACAGTATACCTGCATTAAATCTTGAAAGAGTGGATTAGTTTGAATGTAGACAAATTGAATTAAATCTTGATACATTCAATTAGTCAGAATGTCGACAAATTATACCGAATCATCTCTGGTGATCCTATGAGATAGTCCAATTAGTCTGGCTTACAATACTAAAGGTTTCGGATGTGATTTCGGCTGGCTTTAATATTTGTATAACCTGTAATCCATCTTTGTAGAATGTACTAATATATGCCAAGGTAATTGAACAAGGTTACACCACATATATATATATATATATATATGCGAGTGTGATTTGCAATATTGGTCTGACATTTGAAAGCAAAATGCCTGACTATGATTTAGTTAGTAACGGCATTTCACTTACACATATTAAACGATGTCATATAAATAAAGATATGTTAATCCCCCCCCTCCCCCTCTGTCATTATAAAGTATTCTGGGTTTATTGACAGGGACCGACACTACTGCAATGAATCAGTAATTGGGCAATTTCCATGTAATATGATTATGCAATTATTTGTGGCTTTGGCATCATATGTGATAATCATTTATGGATTAATGTCATTTGGTGACACACCTATTTATCATGGAACATGCTGCTAAGACATCGAATCGGAATAGCGTAACCATTCCCACTGTATGACAACCATGTAAAAACAACTCGATTGAAGGCTCAGTAAAATATATGATAGACCAAGAATAAATATATGAATGTCAGATAGCATGACGCACTCATTACACACTAACAACAGCTATCACCAATGTTTATGTCTATTTTTTTAAATGCAATATACATGAACAACGTATTACAATATGTGAAACGAAAGTGCCAAAAGCTTGCTTTAAGGTAAATTACATTTTTAATATATATATATATATATATATATATCAGGGAAGAGTACAGGAGAGCAGTAGAAAGACGACTAGGTGGGTTCGACCTGGAAGATATGGAGGAAGTGGAAGAGATAAGCAAGGTGTTTAAGGAAGATAGCTGTGCAGCATGTGAGGAGGTGTGTGGAGTGAGGAGAAGAGGAAGGGGAGTGAAAGGTACAGCATGGTGGACAGAAGATGTAAAAATAGCTGTGGAAGACAAAAAGAAAGCGTATAGAGAGTGGTTGGGTAGTAGAGGGAATGAAGATTTGGAGAGGCAGAAACGAGCGAGGTACATGGAGAGAAAGAGAGTGGTAAAGAGAGTATTGAAGGAAAGTAAGAGAAGAGTAGATGAGGAATTTGGAAGGAACCTGAGTGTATAATGGAGGGAGTGTAAGAAACTGTTCTGGAAAGAAGTCAAGAAAGTTAGGGAAGGTAGCAGGGGAAACAGTAAGGGTGTGAAAGATAAGAATGGGAGAATGCTAGACGAGAAGCGAGAGAGAGTCGAAAGATGGAGGGAGTACTTCAATGAGTTGATAAATGTAAGGATTGAAGAGCCAGCAAACATAGTTTGATATGGTATGGGAGGGAGAAGAGGAGAAATAGTGGAGGAGGAGGTGGGGATCAGGAGGTCAGAAGTGTGGGAAGCTATGAAAAGAGTGAAGTTTGGGAAAGCACCAGGAACAGATGGAGTGTGTGGGGAAATGTTGAGGTATGGTGGTGAGATAGTGATCGAATGGGTATGGAAAATGTGAAAACTAGCATGGGAGAAGGGGAATGCACCCGATGACTGGAAGACTGGCATAATAGTCCCCCTATATAAGGGCAAAGGGTAAAGAGGAGTGTGTGGTAACCACCGAGGAATATGTCTTTTAAGCGTAGTAGGGAAGGTGTACAGTAGGGTAGTGATTGAGAGAGAGAGTGCGAGTGAGAATGGAGAAATGGATAGGCGACGAGCAGGGAGGTTTTAGGAAGGGAAGAGGATGTGTAGATCAGATTTTTACCCTGAATTGTGTTGTGGAGAAATATCTGGAGAAGCAACAAAAGGTGTATGTTGCCTTTATGGACTTGGAAAAGGCCTATGACAGAGTGGATAGAGAAGGTATGTGGAAAGTACTTAGAATATACGGAGTAGATGGCAAGTTGCTGAAAGCAGTGAAGAGCATGTATGAGGGTGCAAAGGCGGCAGTACGTGTGGAGAATGAGCAGAGCGAGTTCTTTGAACCGAGTGTTTGGTTGACACAGGGGTGTGTGATGTCCCCGTGGTCGTTTACTGTATATATAGATGGAGTCGTGAAAGAAATACTAGGAAGAGCAGTGGATGTTGGTGTATCGCTGAAAAGGGAGGGAAATGAGTGGAAGCTGCCTATACTGCTGTTTGCGGATGACACAGTTCTGATGAGCGATAATGAATGGGAGTTGCAGGGTCTGGTAAATGAGTTTGGAACAGTGGCGTAAAATGGAATTTGAAGGTAAATGAGGGGAAGAGCAAGGTTATGGTCTTCGAAAGGGGTGAAGTCACAGAGTAGGAGGTGAAGTTGAACGGTCAGGCTATGGAAATAGTCAGCTCTTTTAAGTATCTGGGCAGTGTGTTGAGTAAAGATGGGACTGTGGATGAAGAAGTGCGGGAGAGGGTGCAACAGGGGAAGAGGGTTGTAGGAATGTTGAAAGCAGTAACAAGAAATAGAGTGGTCAGTATGGAAGTGAAGAAGTCCTTGCATGACAGTGTGGTAATCCCGACACTAACTTACGGAAGCGAAGCATGGACGTTCGTGGAGAGACTCGGACCAAGAGTGAGAGCGGTGGAAAGGAGTTACTTGAGAAGTGCGTGCGGAGTTACATGGAGGGATAGACAGACGAATGAGGAAGTAAGAAGGAGGTGTGGTGTGGAGGTAGATGTGCTGGAAAGTGTGAAAAGGAACAACTTGAGATGGTTCGGGCATATGGAACGTATGGGAAGCGAGAGAATGACTAAGAGGGTGTATGAGAGCGAGGTGGAAGGACAGAGAGGGAGAGGTGGAAGGATGGAGTGAGGAAGTATATGAATGAAGGCGGTGCTGGTTGGGAGGAGGGGCGTCGACTGACTGGGGACAGAGGTGCTTGGGGGCGGTTCGTTCGTGGCCACCCCTTCGGGGATCATGGCGTCAGGCAATATATATATATATATATATATATATATATATATATATATATATATATATATATTATACTGTATATATATAAATATATAGAGAGAGAGCATATAATATCCGACATGTCATATATCTACCATTAAGCTTAATGCAACACCATATTTGTTAATATCTGTAATGTTTTCTTTCTGGCCTCATACTCCCTCATGTTTAGCCTTTTTTAGTTTTGAGATTATAAGACGTTCGCCCAGATTGGCGATTTTAAGACCTTTCGCCTCATTACTGTCAATGTTAAGACCTTTCGTGCCACTTAGGTGTCGATTTTTTCTTAGCAAGCGATAGCGGGCGTGTACTATAGGAGGATCCGGCCTTCGCTCGGGACATTTTTCTACCGAATAATTTACACATTGATCTCGAAGGGGAGTCTTGGGGTTATTGCTTTAAGCTTGATGGAGGTGTTGGTAGCAAACTAAAAACCTACCCCTAAGATAGTAGTGGCAAAGGAATAATTGGTGACCGTACAATGGATACCGCGCACGTTGTTGATTATAATGATGGCCATTGTTCTGTTTGACTAATTATCACGGTAATTACAACTGCTGCAACGCTCTGACGGATAGTGTAGATGTAGATAGAGTGATGGATAGTGTGATAGTGATAGATAGTGTAGATGTAGATAGAGTGATAAATATAGATATAGATAGATATATAGATAAATAGATAGTTATGTGCCGCAACACAATTTAAATTACATTTCATATAATTATACAGATGTTGGTTCATAATAAAATACGAAAATCAATTACAACGTAATATATAGCCTTACATTTCATGAATGAATTAGTAGATTAGTAGAGTAGATTGAGAATTTTAATGAAAGATAAATACATACTGATAACTAGATGTCAAGTACGGCTGGATATATATAAACAACTTTAAGTGAGTGACACCTTAATATTACAGGGATCACAAGTGCAAATAGCTGATTAGTATTAACCCCTTCACCACCATTACGTAATTGTCATCGTATTCTGGTTACCATTAGTTGATTGTCTTCAGTCTGTAATCTACCTATACGAATCAAATGGGTAGACACTATCTCATTAACCCTCTTAGTAACATATGTCCTTCTTAAACTGTATAACATAATTTAGCCAGAATCAAAGGTAAAGAGGCGTCATGGTACTGAAGGGGTTAAATATAAAAAAATACTGGCGCCATTCGTTACAGAAACATATATTTATCCATGTAATTTATCAAAACACTAGTCATCCAAATCTGTGTTCCTTGTGCTCCCTGTAGCCCACTGATCATATGGTTCTCCATGGGTGACACCAATATATCACAACCTCCATACAGCCCTTGCCCTTTGTCAGGTACCACATCCACCAACACATATATCCCCTTCTGTACCGGCGACGTCTTATTTTTAATTTCATTCTAGCTATATTTAGACGATTTTGTGAAGTTTAAGAAGGAGCTGTGGTAGTAAAAAGGGTTAATTAAGATACTTCGAAGCCTGTTAACCCTTTCACGCATTTATGATGCAGAGATTGACAGATTAGCAATAAGAAATATAGTTCTCTCGCTCTTATAATTACCTCTCCAAAATTAGTTTTCTGCTCACAGCTAACTCAAAGACAACTGCAGAGGTTGAAGTAACTAAACTAAAGGTTTCTAAAAAAAACTGATGGTAACAAAGGCTTTAAAGTATCCCCAATAGGCTCAAAATCGCGTTATATGTCGGAGAGGGTCAATTGCTGGAGGCCCATTTTAAACTGAATAAACTCGTCTAAAAGTAGCCAGAATATTGTTAAAATAGCGTCGCTGGTAAAGAAAGGGATATACTATAACCAGTGTATAATGTTGGCCACGGATTGTAAGTGTACAGTCACGATCAAAAGACGTATCCAACCTCCATAACTTACGGGGGAACACCGGATTTGTTTTATCTTAATCTCCTTTTCTCTTTCCCTGGCTTGTATCCATTCGGCCCCATTCAGCCAACTGTTTTAAGACGTTTATCCCCATCCAGGTGTCGATTTCTTCCTGGCGAGCGATAGCGAGCCAGCATTGTATGGAGGAATCCGGCTTCGCCGGAGAAATTTTTCTATCAAAAAATTTACAAATTTAGCTTGCTGTCAAAACAAAAATATATATATGCTGGCTTGCTACCGCTCGCCAGGAAAATATTGACACCTCAATAAAATCATTTAATAGTCACCAGAATATAATATAAAGTGTGTCACTGATACTGAATGGGTATTGATGTTAGTTCTTATTTCACGGTGAGATAATCAAACTTGCAATTACTTAGAGAGGGCCGGACTTGTCAACGTAACTGTAACCTGGGCCGAAATGTCCCGGGTGCCGAGGTCGTTCATTATAGTATTGGTTTATCCGGTGTTGTCACTAAAATGGGGTGCGTGGAGGTGGCAGCCATGGGGGGGCACTCTGCGTGGGGGGTTCGGTATTTTAACCCCTTCTGTACCGGCGACGTCTTTATTATTTAATCCTAGCTATACCGGTATTTAGACGATTTTGTGCAATTTAAGACAGATTTGGGATAGTAAATAGGGTTGTGTGAGATTACAGGAAGCCCTTTTTGAAAATGAATACAATCGTCTAGTAGTAACCACAATAAAGTTAATAGGACGGCACCGGTACTTAAAGGGTTAATTATTGGTTTATCCGGAGTTGTCACAAACATGGTGGGGGGGGGGGGGTTGGAGGGAGGGAAGGGGGGGGGGGAGGAGGTTACTGTTTGTGCTGGGTTTGATATCTTAAAGGGAACTATGTAAATTTTGCTAGACCCTATTCTCCCTCTTTAGTGTCAGATATGGTACCTTATCGATGGCGTTCTGATAGTCCAAGATAATTATGTCATTGGATGATGATAAAAAGTCAGATTCGTCAGTCATGACTTATTTGATCTGAAGGCTTGTTGACTATCTTTGATTAGCTTGTTTGATTCGAGGTAATCTACTATCATTATCTCTTAGCAATGCTTCCATGATTTCCCAATTATTGAAGTTAGACTAATTGGTCTATAATTACTTGGTTTAACCTTGTATGGTAGCGCTAATAAGTCATGTCTCGGCTGTCATTATGTTTGGCTCGATCTGTAATGTATCGATGTCTGTCAGATGTTGAATAGGGTGGGTAAGTGAAGAAACATGTCTGTATATCTCACTTGAAATAGATCAATTATGTTTAGATATTGCTGGTACCAATTATTGAACAGAATAAATTTGGTGCTGCAGACATTACTTATTTGGCGACTGTACCTTTGTTGTACTGTACTGTCTATTGATGTGATGTTCGCATTATTCCTGTCACTTGGCCCGGCCCCTTGCTGCATTGATAAGTTAAGGTGAAGGTAGTTGCTTTTTCTCCCTCATGTTTAGACCCATTAGCTTTGAGATTGTAAGATGTTAGTCCATTAGTATGGCGATTTTAAGACCTTTTGCACCATTTTATTTGTCAATATAAAGAACTTTCGTGCCATTTAGGTGTCTATTTTTTTTCCTGGTAAGCGATAGCGGCCGGCCTTCAGCCGGGACATTTTTCTACCAAAAAATGTATAAATTTATCTTGAAGGGGGGTCTAGGTGTGTTTTTTTAAGCTTGATGGAGGTCTAGCGAGGTTACTATATAATCAATCAATACAGAGATAAATAGACCAAAACATAAGCATAACCACCTTAAATAACTGTGTCAGAGGTAAGCTCTCTCCCCCTCAATAACTGTGTCAGAGGTAAGCTCTCTCCCCCTCAATAGTATTCATTATTAACACCTTAAATAACTGTGTCAGAGGTAAGCTCTCTCCCCCTCAATAACTGTGTCAGAGGTAAGCTCTCTCCCCCTCAATAACTGTGTCAGAGGTAAGCTCTCTCCCCCTCAATAACTGTGTCAGAGGTAAGCTCTCTCCCCTCAATAACTGTGTCAGAGGTAAGCTCTCTCCCCCTCAATAACTGTGTCAGAGGTAAGCTCTCTCCCCCTCAATAACTGTGTCAGAGGTAAGCTCTCTCCCCCTCAATAACTGTGTCAGAGGTAAGCTCTCTCCCCCTCAATAACTGTGTCAGAGGTAAGCTCTCTCCCCTCAATAGTATTCATTATTAACACCTTAAATAACTGTGTCAGAGGTAAGCTCTCTCCCCCTCAATAACTGTGTCAGAGGTAAGCTCTCTCCCCCTCAATAACTGTGTCAGAGGTAAGCTCTCTCCCCCTCAATAACTGTGTCAGAGGTAAGCTCTCTCCCCTCAATAACTGTGTCAGAGGTAAGCTCTCTCCCCCTCAATAACTGTGTCAGAGGTAAGCTCTCTCCCCCTCAATAACTGTGTCAGAGGTAAGCTCTCTCCCCCTCAATAGTATTCATTATTAACACCTTAAATAACTGTGTCAGAGGTAAGCTCTCTCCCCCTCAATAACTGTGTCAGAGGTAAGCTCTCTCCCCCTCAATAACTGTGTCAGAGGTAAGCTCTCTCCCCCTCAATAACTGTGTCAGAGGTAAGCTCTCTCCCCCTCAATAACTGTGTCAGAGGTAAGCTCTCTCCCCCTCAATAACTGTGTCAGAGGTAAGCTCTCTCCCCCTCAATAACTGTGTCAGAGGTAAGCTCTCTCCCCCTCAATAACTGTGTCAGAGGTAAGCTCTCTCCCCTCAATAACTGTGTCAGAGGTAAGCTCTCTCCCCCTCAATAACTGTGTCAGAGGTAAGCTCTCTCCCTCTCAATAGTATTTATTATTACGACCTTAAATAACTGTGTCAAAGGTAAGCTCTCTCCCCCTCAATAGTATTCATTATTACCACCTTAAATAACTGTGTCAGAGGTAAGCTCTCTCCCCCTCCATAGTATTCATTATTACCACCTTAAATAACTGTGTCAGAGGTAAGCTCTCTCCCCCTCCATAGTATTCATTATTACCACCTTAAATAACTGTGTCAGAGGTAAGCTCTCTCCCCCTCCATAGTATTAATTAGTACCACCTTAAATAACTGTGTCAGAGGTAAGCTCTCTCCCCCTCCATAGTATTAATTATTACCACCTTAAATAACTGTGTCAGAGGTAAGCTCTCTCCCCCTCAATAATATTCATTATTACCACCTTAAATAACTGTGTCAGAGGTAAGCTCTCTCCCCCTCAATAGTATTCATTATTACCACCATAAATAACTGTATCAGAGGTAAGCTCTCTCCCCCTCAATAATATTCATTATTACCACCTTAAATAACTGTGTCAGAGGTAAGCTCTCTCCCCCTCAATAGTATTCATTATTACCACCATAAATAACTGTGTCAGAGGTAAGCTCTCTCCCCCTCAATAGTATTCATTATTACCACCTTAAATAACTGTGTCAGAGGTAAGCTCTCTCCCCCTCAATAACTGTGTCAGAGGTAAGCTCTCTCCCCCTCAATAGTATTCATTATTACCACCTTAAATAACTGTGTCAGAGGTAAGCTCTCTCCCCCTCAATAGTATTCATTATTAACACCTTAAATAACTGTGTCAGAGGTAAGCTCTCTCCCCCTCAATAGTATACATTATTACCACCTTAAATAACTGTGTCAGAGGTAAGCTCTCTCCCCCTCAATAACTGTGTCAGAGGTAAGCTCTCTCCCCCTCAATAACTGTGTCAGAGGTAAGCTCTCTCCCCCTCAATAACTGTGTCAGAGGTAAGCTCTCTCCCCCTCAATAACTGTGTCAGAGGTAAGCTCTCTCCCCCTCAATAACTGTGTCAGAGGTAAGCTCTCTCCCCCTCAATAACTGTGTCAAAGGTAAGCTCTCTCCCCCTCAATAGTATTCATTATTTTAGAGTGGAACCCATCCAGACCCGAGATTATATTTACATTTACATTACTCAATTTACTTATCCCTTTCTGTACCAGCAGCTTTGTTTTAATTATATTCTGACAACTATTAGGCGATTTTATTCAGCTTAGGAAGGATTTCTACCCATAAAAAGGCTACAGACTATCTCAATATATTCTGTTAGCTACCATATATCCTTCATAAAGTCGGCTCAATGTAGCTAGCATATAATTAAAAAGACGTCACCGATACAGAAAGGGTTAACAGTTTTGCTATCACTGATGGTGACATTTCCAATGTTGTATGCTGATGTCTTATTATCCGTGGAACTTCCGTATATCTATTTCGTAAGTACAGATTCAAAATATTAATTGAAAACATTTGCAATATTGTTGTTGTACCATGTAGGCAGGAACACAAAGTGCTCCTCATCACATGGTGTTTATATTAATTTTTGTCAACTTGTTAAAGTATATTTTTTATCAATATTTGTGTTGACTGTTACAGACTGACCGTCTTTAACTAGTGGTTTAATGCCGCTTTATTATCAACTTACTATGATTTACGTAAATTAAGAATTACTTGGAATTTGCGGCACTCATCCAAGGCAGTAATTTCATATTGTTAGTTTCTCCTCCCTAATTAACCCCTTGCCGATTGAGGACGCACTTCTTTTTTGTTTTCCGGCTATTATTAGACGACTTTATTCAGATTAGGAAGGGTATATGGAAGTCAGGGTATAGGGAGATTGTAAACAACATTCTCAAAGGAGGGTCTTGGGGGTGTTTTTTAAAGCTTGATAAAGGACTAGGGAGCAAACTAAAAAAATACCAAAAAAATATGATATAATATATATATATTATATTATATATATATTAATAAAATAACTTTCCCTTAAATCTATCGAAATGTGTGGTTTGGAAGTTCGAAACCTTTGTTTCTGTATTTACCATAGAATATTAGCGTATTACGTCAATTCTTATGATTTTGTGATCGGACGTTGACAGATGTTCACCGATATTCATATTAAATATTAGATGTTTTTGGGTGAGGAGTATGAGATCTATATTTCTGTCTCTCGTCGGCTGTTTTACAAGTTGAGTCAACATATTATCCTGGATGAAGTTTATCATTTGGCGTGACGCAGCATAATTTCCGATCAGGTAATTTCAGTCAATAAGGGGGAGGATATAGCAGCCTAGGTAAACAGTTTCATCAGCAATTAGGGTTGTTTCTAGTATTCCATAATATTGGTGTCATCGGTAGCAATTGGTCTCGGTGGTCGGTATGCCGTAACGATAATAACAGTCTGGTTTGTTGTGCCTATTTTGACACTATTTCTGCATTACTTTCGGGGCGAGAGAGAAAGAGCGATAGAAAGTGTGAGATATAGTGTGTAAGAGAGAGATAGAGTGAGAAAGCGATGAGGGAAAGGGACAGTGATAAGGAATGAGATGAGGAAAGATGAAGACAGTAATGGAAGAATAAGGAAAGTGTGACGAAGGAGGCGCCGCAGAGAAAATATTATTGCCTGGGGTTGAGTAAAGAGAGAGAGAGAGAGAGAGAGAGAGAGAGAGAGAGAGAGAGAGAGAGAGAGAGAGAGAGAGAACAATAAGGAATAAACATACAATTAATTAAGCCCTAATTTCTGATACCCCTTTAATATAAAAATAAAAGTACAATCCTCATTATCCCTTGAGTCTTTAAGCCAATGGCATAATTCAGAGTATCATGGATCACATTTATTTTGTAATCAATAAACTGTTTAAACCCAACAATATCTAATACATGTGGATGAAGGAGACGAAATACAAAGCTGTCTGTAACAAGGGTCCCCCCAAGGTTGAAAAACCTGAATCAAAATCAAGGCAACGTAAAAGGAAATAATTATAAGGTGCGTTGGAATGAAGTGTGTTGTGTTTGTTAAGTGTAGTGAAACGAATAGTAGTAGAAGGTGTTCGTGAGACCTAGCTGGATTACTATCTGTGTAGGTGATACACAAATAGAAAGTGTGGAGAAAGCCAGGCAAATGAAACAGGAGTTCCAGCAACTCCTTAGCATAATATGCTAAGGAGTTGCATAAATTATGATGTCTGTGTAGCGTCCCCTGGGTACTGCCGTGCTCGATTGGTGCCTACAGTACAATCTCCCCCATGCAATAATTATTTAACTAACTACAGGACTTTAGATTCAATGTATATATTATTCATTCCAAAGTCATTACTCATTATGATGGTGGCTCATACCGATAATGAAATTAGATTGAATAGAGAGTAAATATAAATGCTTAGGAGAGCGAGGATTATTTGAAAACATAAATATTTCGGATAGAATAATTGATTTACGACATCGATAATTGTATTCACGGAATCTTTGTCCAATTTCGTTCACACCCAATCTCAATTATTGCTGTAAAAAATCTTATATAAAATAGTAAAGTTTGTCAAAATGTTTAGTTACTTATCGTGAGGAAAAACATTAAATTAATTTAGATGTTGAAAAATGCTATGCTTTACTGCAATTAAGGTGGCAGGGTATATGTTTTGGTATATTTAATCATTGATTTTTTAGTTTCCTCCCTAGACCTCCATCAATCTTAGAAAATTACCCCCTAGACCCCCTTTCGAGATAAATGTGTACATTATTCGGTAGGAAAATATCCCGGCCGCAGGCCGATTCCTCCTAAAATTAAAAGCTCGTTATCGCTTGTAAGGAAAAAAACGACACCTGATGCCCCTTTCCCACTGATGCGACTTCTCAAGATTTTCATCTCCGACACCAATAAATTGGCACATTCGTGACATGTCTTAAAAATCATGAAAAATCGTTTGACTCACAAGGCCTCTCAAGGGCCCTCGCGGGTCGTCGCAAATGTTCGGACTGTTCAAAATTTTGGACGAGGACTCACGAGGGTTCGTTGCCCTCGCAAGCATCGTCTAGCATCGCCGAGGGATCTGCGAGGCCTTCTGCGATCATCTGCGACATCGGCGAGACATCGCGGAGGGATTCGCACAAAAAAAACTTTGCAACGCCTGCTCACCGATCCTCTCAGATGCTCTGCTCGCCGATGCTCTTAGATGTTCCGAGAACATCGACATGCCAAAGAGCACCTTCCGGGAGGTGGATAAAAAAACATTATTAGGCCTATAGTGAACCTGTCAACCCTTTTTTCTATGCACCTCTCTTGGGGGGTTCACCTGTTTTTTTCTTCTCTTTCTCTCCTTTTCTCTCTTTCTCTGGTTTGTATCCATTCAGCCCCATTCAGCCAACTGTTTTAAGACGTTTATCCCCATCCAAGTATTGATATCTTCCTGGCAAGCGATAGCGAACCAGCATTAGGCCTATAATTATGGAGAAATCTGGCTTTGCCAAGGGAAAGAGAGAGGAAGAGAAATAGAAAAAAAAAACGAGGAGAGAGGGAGAGAAAGAGAAAACAAAACACAGCGAGGTGGGCTCAATGTTTGCGTTAAGGCTTAAAAATTGAGCCCACCTCGCCTTTTTTAGTTTTCTCTTTCTCTCCCCCTCTCCTCGTTTTTGGTTTGTTTTCTATTTCTCTCCCTCTCTCTTTGCCTTGTATCTGTTCGGCCCCGTTCAGCCTACTGTTTTAAGAAGTTTACCCCCATCCAGGTTTCAATATTTTCCTGGTGAGCGGTAGCGAGCCAACATATATATATTTTTGTTTTGAGAGCAAGCTAAACTTGTACATTTTTCGATAGAAAAATGTCTCCGACAAAACCCGATTTCTCCATATAATGCTGGTTCGCTATCGCTTGCCAGGAAGATATCGATACTTGGATGGGGATGAACGTCTTAAAACAGTAGGCTGAACGGGGCCGAACGGATACAAGGCAAAGAGAGAGGGAGAGAAATAGGAAAAAAAGAAAAAAAACCGAGGAGAGAGGGAGAGAAAGATAAAACAAAAACAGCAACAGTCAATGTTTGCGTTACGGCTTAACTGAGCCCACCTCGCATTTTTTGGTTTTCTCTTTCTCTCTCTCTCTCTTCTCGTTTTTTATTTTCTCTCTTTCTCTCCCTCTCTCTTTGCCTTTTATCCGTTCGGCCCCCATCCAGGTTTCAATATTTTCCTGGTGAGCGGTAGCGAGCCAACATATATATTTTTTGTTTTGAGAGCAAGCCAAATTTGTACATTATTTGATAGAAAAATGTCTCCGGCGAAGCCGGACATTGCCAATCTCCGAATTAAGGGGAGATGGGTCGTTTTTCTGGTCCCCTTTCTTCCTCATGGTTAACCCCATTAGTTTTCATATTTTAGGTAAACCTGACTTTTTGGACCGACAGCGATTTCAGTAAGTTTTATTTTGTTTTTTGTAATTTTTCCTTCAGATATAGTGTTGTTTTATACTGAAGAGGAGCGGAAATGAGTATTTACCCATTATCCAACAATCTAAAAACACACCCCCCACTAGTGGGGAGGGCTATGAAGTTCAGGGAAAATGAGAGGTTAAAAGGTTAAAAATACAATAATATAGCGTTTTGTATCAAAACTTGGCTGGGTTTTCCCAAATTGCAAACCCATACAACCCAATTTTGTGAATACCCGAGCCAACTTTTGACGAAAGCTGGCTCGGATTTCACGGGGTGGAGTGGGTAGCCTAATATTTCATGTTATAAAAATAGTCAACTTTGGGAAGACATTAGCCTAACCCAACAACCTTACCTAACCTATCCTTGTATTATGGGTGGGGGCTGCCGCCCCCACACCCCCGCTGGTTGGGTTAGACTATTTTTTTGTTTTTAATGTTCTAGGCTATTAGCCTAACCTAACAACCTTACCTAACCTAACCTAGCATATGGGTGGGGGCTGCTGCCCCCACACCCCCGCTGGTTGGGTTATTTTTTTTTTTTTTTTTTTTTTTTATGTGGTATTAGCCTAACTTAACAACCTAACCTAACCTAACCTAGTATATGGGTGGGGGCAAACCGCCCCCACACCCCCGCTGGTTGGGTACTGGCTGAAAAACTTATTGTTTTACAGGAGCCTAGGCCTATACATGTATTTTAGCGTTTTTTTTTTTCTTCTTCCTTATAATACATTTCAGCTCTTAATGCCATATATAGCAATGATGTATTGGTAAATCTACAGTAATACTACCCCTCCCCCACTACCCCCCACCACCTCCCCCTTTCAAAACACGCCTTTTAGCGTGTTTTTGGATGGTTCAGCAGACGCGGAAACTGGAAAAAAACGTATTTTGATAAAAAATTATCACCAACCAGATCAGAGTTTTTCAGGTAATTTGTTGTTGTTCTTTATTTTTTATTTGATATTCAGTGTTGTTTAATACCGAGGACCGTCACATTTTAGTATTTTTAACATTAGCCTAACTTAACCTAACCTAACCGAAAACTAACCTGGGAAAAACTAAATAAGATGGTCACCAATTTTCCCATGGATTTTTGTATTTTTCCCTGTTAGTTTTCATCAATATATAGTGTTTGGAAATAATTGCAACCCTCGGCGAAACCGTTTTCCCCATTATACAACCATCTTAAGACACGCCGCCCGATAGTGGGGAGGGCTATGAAGTACAGGGAAAATGAGGGGTTAAATGCGTAAAACGGCGATTAAAACATATTTTAGCAAAACTTGGCTCGGGTTTTAAGGTATTTCCAAGGCCTAAAACCCAATATTTCGGAAACCCGAGCCAAGTTTTGGCCAAAGCTGGCTCGGATTTTGAGAGTTTGTAGACAACAAAATTACAGTAACCTCATTTAGAAATTTGGCTCAGGTTTCCCGAAATTGCAAAGGCATAAAACCCGAATTTTGGAAAACCCGAGCCAAGTTTTGGCAAAACTTGGCTCGATTTTGCGAATCGAAAAAGACTTCACTACATGTCGGAAATCGGCTCATGATTTCCCTAATTGCAAAGCCATATAACCAGATTTATCAAAAACGTAGCACTTATTTAAATCATAAATATCCAGTAACATAGACCTAGTACATTGGATACAAGCCTAATCCACACCTAACACCTACAATGTGTCCGTAGTACCTAGTAGGCCTACATGGGATACAACATGGCGGTTGGGCCGGCGCCCATTTAGTAGCCTACCGGTATTCGGCCGTGTCTGTAAATACGAATGCGAGGAACTTCGAGCGAATTCCTGATCAAGCGGATGCACAATCTAATCTAATTAACCTAATCTAATTAACCTAATCTAATCTAACCTAACCTAACCTAACCTAACCTAACCTAACCTAACCTAACCTAACCTAACCTAACCTAACCTAACCTAACCTAACCTAAATGCGCCTCCGCTCGAATATGGATTCGCTCGAAGTGTCCAGATACCGTAAATACTACCGCAACTACGAATCTTGTTTCTCAAACCTAGTTTATTAACCTAACCAAACAACCCAACCTATCGACAGAGATGGGCAGGTGGAGTGGACTAAAAAGCTGGTGGACAGACCTCGGGAGACAGGTGAAAATAGCGTGTGTACGAATCGGTGCCGTCTATAGGAAGGTATTGACAACCATGTTTCGACAAAATTCCATTTTAGTACTATATATTTTTATTAGGTTTTGCCGAGGCTTAAAACACATTTTCATATTATGTTTAGAGCATATAAAATCCATATGCGTGTTCAAATATTGCAAAATAATTGGTGACCAACTTATTTAGTTATACTCTAACCTGTCTCGAGACCGGTCTAAACCCAGCTCATGTTCCCTGTTTATGGGTGCACGACGGTCTAAACCCAGCTCACGTTCCCTGTTTATGGGTTCGCGAAGGTTTGTAATACTTCAATGTATCTATTTCAAGTGAAATATACATTTCCGCGCATCATCAAACCATACTAAGTCTACTACTAATAATATTAACCCATTAGTACCAACAGAATAGCGACAAAATAGGGGTAGTATAACTGTAGATTTATCATATAAAGCACTGTACAAACAAAAGAATCTCTCTATAACATCTCGCTATCGATGGTGGTATAAATATAATTAGTACACTACTGGCAAAATATATGCTGATTTCAATAAGTCATGGGGTGGGGGATAGAGGGGGCAAAGTCCCCTCTACCCATCCTGTATCCGAAGGCCACTAATAGGACTATGATTACTAAACAAAACAAAACAGTAGGTCAAATTGGATTTTAGGTCACGTATGTGTTTTTTGTATTATAATCCTATTTCTCCTCAGTTTCTTAATTGATTAGTGTGTTTTAAGGTGTTTTTCCTTCTGGAAATTCATATTTACCCATTATTTTGCAATATCAAAACATGCCCCCTAAAACCACATTTTGTCATTACCCTAACCTAACAACCTAAGCTAACCTGAGGGCTGCCGCCCCCAGACCCCCACAGGGTTAGTATTGATATAGAATATGACAAAATACTAAAACTACGGTAACAAAATGAAACATATTAGTTCTCAGCTGATCCAAGATGGCCACCATCACCCTTATTTAACCCACAAAGTCTAAGAAAAAATAATTTAATATGCAGCGGTAAAGACATATATTGTGGTGACTATACTCTAATACAAAGCTATAGTATACATTTAGAACATTATATCCCATACGTGACCTAAAATCCAGTTTGTCCCAAAACCGTAACCATTCCGTCAATATATAAATACAACACAAATAATTAACCTAATAAATTGTCATATTTCTATATTAACCACTCAAAAACAATCACAACATTAAATATGGACTTACTGTTAGCCAGCGATAGACAGGGATAAAACACATCCACACTACAACAGACCTTGGACAACTGAAGGTTGATATAATCATAAGGGAAAAACTGACCTTAAATCTAAACTAAAAGTTAAGAGTTAGTTGATTACACTCTGGGACAGTGATCGTGGCTTTAAGTTTTGTGAAGCTATCCCAAATTGAACCGAATCTTCTTATTATGGTCGGTTTACTTTCAGCTGACGGTAAATTGTCATGTCTTCACCTTGAATACTCACCTAGTATGAAGACATTATAGCGAATTATGATTTGAATTTAGAAAACCTGGTATTCATGATGCAGAGTTGTAGTTGTTTCACATGTTTCCTATAAGAATCGTGGAATCAGTTGGAAGGGATCCAATTTATGGTTCTTTATCAATTATTTACATGACTGTGGGTTGTTTATACTGAGCGAGGGTTCATATTTTGCCGGGATTTGTGTCCTAGGGTGTACAGTCGTGGACATTAGTTCTAAATACACATGGAAGCCTCTAATTGGTTTAATGAACCACCGAAATTCAAATAGGCCTATAAGGTAGATAATTAATAAGAAGATTAATTTAAGCTCGAGACAGCTTCAAAAATATATGTATCGCCGTTATTGTCCATGGCTATACAGTAGGTAGCGCCAGCGAACTTGACAATAATCTTGACCTCTTAACTTCTTATAACCGAAATAAATGAAAGCAATCGGGCTGATGTTTTTATCATTTGGGAAGAGTTCACCTGGAAATAGGTGTGAATATTTACAGGCAGTTTGTTCTAGGCCCTTTTGAGTTACAGAGAGGTCAGGGGTCAAGATTATTGTCAAGTTCGTTGGCGCTACCTATTCTATCAACGACAAAAGTTGGAATGAGTTGTGTTACCGGGCAACACGTAAGTTGATGTCAAACAGCGGGCGTGTGGGGGTGGGGCCATAATACTAGAATAGGTTAGGTAAGGTTGTTAGGTTAGGCTAATGTCCTTTCAAAGGTGTATAGTAAACACTAGGATATATCCGGTCAGATATAGGTGATACGCCCGATAACACAACTCTTGCCCAAAAGTTCGTTCCCCAAACCAAAAAACTGAGTGAATTCGAAACACCTGGGCTTGACAAACAAAGCCGTTGAAAGAAGTACCATTCACACCCAATAAATGCTTCGTTTTGTTTATCCCCGAGTGTTCCGGATTCACACAGTGGCTGGCTAAGGGAAGGAACTTTTTTCGTTGATAATACAGTGCAGTACGGTTATGGCTGGAAACATGTGAATACATTTCTTCGACATTGAACGATACTTTATGAAAATATATTCCCCAACTCACGGGGATAATGTTTTGTATGTATTCATCAGAGTTTCATATGGATATTTTTGTATTATTATTATTATTATTATTATTATTATTTGTATTATTATTATTATTTCTTATTACAATATAGTAGTACCACCATTATTATTGAGAGCAGGCTGTTGTCCAGTGGTTGGGGTGTGTGACCGGCAACTTTGTGGTTCGAAGCTCACTATACCCTATTCCAAGTAAGAAGGCCAAAAGTCTTGAACATTAACATCACAAACGACTAGACGCAGACGTTTTTTTTTTTATTCACAGACTCCTTTGAGAATCTGTTGAAACCAATGGACCCCCTCCCAGGAAAAACACAGATACAACATTTTGCATGCAATGCACACACTTATTGTATTGATCATTGACTGCCTCCTACACTAAGTGTAAAATATCCTTAAAACCACTTAAAACCCTTCCAACTAACTTTATGATATACGCAATGTACTACAATAGTCCACAGTTGATTAAATCAGTAGATAAAAACATAAAACAAAAAACATCATAGCTAAAATTGAACTAACATAACAAAAGTCAGGAGTTCGTCAGAACATACTTCATCTTTACACAGCCGTAATTCAAAATTGAAATGCCTTACTATAAATTGTGTATACGAAATAACTAGAACAATTTATCTTCTATCGAAACCCATAAACAGAATGTATATATTTTTAGTATTTGTATTTTGTTATTTATTTTTTGTTAATTAATATTTTTGGAACGGTACTCAGCCATCGACGGGTGGTACCGGCGAGCTACACTCACTCCGTATTTTAGCTACGGCGGTTAATTTTATTGATAAGATATATAGGTATGTATTATAGCACAGCCGATAGAGTATTTATCTTGTAATACTATGGTCTTAATACCACTTTACAATAATATACACAAACACACCTTCACTAGTTGTCAGCTTCAGTAGGACTGAGAGACTCGCTCACAGTTACCACCGCTGTCTCGAGTCGGTATAAACATCCTGATCGCTTCACGTCTAATACAGATATTTAGCGGCCCTTCACGGACCCCCTGAAGCCTGTCCATGGATCCCAGGTTATGAACCTTACCTTACGAACTTTACGGTGATACTGGACGCAGGTCTTGTTAGTCATCTAAGTCCAGATCTTCATCATCCCCCGAGTTTAAGCTAATGTAGCGGCCCGGGGTGGTTGTAACTTTTTCCTCAAAGTTATATTTAATAGCCTTATTTCCCCAAAACTTATCAAGGAGCTTTTCAAATGAGAACACATTTTTTGCCTCAATCACTGCATTAGGTAAGCTATTCCACACATTCACAACTCTTGAAGAAAAAGACATCTGCCGCAGCTTTGTCCTACTTCGTTCCTTAGCCAGTTTCTTGTTAATGCATCGAGTTGGTCCTTCATTTCTTGGCAGATTGAAGTTCACTACTGGGTCATACATGCCATTCACAATATTATAAACCTCAATCATGTTTCCCCTTACTCGCCGATAAGCCATTGAAGGTACCGGTATATCTAATGCTTTTAATCGTTCTGGGTAACTGAGAGACTTCATTCCCGGTACCAACTTCGAGGCTCTTCGGAGGACATTTTCAACAATTTTAATGTCTTTCATCTTGTACGGTGATCACACTGACTGGGCATACTCCAAGTGGGGCCTGACTATTATTTTGAAAAGGGTTCAGAATTTAGGTACATCTAAAGACACAAAGGATCTTATCATTCCCAATATCTGATTTGATTTGTTCACTTTTTCATGTATATGCTCCTCAAATGTTAGATATCTATCTGTTGTTACTCCAAGATCCTTTTCATGATTGACCATCTTTATTTCTGTACTTTCATTATTCTGCATCTTTAGGTAGTAGCCAGTTTCTTCCGGTGCTGTATGCCTTATGTGTATGTTAAGGTGCTTGCATTTCTCTGGGTGAAAAAGGAGACTATCTTCCGACCAATCTTGGAGTGCGTTGAGATCTTCTTGTAGTGCAGCTTGATCTTGTTTTGTCTTAATCCTTTTACTAGAGTAATCGAGCTAATATTTCTATTATTTGGAAAGGGTTAACCAGGGAATAGATGTGGAAATTTACAGGCCATTTGCTCTAGCCTATCTTTGAGTTACAGAGGTAATGGTTCACGATTTCTGGCCTGTGGTTTGATACTCGCTATAGTCTGTTCATTTCCAGCTGATGGTAAACTGTCATGTCCACAGCTTGATTACTCAGTTATGAATATTTTGTAGGGAATTATGTTGTTAATAATGAAAACCTGGTACTAATATGAGGCAGGGACAGAGTAGTTACATATTTTCCCATTAACCCTTTGAAGAAGAAAAATTCTAGATTAATTTAGCCAGTTTTAGTGGTGTTTTAATTTACAAACCTGGTGTTTATTTTTGAGAAAAATATTATGGTAAACACTTATAAATCAGTAATATACCCCGAGAATTAAAAAAAAAAAATCACAAGTGGGGAGGGCTTTGTAGCTCAGGGAAAATGAGGGGTTAATAATAGTTTAACGGACAAATTGGATTTTCGGTCACGTATGGGATATAATGTTCTAAATGTGTACTATAGCTTTGTCATAGAGTATTAGTCACCGCAATATATGTCTTTACCGCTGCATATTGAATTATTTTTCCTTAGACTTTGTGGGTTAAATAAGGGTGGAAGGAATCATTAAGAACATCTTGGATCAGCTGAGAACTAATATTTTTCATTTTTTTACCGTATGTTTAGTATTTTCTAAAATATATTCTATATCAATGCTAACCCTGGGGGCAGCAGCCCCCAGGTTAGGTTAGGTTGTTAGGTTAGGGTAATGAAAAAATATGGTTTTAGGGGGCATGTTTTAATATTGCAAAATAATGGGTAAAAATGAATTTGCAGAAGGAAAAACACCTTAAAACACACCAATCAATGAAGGAACTGATGAGAAAAAGGATTTTAATACAAAATACACATACGTGACCGAAAATCCAATTTGACCAGTTTAATGAGTGAATATGGATACAAACAAATTGTCCACACCTTTAATAGTAAATTATTACGGAAACTCTAGCCAACATTTGTACTCACAAAATGTAATAAAGACATACAATACGATAAATGCGGGTCGATCCACACTCGAGCTTCACCTGTTCTTGATCTTGATCTTGATTCTTGATTTAAGGGCTTTGAGGGCAGAGCCCTCAAATCCGCAGCGGCCTCCCAGTGAGGAGGCTCAAACGTGGGCTGCAGAAGGGCAACAAGTACACTCCCAGGACTCGAGGATGGAAGGGAAGATGAAGTGATGGACGATGGCACCCGACAGAAAGAAGACACGTGATGAAGTGAAAAGACGAGGACGGAGGGGCCAACACCAACCCCAGAAGCTGAAGGCGTCCCTGGCACCGACGGAAAGGTGGGGCCCACTATGGAACCCCGTAGAATGCCGAGGATTTGCCGATACCAGAGACGACCACCGTGGGTGTTGCATCCCTCTAGTGGGCAGAGCCACGTGTTACAGGTCACAGGGAAGCGCCGGCCCCTACCAACCAGAGAGGATAAAAGATGGCACAGAGTGAAGCTGGCACAGTCAAATGATCAGAGGATGACGAAGGCATAGCAGGGTAGCATGGTGGAAGGGGATGAAGCCGGGGGGGAGAGGCTGCTGAACCACCGACGCAGCAGACAATCACCGGGACTGACTGAAATTCCCCCAAATAAAGCCGCACATTGTGCCGGGCACCGGGGACGTCCGACCGCGACCGCGATCCAGCAGAAACTCCCGTCACCTGTACCTCAGCATAAACACACGACTGCAGGCTGACCACTAGATACACCTAAGCCTACCCAAGCATAACGTAGGCCAATTGATTTACCCAAATGTAAGCAAATAACACGAAATTGCGGCAACATTTGGCTCGGGTTTTCGTATGTTTCAAGGGGGCCTAATTAGGGATCGTTATGGATACATGATGGGTTGAGGGGGCTCTGCCCCCCCTCACCACCCCAGGACTTATTGTAATCATCATCTATGTTGCCAGTAGGGGGCATTACCAAGAGTGAGATATGATAATCCTGCACACGAGTTGGTATGAACGGACCTCCGAAACCGGCCAGTTAATCAACAAACCAGGGAGACGAATTCATGAAGTGACTTTACTCATACTGGCGCCTCTAACACAAAGTATTGTGCACATATTGGTAGGTAATGGACTAGTACCTACATTGTGTTTCACGGGTAGGATTACCGGAAATTGAGTTCACCGGCAAAGACTGGTGGAAAATGGGAGGAGAGAGAAATTGAGGATAATACCTGCAAGACGTAATTGAAGGTAAAGAGAAGGATGCAATCAGAGCGAGATAAAGTAGGAGGGACGGTCCGTGGGGGGTGGGAGAAGATCAAGGATTGTCAAGTTCTTTATATTGACATCAAGAACTAAACGAAAAGTGTATCTTATATCTTTTAATAATATATATTATATATAATATATATATATATATATATATATATATATATATATATATATATATTATCAAAATATATATATATATTTTCTGCGTTGGAAATTTTATTATTCAAAGTTTCCAGGTCTCTGATGAGTTTTCGCTGGGTGGCAGGAAGTAGATGAAGGAGATGAGCAAAATTCATGGTGATACAGGGTTACATTAATGTACAAGAAGATACAGGATATACGAAGCGTTTCACTGGACAACCAGCATTATCAAGTAAGGATGGAATGATATAAAAGGTAAACAGGAAGGGTATATATAGAGGGTGGAGGATCAGAGGAGGCGAAAATCAGGGGGCAAAAGTCTGCTATTGGTGGAGGGGTATTCTAGGAGAGAGAAAGGGAGAACCGCTTCACGTAGGAGATTACCTATACTCGAAGCTTTATATATCGAAGCCTTACATCCCAACATCAACAACCAAACTCTGGACCTTCAGATCCTTCCTTCTGCCAAAAGGCACTTTCCTACAAGACCTAACACCCCCCCTCGCCCCCCGGTGCCCTTGATGCAGCCCCCCGCGCTACCTCCTTCAGATTCGTCTTCCGCAGGCGCCACACAACTTAGGCCACGCCCCTCGACACGCAGCCAATCAGCTTCGACCCCACCAACCGACCACCATCCCGCATCCAGTGCGCATGCGTGAAGCGGTTCTCCCTTTCTCTCTCCTAGAATACCCCTCCACCAATAGCAAACTTTTGCCCCTGATTTTCGCCTCCTCTGATCCTCCACCCTCTATATATACCCTTCCTGTTTACCTTATATCGCTAGTCAACATGGTTTCGTCAGCAAAAAAGGCACAAATACAGCCACAGCAATCATATATGAAACTGTTTCCCAAGCAAAGGCCAGGAATAATCAATGTCACGTAATTCTTAGAGATGTAAGTAAAGCCTTCGACAAGGTATGGCATATGGGCCTGAAATATAAACTACTACAACTTAATCTGCCAAGCCATATTGAGTCAATATTGTGTGATTTCCTAGAAGATAGAAAGGCACACATCCGCATTAAAAACCACTTAGGCCCACCAATACAACTACTCAGTGGTGTCCCACAAGGCAGCATATTATCCCCAATATTATACACAATATATACCATGGACCTCCCACTACCTGCTATCGATTGCACTACAATTCAATATGCAGACGACATCACCCAGATAATTACATACCCAGGCAAATCACGAAGACTTATGGCGGAAAAAGTAGGCTTAGAAATCAATAAAATAAACGAATTCGAAAAGAGATGGAAAATAAAAACCAATATGACAAAATTTACCATACTTCCAATTGCTACCTCAAAGGAAGATGACATAATTGTAGAAGGAGATTTATTAGATACACACCAGGAAGGGAAAACACTGGGACTAAAATTGACTAGGGGAGGCATAGTAAAACATGTGACAAGTTTAATTAACAAAGGAAAGGCATCCCTAGGAAAACTTTACAGATTTGGTGACCTCTCAGAAAAAATAAAAACTCACCTAGTAAAAGCTCTAGTACTTCCTGTCTTGGAATATCCAGCTGCACCATTATCCACCCTAAGCAAAACACAAACACTGAGGCTGCAACGGATACAAAATAAAGCGCTCAGATATGCACTTAATGAAAGATATCCATACAACAGAAACACCAGACAGTTGCACGAAATAGCTAAGACAGAAGCTATGAATGTCAAACTATTTAGAAGAACAAAAAATATATGGTCTACGTTAGAAAGATTAAATGACCCAAATTATGCAACCATAGTAGAGAACAGACCAATTAGGAAACACTCATGGTTTCCCCCTTCAATAATAACCAACTTAAATCAAGAACCAAACCCAATATATGTATGAACACTGAAAGCCGCTAACAAACTAGCAAATAAGTACAATTCAGTAAAGTTGAATGCTTAAGTATGCAAAACGAATAATGGAAAAAAAAAAAAGTCCCTTGTAATTATGAATAATATTAGATATCTCTGTATTATGTTATCATGAATTTGTTAAGTATGTACTGTCCCCAACAAAAATATTATACTCTAAGTACTAATGAATGATAGACTGAACAAATGAAAGCATGAATGAATGAACTAAAAAAAAAAAAAAAAAAAAAAAAAAAAAAAAAAAAATGTCCCTTGTAATATGTCCATGTGTATGAACATTGTCGTGTCCCTGCATATACTACCATGACCTCTGTTAAATATGTACTGTCTCCAACAAAAATATCATACTCTAAAGTAATAATGAGTGATAGCATGAATGAAGCCACAATGAATGAATGGGAAAGTGGAAAGAATGAAAGAGTGAATGTAATAATTAACAAACAACAAATATTCATAAACAAAAATCCATAAAACAATAAAAATTTCCCTTGTACACTGTATATATTTAAGTTCTGTACCGTCTCTGACAAAAATAATAAGTTATAAGCTAAGGTGAATGAATGATTAAAATAAATGGATGAAATCAGAATGAATGAAAGCAATAATTATGATGTAAGACATGAGAAAAATTGAGTTAACTAAGCTAAAAACACCCACTTGTCGAGAATTCTCCAATCAGAGCTAGGGTCGCAAAAAATGACTGACACATGAATACTCGCTCGTCATTGGTCAGTGAGATGGAGAGAGAGAGAGCCTTGCGGGATAAGTTCCGGGGGCGCTCTCTCTCTCTCACTCTCACTCTCACTCTCTATGATAAAGCATGCTAATTACAATGAATTCGTCCCTGTTAAAAAAAAAAAAAAAAAAAAAATCAATAAAAGAAAATATATATAATTATTTGTTTTTAGTTTTTAAGACAAATAAAATAAAAAAATCAATAAAAGAAAATATATATAATTATTTGTTTTTAGTTTTTAAGACAACTTATCAAAACACCAAAGAGTAATAACAACACAAAATAAATAATTATAACACCGGAACGATGCTACAATGCATATGAAAACAAACAAATGCAAAATTAAAAACAAAGTGCAAACATGGAGGCAGGAAATAAAAAAAGTGAATATAAACATGAAGCTGGTGGTATGTTCTGCTCACGGAATATATATGAAATATAATTTAAGTCTTAACCAAGAATAGCAAAGTGGACGGCCCACTATCTCTTAATCTCCAAGTTTACTTCATATTTCTAATCTTTTTCTTCTTTATCCACTGATAAAACTCTATTTTCATCCCCCCTATTCTATCCCCCCCTCACGCTTTTATATCATTCCATCCTTACTTGATAATGCTGGTTGTCCAGTGAAACGCGTCGTATATCCTGTATCTTCTTGTACATTAATGTAACCCTGTATCACCATGAATTTTGCTCATCTCTTTCATCTACTTCCTACCACCCAGCGAAAACTCATCAGAGACCTGGACACTTTGAATAATAAAATTTCCAACGCAGAAATTGCCATTTCTTTCAACTATTCTACAGATATTTTCACAGCAATTGTTCCGAGGAACTTGCTTCAATTGTGCCGCCTCTCCACACTTTCCCCGTAGAACTAGGGCAGCTGAGAGCGCCCATGAATTTACACTTTCTCCTCCACAATGCAGAACTTCTGCTTATCAGAATTCATTTATCCCCAGAGCTACTACTCTTTGGAATTCACTTCCCTCGAATTGCTTTCCACAAACTTACAATCTACAAATGTTTAAATCCAGTTGTTACAAACATTTTATGAATGGAGGATGCCTTTAGGCACATGGACCTTTTTGTTTTATCTGTGTTTTTCCTTCCTCCGTTCATTGTCTCTTTAAAAAAAAAAAAAAAAAAAAAAAAAAAAAAAAAAAACTTCGTATGTATTAAAGAAAATATATACATATATATATATATATATATATATATATATATATATATATATATATATATATGTTTATGTAATTCTATGATAATGCGGTTAGGTTATGTCAAGATAACGTTTAGCTTGCAGTAGTTTATGTTAGGTTGAGTTTAGTAAATGTAAATTAGTTTTTAGAATTAAGATTAGGTTAGGTTAGTATTGGGTCATATTAGTATTTGGGGAAAATATGGTAAGCCCATATTAAGTGAGTGTAGGGTGAAATTAATACTAAAACACTATTTATTTACTTTCCATTCGAAATTCCCATCTGACTTCCCCTTCCCCTCCTCTTAGTTTTGCCTTTCTCCCAAAAACCCAGACTTTTTAGCTGTATCTGAGGGGTGAAAAACGTATAGTATGTTCTGGGAACACAGGGAGAGAGAGGGAGAGTGTGAGGTGGATAGAAGGAAAAAGTGAAATGGGGAGCAGCTATGTTACACCATCTGTTGGTTTCCTTTATATTAACAAACATAGACCATTGCGGTGGTGTAAAAACACTTTATTGTTATTATTCTGCATGTGATCTAATGTTTTTCTTGATTTAGTTATAGGGATATGGGTATAATAACGAGCACATATACAGAGCGCAGAAATAATTAAACTTTCAACTGCACACAAAAAGGGACAAGTTTCAACATAGAAGATAGGGGGTTGGTTAAGGTTGGATCAATGGTGGCTGACGGCTGATAGAGGTCATGAACCCGGAACGCCATGTCTGTATGGCACACAGTGAATGAGACTGATTGGAGAATTGGGAAAACACTGGGTGCCTGCAGAAACAGATAATTCAATTATTTCTGGTCAATACCAAGTGTATACTGTATATAGAGCTACATATGCCTGTTGTAGCCTCCAGTTGTTAGACATTTGTTAATACAACATCAAAACAAACACTTGTTTTTTGTTTAAACATATCACAGATAAAATGTACTGAAGAGGCAGATAGTCGCATAGTCTACACTGCAGTCAATCTCATAATAACCTAAATTATATTAACTTATGGAGTGCTGTGGGTATTTAATCATCATATTTTCGAATTATCCCTAGGTTGTTAATGTTAGTATGTTAATTAAGAGGTGGTGGTCTAAAGCCGCCAGGTTGGTTGATCATTCAAGTATAGTCCCTCTGTGGCAGTAGGAATGGCATTATCCTACTAAAAGAATAACAATGTTCAGTTACCCAGTTTACTATATTGGCAAGGGTCACACTGGGTCCCTGTGTTTTGGAGGAGGCTAAATATCTGTGGAATCTTTGTCCACTCACATCAAAACTAACACCTTTATCCTGGAGAATTAATACAATGAGGCAGTCGTAAATATAAATTGAATGCTCTTCTAGGCATGTGTATTTGCCATGAAGGGGAATCGATTAATTTGTAAATGCTGATCGACATTGATGGAGAGAGAAATTTTGATTGTGCGGTAATTGACTGTACAATAATGCACTCTTCGACAACATTTGTACTACATGCACAAACTAATGTTTACAGTCATTGTCGTAACTGTGTGATTTACATAATATAATTTACATAAAACAAAAACAGGAACAGTACACGGAAGGGAAAATAGTGATGGAGTAAATACTAATAGAACATAACGAAAACAAGGCAACAAGCAACAAATACTTTAGTAATCCTTACGAGGAGTTGTAGTTAATCTACCCTCATATTATGTGAACACACAAGGAAGGATAACAAATATACAGTGATGATAATAGTGGATGGTGATGACACTGATGAAGAACAAGACTAAGATTTCTCACAACGATAAACAAGAAGAAATTGGACGAGGAACGAGTAATAATGCACCTAATACACCCCTTCATCACGGTGATCAAAACACTTGGGGAGACAAAAAATACTAGTAAAATTGTTTCACGAACTTGTAATGCCTTCTCTCTCTCTCTCTCTCTCTCTCTCTGATGGTTTCCCCAAGTAATCATAGATGTAGTTTGTCTAACATGGTCTCTATGCTGGATGCGGAAGGGTGACCATATAGTTTTTAATAGGTTTTTCTGTCTTCTCATGATGCGCTTGAAGCATTTGGTGTGAATGATTTTCATAGGTTGAATGTGAGTTCTACTGAGCATCCAGGACTCTGAAGCAGATATAAAAAGAAAATCACTACTACCACCACCAACCAAGACAAAACAGCCACCAACAAAAACACCGCCAGAGCCACCAATAACAACACCATCACTACCACCACCAACAACACCGCCACCGCCACCAATAACAACCCCATCACCACCAACAACAATAACAACTCTACCACCAACAACAACACCAACATTAATACTTTACTGCCCTTGGTGTCTGTTTGCCTGTCGTTCTGTCTGTGTTGGCAATTCTCTGTTTGGCTGTTGCCCTATGTTTTTCTGCACATTATATTTAGCATTTTTGTCTGTATATGGACCTGTATGTGTGCTTGTATATTTGGCTATGAGTCTGTTTTTATGTTCAACCCCTTGAGGATCTATCACGTATTTCATTTTACTTATGGATACTCTTAGACGATTTTATATAAATTAGGAAGGGTATATTAATGTCAGAGGGTTAATTGATAAAGTGTTTACCCTTTTAATTGCAACAGAGCCTTCCTAATCTTTATAAAATTGTCTAATGATATAGCCAGACTACACTGTGAAATGCGTCATAAGCCTCAAGGAGTTAATTGTTGTCATGTAGATCTGTTTGTCCGGTTGTTTACATTTGGGGATGTTGATAATGAGTGATGGAGTATGTCTGTCTGTCCAACTGGCTGTCTGTCTGTGTCTGTCTTGGTTCCCTGACTGTCTGTCTGATGATAGTGTCTTTCTGTCCGTCCAACTGGCTGTCTGTCTTACTTCTCTGTCTGTCTGTCTGATGATGGAATATGTATTTCTGTCCAACTGGCTGTCTATCTGTGTCTGTCTTACTTCCCTGTCTGGCTGTCTGATGATAGAGTGTCTTTCTGTCCGTCCAACTGGCTGTCTGTCTTACTTCTCTGACTGTCTGTCTGATGATGGAATATGTATTTCTGTCCGACTGGCTGGCTATCTGTGTCTGTCTTACTTCCCTGTCTGGCTGTCTGATGATAGAGTATGTCTTTCTGTCCATCTGGCTGTCTGTCTGTGTATGTCTTACTTCTCTGTCTGTCTGTCTGATGATGGAGTATGTCTTTCTGTCCGACTGGCTGTCTATCTGTGTCTGTCTTACTTCTCTGACTGGGCGTCTGTTCGTCGGTGTGTCTTCGCTCTGTGTGCCTACCGAAATGTTTTCTGACTGTCCTTAAGTCTCTCTATATCTAAATTCGCCAAGGTAATGGGCAGAACATCTTAAAATCTGAAAACTAATGGGGCTAAACATGAGAGGGAATGGGGGCAGATCAATAAACCATCTCCCATGTGTATGTGTATCAATAATCAAAAGGCTGCCGGTAGCTTTTATAAAACAAAATGTAACTTTTAAAGATAAACACATTAATTATGCATTCATAAAGGCAAATATTACTAGCAACGGTATAAGGATTCGGAAGAAATTGAACAAAAACAAAAAGCCTGCCTCTATCTCTCTCAGTATTATACAACTTTAAGCGTGTGCAATATTTCACATTGAACTTTACTTGATTACTAAGAAACATCAACAGTTTCTTAATATTGGCAGAATAAAAAGTAGACTTATTTCCAGTAAATTACTAATATTGTTTCCATTAATCCCTCCGTCTTGTTAATTGTATTCTGGCTACTATTAGACGATATTATTCAGTATATAAAGGGCCTCCAGCATTTATCAGGCTTCGACCTATTGCACTTACACCTTCTTCCTAGCACAGATCCTTCTAAAACTGCACACAATTGTCTTAACATAGCTAAAATAGAAGTAAAAAGATGTCGCAGGTACAAAAGGGGTTAATGGGGAATTGTTAGTTTTCTGGACCTCCTTCGCCCTAATGTTTAGCCCCATTAGTTTTGATACTTTTAACCCTGGATCACTATCGCTCCAAAAGTGAGATATTCATCTATCACTGTTGCACATTTGCTACTGCCACTTTAAAAATCCATATCTCCATAACCATTTGGTATTTTTCATTATCCTTCCTACACAACATTAATCTATCATTCCTTAGTATACTCTCAGGTTTAAGGCAAAAGTAAGTTATTCTATCATATTTAATTAACAAAATATATATAGCCACAATATATTCAAATGCCAGCATCAAATGTGAAAGTTTTGCAAAATTGGAAATATTTCCTATCAGGTTTCAGAGCCTCTAGTCCAGCATAGGCCTACCCTACCCAAACCAATATGGCCGATCCTGTTAGATTAGGTTTACATGCATAAACGGTCGAAATATCATAGACCTAGTTACTATATATGGCTCACAATCTGCCTAAATATGCAAGTATTGCATAAACACAAAAGGTAATTACTTCCTATCGGGGTTGCACCAATGCAACCGGAAAACTTGCTGAGCTGGAGCTGGAGCGGCATAGGTCTACTCACCATTGAGGCATGCCTCAGACTGCCCTGGCGCAGTCCGAGAACCAAGATATTGCCCGCCAGGGCTGAGTGGCATGAAAATAATCGTTTTTGCGCATGCGTTGGTTGCCCAAATGCACCCTTGATAGTGCACCAGGGTTAAGACGTTCGATCCATTATATTGTCGATTTTGAGCAGGTCTTAACCCTTAAAAAGCAGCTCACCACTTAAGTTGTATTTAATAAAGCTGGACTATGTGGCGGCGCTCGACATAGGTCGAGTGGCAATTTCAGCACGTAATGTTGCTGAGAGAGAGAGACAAGTGGTGGCAGGAGACTAGCGAGCGTATGACTGCTCCAGACCACCGCGGCGAACCTACTGACACGAATCTCAGCTCCCTCCTCCCTCTCTCACTCGCTACATACTCAATTATATGGGGAAAGTACCGAATTACCTGCTTTTTGCACTCGCGTTGCACGGTTATTGCAAGAAAACTATCCATCATACAAGGATCGTTATGGTGTCATTCGAAAGCTCTGTTCATGCCCTTTCAGGGATAGATACTTGTTTTACGTTCTGGGTCTTATTTAGGCATGAAAATGATCACGTAAACAGCCCTATTTTGGCTAAAAACACCCCGCTGGGCGGTACACATAAATAAACCGCATAGGCCGCTAAAGAAGGGTTAAAAACGAAATTAGTTTTCAAACGGTTCGTTCCGATAAGAAACAGTATTATTAACGTTTCGTGTTTCGTTCCTCCTCCAAACATAACGTTCCTGAACCGGTTAGAAAGAAATGAAAACCGGTTAGAACGTTATTTTCAAACCATGTATTGAATATGCTATTAGCCCTAATAAATAATAATGCCTATACATGAATACATTCTTATAGATGGTAATAAAGCCATACACTTCATGGTGCACAGTATCCAACAAAATCAAACCCTATGATGTCGTAAGAACTATATTATTATATGACTTAAATAAGGCAACACATTTACATAATTATACAATACAGGAAGCGTAGTGTAGGAGTATGCAATCTCAGTTGCCGTAAAGTAAAGACATGAATCACTAAATTATTTATAAATATTATATATGATAAAACATATATTAATTCGTAATATCACCAACCCACTAATTAAATAAACTTAATCAATGAAATAAATGAATACATGTGGTACTCCAAGGACTCGAACATAGGACACTCACACCCAAATTTGGCGCACCAAGCATTAGGCTATGAACACAGTTAAAAGTTTAAGCACATAGGCCTACTCACGATATATTATGTAATTTTGTAAATGCATTTAGCTAGGTAGGCGTACAACTGTTGAAATTATTATGACCGAGTGCTAAGATACATCTGGTGAGCAGTAGCACACTAGCAACTCGATACGCTCGCCTCTCGTTTCCCGCGCAATAGTTGTAGGCGCCTCCCTTTTGAATAGAGAGAGAGAGAGAGAGAGAGAGAGAGAGAGAGAGAGAGAGAGAGAGAGAGAGAGAGAGAGGAGATAGACGAGAGAGAGGAGAGAGAGAGAGAGAGAGAGAGAGAGAGAGAGAGAGGGGAGAGAAGAGATGAGAGAGAGAGAGAGAGAGAATGATAAATCCTCCTTGAATTGTAGAATGCATGTAGATAAAAGATGTATTTACTTAAATCATTTGGCTACTGGAAGCGCAAATGGATTATTGACCATATATGGCATGGAACAAAAACATAAAGTTATTAACCGGTTACAGGGATTTTAAAATATCGTTTTTGCTCCGGAACAGTAAATATGATAACGTTTTCGTTTCCGTTTTTTGTTTCGAGCATAATTTCGTTCGTTTCGGTTTTCGTTTTCGTTCCCTTAAACCGTTTCAAAGCCCTGATTTTGAGACAGTTCGCCCATTTCTTTGTCAATATTAAGACCTTCCTTGCCATTTAGGTGTCAATTTTTTCATGGCGAGTGAAAGTGAGCCTATAACTTTAGGAGCAACTGGCCTTTGGCCGGGACATTTTTTCTACTAACAAATGTACACATACTGTGTTACGACCGGCACTACGAAATAAACAAGGACACTTAATAATGGACTAGATGATAGGCTATATCTGCAACAACGGTACGCTAATTCCAAACCCTCGAACTATTACGGCGGTGAACAAAAACACTTAAAACCCTTCAGAGTTAATCTACTGGATAACGGGGTATCAATTAACTAGGTTTTAGTGCACTTCTACAAAGGCTTTCCGGTGACGGTAAAGCCAACTCACAACAGGAGTACTTACGTTACGAAAATGCTCTAAAGTAATAACAATGCTTGAATAAACTATCATAAGAATTAATAAAGGAATATATGCTTACGTTAACTTTAGTGTGAGTTTGTACTCAACACTAAACTCTTCAATGCTCTATGAAAACACTGGAAGTCTAGTCCTACAGCAATCAAATAAGGAATCTTCTGAAAAGGTCTGATGATCTAAGATGCTCGTTAATATAGAACAGAAATAATGCAGGGGCAGGACACCAAAGCGTGTATCTTAAATACACCAATAAGTAGGATACATATATACAACAAGGGAGTGCAACAACTCTGTGACAGCACTAATAATAACCACTCAAAAACAGTACTTCCTTAGCCAACGTAACAGCCAAACTGGGTTGTGTACTATGCATCAACCTAGGCTAAAATAAGGCGTGAAAAATTCCTAAAGCATACACAATTAAAGTTAATAAACACAGTGCTGTCTTTCTCACTAATAAAGTCTAGCAGTGGCATAAAAGGTACTAGGAAACTAGGCAGAGCGCAAGCATGCTCGTAGCCTACTGTCTCCCCTTGAACAGATTTCCCTTATGTTACGTTAAGTGACTTGGAGGCTCTCTTGGTAAGTTCAGATCTCAAGTATCTGGTCTTACCCTGGCTCTCCACAAAGGTCAACAAAATGAGGTAGCAAGCATACAGGTAAGTGTAGGCAAAAGCCCTTCACCTGTATACTGCTACACCCGCAAAGGAAAATATGCACAAGGGTTACAGGCTAGCTAGCTTCGTCGATGTTGTACAGGCTCTGACTTGCTACATACATAACTCAGACAACGACCAAAGATACCTTCCACTGTCTAGCTTTAAATAATGGGAAAGAACAGCTCAATAATTAGAAGCACTCCAACACTAGGCTACCATATGACTATGACTCTAATAATCCCTAAAACTAGTGCAAACATTTATGGAGAGCTGGTGCTGGTAATACGACTGGCCGACTATGGAAGTCGTATGCAGAACCAGAAGGGATAAGTAATTGAATAAATAGAGAAGAATGAAAACAAAGAAGTTCAGAGAGATAGAAACTAGTATAGGGGGTTATATGGGGGACAGATTGCATAGGACATGTAGGACCAAGCACGCCGTGCCAAGCTCTGCAGGAGAAACACGGGCAGGAGCCCCCCCAGCACTAACAAAGGCTGCGGCGTCCAATCACAGACGACTACGTCATGAGGAGCAAGCGTCATATGACACGTCAGGCCCGCCGGCCAATCAGGAGCGTGGGAAACTCCTCCGATCGAGGGAGGCACACGTACATACACACGCACATACTACCACCTCACTGCCTACCTCGCTCTTTCTCCTTAACTTCACACAATGCATCTTATATTCTATCAATGATATAAAATACTTCCAAGTGTCACAGACAAGAATAAAGATCACCACTGATCTGTCTGTGACAACAAAAACTCTATGAAAGAAAGAACATCGTTCTACGATTATTGTAGCCCATTTCAATGCCCTGGCGAGCACTAGCGAGTTACGAGTGCATTCTGGCAAGCTGACCAGCGTAACACCCCGCCCAAGATGTGGGACGTTTCAGCCTCAGGTGAACTCCACATCTGACCAGACAGAATGCCCACCAACCCCGCATCACCCAGCTACTCCCCCAAGTTGTGAAAACAAGGCACGATCACAAACATAAAACACTGCATTATAAACAAAATCTGCACAACACTTCCCCAAAATAATAGCATCATAATAATTATATCACGCTCAACGAGCAAGCTTCACCAAGCCTAGCCTACTAAGACAACAACTCAGAGTGTCTTAGATTCTTGCTGTGATATACTGCACTTATATACTATCAAAAAACAGAGTTTTTATGTGAGGTTTTTATAATTTTTGTAATAGTGTTTTTGGCGGCGTTGCACTACAGGGGCAAGCCTAATTTTTTCTCCACTCTCAAACAACCACTGACTGAACGGCGAGGGTTCTCCTGCAAACATACCCTCCCGTGACAAACAATCAGCCAGAACATTATCAGTGCCCTTAACATGCCACACATCCAACTTGTGTTCCGGCAGCAAAACAACACCTGGCACTGATAAACTGCCCAGTCCATCACAAGACTGGCACTTCTCTTCGCTCTCTCCGGCAACGGGGCCTGCCAATAACCTTTCACTATTTCTACCTTAGTGATGAGCGAGGCAGCCCCGATGCGGTCTATGGTGTCGTCAAATCTGGGTAATGGATAGGCGTCTGTCGGGGATAATGCACCCACACTCTTGCAATCAACATACACACGGATCTTGCCACTCAACTCAGGTTGCAAACTCACTGGCAACGGCCACTCATGATATCCTTTATCCCTCAGACCCTTCTCCAACAAGTCTAGCTCTGCTTTTACGACAGGCTGTTGAGCAGGATTTATACGGTAGGGAGCCAATTTGAGCCTTGCACTGTCTCCAGCCTCCATGTCGGATTCTACCCCGTACATCAGGCCTGGAGAGTCAACAAACATGTGGATGTACTGCCACAGCCTAGTAAACAACTTCTCTTGGTGCTTAGGAACAAGAGGTTGCAACTTATCTCGAAGATATCATGCCTAGTGCCCTCCCACAACCCAGCCGAGACCGCAGCTTCTAAACTATAGTTTCCCTCCTTCTCCACCTTCGTCCCTAGAACAGCCAGGTCATGAGAGGGACAATCAGTACCACCTGTGCAGTCACTCCCATAGTTCATAATTGCTAAGGCTTCCCCGCCGATACCGTACATGCGCGCCCCCGCATTCCTTGCGACTACATCTGCCTGCGCAGCATCACCGCCTTCAGCAACACGGCCAGATACAGTCGGTCTATGGTAGGGCTGTTGCATACGACAGCATTGGGAGGCTATGCGACGACCGGGCACATCCACTCCACAGCCAATCTCACCAATCTGCTCAATGTCCTGATTCTGACCACCACCCTTAGCAGCCATGGGTCGACCCTGACCTGACAACCATGCCAAAGCCTCGTCACCCAACTTGAACCATTGAAACAACAAGGCCAACGGTTTGCTAACACTCAAGTGACCTGCCAGCGGAACATCGTGCACCGCATGAGTTGTGAGGCCTGGGTGCTTGGCACAACCAGTGGGGTATGAACCGAGCAGGTGCTGGAGCGCTGCACACTGCTGCTCAGGCAGGTGCTCTAGCGCTTCCACAGCCACCTGACTCGTGTCCCCCGCCCACTGCTCCGCCGAGACATGACAATCCCAACTCTCCTCCACCTGTGCCCCACTGCCCCCCTCTCCTTTTGGCAAAGCCAAAAAGTTAATTAAGCAAAGTAAAAAGACCTTAGAGTTACATATTGCGAATCAAAGTAAAACAAACCCGAAAGAATTCTATAGTTATATCAGAAAGAAAAAAGTAGTTACTTCAACTGTTGGTCCAACAGTTGAAGTAACTACTTTTTTCTTTAAAAAAAAGTCGATGAAAGTCGATTAAAGTTAGTCGATGAAAAAGGAGAATACACCAAAGACGAAGTACAAATGAGTAATGCCCTCAATACCTTCTTTGCATCAGTTTTTACAACAGAAGACCTCAGTGATATCCCTACACCATCGCCGATTCAGATTGATAATTCAGATGTTCTAAGCAATATCACCGTTACAGAGAGAGAAGTATTGAATTGTTTAGATAAACTCAAGGTAAGTGAAACGCCAGGACCTGATAATCTCGCCTAGAGTTTCTAAGGAAGCTAAGAATGAGCTCTCCAAACCACTGACATTACTATTCAATAAATCCTTGCAGTCTGGAACTATGCCTGATCAGTGGAAGCTAGCCAACGTAACACCGATATTCAAAAAGGCAGCAAATCCCTACCCAGTAACTATCGTTCCATTAGCTTAACCTCAGTTGTATGTGAATTTCTAGAATCGGTCATACGAGACAGTCTCGTAGATCTCTTGGAGGAAATAACATACTTAAAGATATCAACACGGCTTTCGTAAAAAACGTTCCTGTTTAACAAACCTCTTAGACTTCTTCCACGATATCCTCAACCTCTACGATGAGAGTAAAGCTGTAGATATTATATACCTTGATTTTCAAAAGGCCTTTGACAAAGTTCCCCACAAACGTTTACTGCTAAAACTAAAAGCGCATGGAATACAAGACGGTGTGTTGAAATGGATAAAAATTGGCTCAGCAACAGAAAGCAAAGGTTCATAAACGGTAAGGCATCTAAATGGACCAATGTAAGTAGCGGGGTACCCCAGGGATCGGTACTAGGACCAATTCTCTTTCTAATTTACATCAACGACATAGATGAGGGTCTCACCTGCACAATCTCAAAATTTGCTGACGATACAAAAATTGCAAATAGCGTACTCTCAAAAGAACAAGTTGACGATATGCAACACAATCTAGATAAATTGTCATGTTGGGCCCAAATTTGGCAAATGAGTTTCAATGCGGATAAATGTAAAGTACTACATATCGGATACCTAAATGAGAAAGCAAACTATTCGATGAATGGCACTCAGCTTAAGAATGTAAACAGAGAAACTGATCTGGGAGTAACAATATCGAGTAACCTAAAACCGAGTCAACAATGTTCAGAAGTTGTTAAGAAGGCAAACAAAATAATTGGCTTTATAGGCAGGTCATTTGAGCATAAATCCAAAGAAGTTATCCTAACCCTTTACAATTCCTTAGTCCGCCCTCTTCTGGAATACTGCGTTCAATCCTGGTGCCCTTATTACCAAAAGATATAAACAAGCTAGAACGAGTTCAACGTAGAGTTACCAAATGATACCTAGCCTAAAGACCAAACCATACGAAGAGCGTCTTAAAGAATTAAATCTATTTCCTTTAACCCAGCGCAGATTAAGAGGCGACTTAATTCAAGTGTTCAAAATCATCAAAGGCATCGACAATATGAACTGTAGTAAGTACTTCACTATCGACCAATCTAATTACACGCGGGGAAACGGTTGCAAAATTATTGGTAAATCTTTTAACTCGCACGAATCTAAGAATTTCTTCTTCAATCGAGTTGTCAACTTGTGGAATGGGCTTCCCCGAGACGTTATAGACTGCAGCACCGTTGATTCATTTAAATTCCGCCTAGACAAATATCTCGCATCAAACCCGCGACTGACTGCGTTTGTAAATGAATAACTTTATCCTCCCCTCAGTTACTAACCCATATGTCCCCTACTAACTTCCTAGTCCTGCCACGTTAGTGGCAGGGCAGTAGTTCCCTTTCCAATGTTCCCTTACCCACTCTGAACCACTGTTTGGACACTTGATCCTCAGTGTTTTGGAGGACAAGCAACCTAGAAGGGTCACTAGATCTGTTGTTGCTTGATTTCCTTTGTACTCCTTTGTACTCCTTCTCCACCTTGGTCGCTGCAGACCAACACAGGGACAATAGGCTGCACAGGTGGTTGCCTCACAAACTCTTTTAACAGGTTCACATGACATGTTTCCCCGTCCTCGTCGAGTTCAATAGCCCCGTTCCCACAACTCTCCTCCACTTGGGAACTACTCAGTCGCGGACTGCCATCACGCCCTACCATGTCACTAGGGGGGACAGGTTCTGGGGCCACTCCGGAGCTTACTTTTGGTGCAAGTACCGATTCACCAAGGAGTGTCGCTGGGTCCAAACTCTCAACCCGACCACCACCCTCGACTTTCTCCTTCCGACCCTTCCTCCGCTGGTCTGCAACTTGGGTACTAGGCTGTGACACCTGAGCGGACTGAGATCTCTCGAGCCCCTCTTGCACCTCCCTACTCATGTCGGCCGCCCTCTCGGCAACGACTAAGGGTGGAACCTCGGAAGTGGGCACCGCAAAGTCATTACCAAGAAGGAGGTCGACCCCCTCAACTGGCAACTTCTCCACCACACCCACATCCAACTCCCATGTCACACCGTCCACCTCAAGCTCCATTCTGACCAGCGGGTAAGACCGCGTAGCATTGATGCCTTGAACCACCACAACCCGAGCCATGTTAATAGGCTTGCCAGTGAAATTCTTAACAAGTGTCTGGGAAGCGCCCGTATCATGAAACAACTCAAGCCTATGCTTCACACCAGCCCACCTCACAGTGCCGTGCCCCCTATGACCACAAAAAACATCACGGACGGGTGACGAGCCCTCCTGCTGCTTCTGCACCGGCGATGACTTTACAACCGACTGTTTACCCCGGGCAAACGCGGAAGACCTCAAAGACACGCCAATGTTGCTCACTAGTGACACCACTGCTGTAGGCGGTGCGCTCTGACATGAACACTCAATATGCCCCTTCTCATGACACCTGAAACACTCCACTTCACTCTTGGACTTCCTCTGAGGTGAGGAAGGGCCCTGGCCTTTCTTAAATGGAAAGGGTTTCGACTTGGGTTCATAATTGGCAACAGTACTCTTGAATGGATAATTATTTGTGTCATTAATTCGGGGGGGGGGGGGGGGTGGAATGGTACGCCCCTGGTTACCTGCCTCAGCTCTCTGTTCAGACCCGCACCCACGAATCAATGACATCCTAAGGTCAGCCAGCTCAGCCGCCTTCTGCAGAGTTTTTGGTTGCTTTTCTTTAAGGTTAAGAATCAAGTCACTGCCAGTACATTTAAAAAATTGTTCCAGCAACACTAGTTGTTTTACTGAATCAAAAGTAGTTGCCTTCTCCGACCTTAACCAATTTTCAAATGCATCTGACAGCTATCTAGCGTGTTCCTGGAAAGTACTCTCCTTTCTTTTTGGAACCGCCCTAAACTTCAGCCTATAGGTCTCTGGCTGTAGCTCATACGCCCTCAGGACAGCCTCTTTCAACAACTCGTAATTCACACAGGAATCTAGGGGCAAAGCATCGTGCGCCTTGAGTGCTTTCCCCGTCAATCGTGAAGAAACAAGGGCTGCCCACTTCTCCTCGGGCCATTGGTGCTCCTGGCACTTTTTCTCGAACCAGAGAAAAAATTCTGTTACTCCTAACTCATCAAACACTGGAACCAACTTAAGTAGATGCGACAGGGACTGGTCATGGGCTCGACCCCCCTGGACGACCCGGTTCCTCGTCACCTCTACACAAGTTTTCTCTAGGTCAACATCGGCACCTTTCAGACTCAAACTTAGACTGCTGCTTAAGTTTGGCGAGCTCGAGCTGAAACAACATCTCGGCAGACAAACCTTGAGGAGGGGGTGCTACTATCGGGGACCCACCCCGTGAATCACCTAGAGGCATACCCAACCGCCAGCGGGCATCGGCCTGCGGGAACGTACTCGGCTCCGGAACCCGAGGGGGCGCCACGATAGGAGTTGAGTGGAATGGGGGCTGGGACGAAGGTGCCCCAGCTCCCGCTCCAACCGAACCCCCATGCACCCCACCCAGCACACAGGCAACCAGCTCACTTCTCGACAAACCGCTAGTACCGGGAAACCCTAAGACCGTGGCTACACACTGCAGTCCGTACCGGTCTACCCCCGACACACGATCCGCTGACACAGGCTCCTCCAAAAATATCCGAGCATCCTCCTCATTGTTCACCACCCGAACGCCGCTTAACAACTCCACCTGCTCCACCTCCTCGCCTGCCTCTCGCACTGTGCCCTCACTATGCTCAGACCCGTCCAGTGACATGATGGAGTCAACAACAAAAATTCTCAGTCAAGACAAAAGTAGCCAAACTTTTGCGTAGCTTTATTCACCAAAAAATATTCGAAGAAGTTCTTGAGTGCAATACTAGGTCACCAATAACTCCAACAAGTTCTATATATCCTCAAAACAATGTCTGCTGCTAACAATGCGAGAAATAAATTCACCCCCAAATGGCAATAAGATTTCTCGAAAAAAAAAAATGCAATATTCAGTTCACTATATTCTGGTCTAAGGTTGCCATTTGTTACGACCACCGGCACTACGAAATAAACAAGGGCACTTAATAATGGACTAGATGATAGGCTATATCTGCAACAACGATACGCTAATTCCAAAACCCTCGAACTATTACGCCGGTGAACAAAAACACTTAAAACCCTTCAGAGTTAATCTACTGGATAACGGGGTATCAATTAACTAGGTTTTAGCGCACTTCTACAAAGGCTTTCCGGTGACGGTAAAACCAACTCACAACTGGAGTACTTACGTTACGAAAATGCTCTAAAGTAATAACAATGCTTGAATAAACTATCATAAGAATTAATAAAGGAATATATGCTTACGTTAACTTTAGTGTGAGTCTGTACTCAACACTAAACTCTTCAATGCTCTATGAAAACACTGGAAGTCTAGTCCTACAGCAATCAGATAAGGAATCATCTGAAAAGGTCTGATGCTCTAAGATGCTCGTTAATATAGAACAGAAATAATGCAGGGGCAGGACACCAAAGCGTGTATCTTAAATACGCCAATAAGTAGGATACATATATACAACAAGGGAGTGCAACAACTCTGTGACAGCACTAATAATAACCACTCAAAAACAGTACTTCCTTAACCAACGTAACAGCCAAACTGGGTTGTGTACTATGCATCAACCTAGGCTAAAATAAGGCGTGAATAATTCCTAAAGCATACACAATTAAAGTTAATAAACACAGTGCTGTCTTTCTCACTAATAAAGTCTAGCAGTAGCATAAAAGGTACTAGGAAACTAGGCAGAGTGCAAGCATGCTCGTAGCCTACTGTCTCCCCTTGAACAGATTTCCCTTATGTTACGTTAAGTGACTTGGAGGCTCTCTTGGTAAGTCCAGATCTCAAGTATCTGGTCTTACCCTGGCACTCCACAAAGGTCAACAAAATGAGGTAGCAAGCATACAGGTAAGTGTAGGCAAAAGCCCTTCACCTGTATACTGCTACACTCGCAAAGGAAAATAGGCACAAGGGTTACAGGCTAGCTAGCTTCGTCGATATTGTACAGGCTCTGACTTGCCACATACATAACTCAGACAACGACCAAAGATACCTTCCACTGTCTAGCATTAAATAATGGGAAAGAACAGCTCAATAATTAGAAGCACCCCAACACTAGGCTACCACATGACTATGACTCTAATAATCCCTAAAACTAGTTCAAACATATATGGAGAGCTGGTGCTGGTAATACGACTGGCCGACTATGGAAGTCGTATGCAGAACCAGAAGGAATAAGTAATTGAATAAATAGAGAAGTATGAAAACGAAGAAGTTCAGAGAGAGAGAAAGTAGTATAGGGGGTTATATGGGGGACAGATTGCAAAGGACATGTAGGACCAAGCACGCCGTGCCAAGCTCTGCAAGAGAAACGCGGGCAGGAGCCCCCCCCAGCACTAACAAAGGCCGCGGCGCCCAATCACAGACGACTACGTCATGAGGAGCAAGCGTCATATGACGCGTCAGGCCCGCCGGCCAATCAGGAGCGTGGGAAACTCCTCCGAGCGAGGGAGGCACACGTACATACACACGCACATACTACCACCTCGCTGCCTACCTCGCTCTTTCTCCTTAACTTCACACAATGCATCTTATTTTCTATAAATAATATAAAATACTTCCATGTGTCACAGACAAGAATAAAGATCACCACTGATCTGTCTGTGACAACATGAAATCTATGAAAGAAAGAACATCGTTCTACGATTATTGTAGCCCATTTCACTGCCCTGGCGAGCGCTAACGAGTTACGAGTGTATTCTGGCAAGCTGGCCAGTGTAACAACTGTATATCTTGAAAGGGGGTCTAGGGGGTGTTTTTGTTTAACCCGTTGAGCCCCGGCTAGTTATAATATTTTGTTCACCCCAGTCCCAAGCCATTTTCACTTATTTTTTTTGTTTGCTAAAATGGAAGACAAGGATGAGAAATGAAAAAAAAACAAAAAAAATCACCTCTGACATTTTTTTTTGGGGGGGGGGCGGGGTGGGGGGTTGGGGGGGGGGAGCTTCAAAAAAATTTGTTGAGCCAAAATGGAAGAGAATGGTGAGAAATGAACACACAAATATAAAAAAAATCATTTCGGTCATTTGGGGGGCGGGGGGGGGGGGGTTTCAATAGTTCGTCTCCCCCGCATGACCACCCGCCCGGGAGCACTAGGGTAAAAACTGAGTATGGCATTGTACGGCATACATCCTAAGGAGTATATCACATAAATCTCAAGCCTCTAGCTCCCATACGACCGGAGTAATGAAGGTTCAAAGTGGCGGTAAACTAGGGGTGTAAACTATCCCCACTAAGCCCACCACCACCAGCCGCGCGGCTGTCTCGGCCCGCTCACACCTACTGGCCCGGCTCCCCCCCACACTACGGTACCTCCCCCTCCTATTCCCCCTCCTTCCTACCTTACGAGCCACGTAAGTGTTTTTTATATGTCGGACGCACGTGATGAGTCGCTGGGAGTTGGTGATCAAAGACTGCCGACGCAACACGTGCGACGCTGGGTCTCAACGGGTTAAGCTTGATGGAGGTCTAGCGAGGAAACTAAAAATTAATAAATATATAATTATATAGGCCAAAAAATAGCCACTAATAATAAGAATCAACAGTTGTTTAATATTGGCAAGATAAAAACTTATTTCCAGTAAATCACCAATATTATTTTCATTTATATATACAGAATAAGTGACTGATGCAACATATTTACGTAGCGGTTACACTGAGTGAGAGGAAGAACACAGGGATGATCATGCATGTTAACCCGGGAATGGCGAGAACACTCTTAACCCGTACAGCCCCAGCGACGCGCCTGACGCGTCGGCGATGTATGTAACGCACAGCCCCAGAGACGCGCCTGGCGCGTCACCCTAATTGCGCCGACCGTAACCTCAGGTGTAGCCACTCAAGAGGGCTCAGATTTGTATGGGAACTGTGTACGTATCCCACGCAACCGTGCCGATGGTTGAAAACTCTCAAAGTCCACGTGCGCGTGAGCGCGTGAGCGCGCAATAACCTGGTTTTTTGGGGTAATTGCCTTCAATTTTTTACTCTTGTAAAATACGTTTTCGGGGGCTCTGTAGGACCATTCTTTAAGCTTTTTGATCGGTTTTTCGTGGTTTTTCCTTCATTCCTAACCCATTCGCTATTGTTTCTGGAATAAAACAATTTTTTGAAAACCGGCCGGGTTCTGGTGAACAAACATTACAAAACTAGCCGGGGCTGGACGGGTTAAGAGGTTTTGGTGGGCAAAGGCGACGATCCTCTTAAGAGGTACGGCCTAATAAAAACCGTTTAACCCTCTGAGCCCCAGCGACGCAGCGTTTACGTCAGCAATGTATGTAACGCTAAACCCCAGCGACGCAACAGTTGCGTCAGTGTTACTCCGGTACCAATTACTTCGGTCCTATGGCACCTAGAGGGCTCAGATTTGTATGGGAACTGTGTAAGTATCCCACGCAACCATGTCGATGGTTGAAAACTCTCAAAGTCAAACCGCGTGCGCGTGAGCGCGCAAAAACCGGAATTTTGGGTGTTATTGCCTTCAATGTTTTACTCTTGTAAAATCCGTTTTCTGGGGCTCCGTAGGACCAATTTTTTACCTTTTTGATTGTTTTTTTGTGGTTTTTCCTTCATTCCTAACCCAATCACTATTGTTTCTGGAAAAAAACTTTTTTCAAAACCGGCTGGTCCCTGGTGGTACATTTATTAATAACTAGCTGGGACTCAGCGGGTTAAAAGGCCCCAGTAGCACTTAAAACAAAAGAATAGGTGATTAACCTATAAACAGCGATCAGGGGGTATTGAACTCGATGCCCCTGAGTGAGCATATTAGACTCCATTCATGCCTATAATCGTCATTTTAAGATAAATATCGTTATTACTTATTCATATGCGCCTATTTTACCTTCACTATGAAGATAGTAACCTATAACAACAATAAAACAAGTGGAAATATAATTTTTCTGGTCAAAATCGCGAATACATGGAGCAGCCCGCTCATGAATTATGGAGAAAATTGAGGCAACCCCTCCCTTCACGAGGCCTCAAGCCTGACTGAGCTTACTCATCCACACTCTCGCTTGTGTAACACACCCGCTTGGCACATAAGCACATCCTCCACACATTTTGCTAATGTTAGCACTAAAATATACCAACGAATTAGGGAATAACAGGGAAAATAGATGATAATTGAAGGGGGAGGGGAAATGGGGGAAGGAGGGGATGTGGAGAAGTGATATGAGGTATAGGAAAAAAACAAAAAAAAACAAATTAGTGCTACTGGGGCCGTTTAAAATGTTTTTTTTAGGCCTTCCCTCTTAAGAGCTTTGCCGCCCTCGCCCAGTAAAACTTCTTATCAGCTTTCTCGCCGTTACCGGGTTAAGTGAGATAATTCCCCTCCATACCTCCTATCACTCTTCTACATGTGTCAAAACCCCCTCCTTCACCCCTTTCCCCTCCATTTATCACCTATTTTTCCTCTTATTCGCTTGTTTATCGGTTTATTTGCCGTACCAACATCTCCAATTTGGTTCCAAGGCGTGGCCTACCGAGTGTGTGGTGTGGGAGAGAGAGACTCAGTTTGCCTCTAGGCTTGGGAGAGGGAGGGTGTACGTCGCATCTGCCTCACATTTCATGACTGAACGGTCGGCAATAATTCGCGATTTTCACCCTCCAAACACTATTCCCACTTGTTTTATTGCTGGTACATGTAAATATCTTCATATTAAACGTAAAATAGGCGCATATTAATAAGTAATAACGTTATTTAACGTATAATGACGATTTTAGGCGGGAATGAAACCTAATGTGGCCACCCGGTAGTAGGGTGTTCACTACATACAGCTCGCCTTTTAAAGGTTAATATCCTCCGCAACATAGGCTACAGCTACAATCAAAGTAGACGAGTCCTGTGTCGCTAGAAACGTTACAGGAATCAAAGTGTTATATGCTTATATAGTATATTTATATTTATATTATATTTTTTGGTTTCCTCTCTAGACCATCATCAAGCTTTAAAAATAAAAAAAATAAATAAATAAAACAAAAACAATAAATAAATCAAAATAAGATAAATGTGTACATTCGGTAAAATAATATCCTGGCCAAAGGCCGATTCCTCCAAAAATTACAGGCTCGCTTTCGCTCGTCAGGAAAAAGTCGACACCTCAATGACACAAAATGTCTTGATATTGACAGAGAAATGGAGTAAAAAGTCCTAAAATCGTGAAACTAATGCGATGAACGTCTTAAAATCTTGAGAGTAATGGGGCTACACAAGAGGAAGAAGGGAGCGAGAAATATAAAGCATATTCCTTTAAGTGATGGGCGCTGACAAAGGAAGGCTCCAGTACCAGGAAGAAAGTATTGGTTGTGTATATTGTCTTTATCTCTTAGTTTGTTTATTGAAAAGTATATGTCAAAAAATACGAAGCCTTCAAACATGCTTTCATGCAAGCTAAACCTTTTGTATTGATATATTCCCTCTTGAAGGTTTAACATACACTGATAACAAACACATAAGCTATTATCTGATATTTCACTTGTTGTTTTTTAATGCTTTTGGAAGCATTAACTGCAACAATGTTTTCTCTGCCCCAATTGGAAATAGTCGTTAGATTAGAAGATAAATGGTGTATGGCTTCATTACGTTTGTTTTTTAGAAATTGCTAGCTGGGGCGTTCTGGAAAACTAATTGAGTAGTGTAAGGCAGAGTCGTCTGCATATGAATGGATGGGACTGGAGGTATATTTGAGAAGATCATTTATGAAAATTAGAAAGAGAATAGGAGATAGGACAGAACCCTGAGGAACACCAGAGTTGATAGGATGAGGAAGTGAGCGATGGCCGTCCACAACCGCAGCTATGGAACGGCCGGAAAGGAAATTAGAGACAAAGGCACAGATGGAGGGATAGAAACCGAAGGAGGGTAGTTTGTAAATTAAATATATGTGCCAGACTCTATCGAAGGCCTTCGATATGTCTAGGTGCAATAGCAATGGTCTCAGCAAAGTCCCAAAAGGAAAATGACCAAGAGTTAGTAAGATATGAAAGAAGATCACCAGTAAAGCGACCTTTAAGGAAGCCATACTGGCGATCTGAGAGCAGATTATGAGAAGAGAAATGCTTATGAAATTTGGAAACAAGAATAGTTTAAAATACTTTAGAGATATGGAACAAGGTTGTTGTCATTCATTATTTTTTCTACAGATAAGTGTTTAATGTTGACGCTTGGGAAACAATAGGCAGTCTGTTCTTGCATGTGCAAAGTAGTTTCATGTAATTAAATGTGTAGGCTTAGGAACATGTCTGAAAACACAGTTGTAAAAGGGAAGTGTATGGGAGAATGTTGTACTTAACTGAAATTGTGTTTTATAAATTATAATCTAGTTTTGTATGATGTTTTGACTAGCAATATTTGATTGTTATGTTGGGAAAGGATTATAACGTTCTTACTATCTGAAATATCGCTTATAAATATTATGTAATGAATGAGATCCTGCTTGCTTTTCATTTCTTTAAATATCTTCTATGAATTATATGGAAAATATTGTTGTTCTGTGGTGTGTCTCATTTTAGTGTAAGATGTTCTTGATTTTGGTGTTTATCTTATGTTTTACAATTGTTGCTTAGGTTCATCTGATCAATTGTATGTATCTTGTTACTACGTGTGGAAGACTTCATGGGTGATGTGGTGAACGGTACTCTGTGTTGTGACTGATTGAAATGCCTTGGGATGAGAAGTGAATGTTCTGGTTTCAGTAAAGTGGGGTTCACACATCCACAAGTGTCGTCCCAAGTTGTTCCGAGTCCGAACTCTACAATTTACTATACTGTACAATACAATTTACTGTACAGCTGTACTGAAATATTATATAATTACCTGAATACTGTCGGTCAATGCTTACAACAAGAAACCAATCCCTCTCCGTCCTCCTACCTCCCCTGTGAAAGTACAGACTCCCCTGGTCTCCTTGTCCATCACTCATCCATAAACTATTGAACGTAAGAGTTACCATAAGTATTGATGTTCCCAGGTTCGGGTAAAAGAAAGAAACAATACAAGTGCTATCCCTTGTGCCACTTTACTAAATATACTTTTACCTTGAGTTACATTAGTGATTCCGCCAACGTGGACCAAGATATATACACATTCCTTACTTTAGAAGCCTCAAACGTATTGTTTGAGGCTTCCTTTAACTCCATATGTCTCCCAAACTTAAGTCTATCACAGGTTCTATACATGTATAATTATGTACATATATCCTATATATACTGCCCTCTGCACATGCATATTGTTTGCCACTTACTATGTCACATTTTAGTCAATAAACTAATATAAACTAGACATGTGAAGCTGTTCTTTGTATAAGTTCTTCCAGTTAAGCTAAGGACCTACGTTACTGCACCCCTAAAATGGTTAAGGGGGTTATCGGGTTCTTTTGGACCCACTTCTCCTTTATGTTAAACCCCATTAGTTTTGAGGTTTTATATTAAGATGTTCGTTCCACTAGTTAGGCGATTTTAAGACTTTTCTCCACAATTTTTTGTCAATATTAAGACCTTTCGTGCCATTTAGGTGTAGAATTTGTTCAGGCGAGCGAAAGCGAGCCTGTAATAATAAGATTTTGGCTGGGACATTTTTCTACCGAAAAATGTACACATTTATCTCAAAGGTGGTCTTGGGGGTGTTTTTTTAAACTTGAAGGTCTAGAAAGGAAACTAAAAACATATACTGTATATATAAATAAATAAACCAAAAAATTAAACCCTACTTCCCTGAAGTGAGTATTGTAAGAAACCTGAAATAATAGTCAGATGCTCAACATTATAGTAATATTCTACTACGAACATACACCTGAATACCAAGGCTACCTGGCGCTCCCTCTGTACAATATATAAATAAAATATACTCATGGTTTGACCCATCAATCTGTAATGGTTAGCCATAGAATTAAGTATTACATCAATTACCAGTTCTCTTGCTTGAAAGCTTTGTCTAAAAAACAAACAATCAACGAAAGTAACCAAAAAAACAAAAGACACTGGCAAATATTAATTAAAAATAAATTGGTGAACTGTTCTACAGTTATTGAACAAACAAAATAATAAAACATGCATATATAAATAATACTATAGTCAAACAAATCTTAACAGGCGGTCCTACCCGCGGTTACTCCCTTTACATTGGTGCCACATGTATAATCCCTAACAACGAAAATATATTATTTTCGGTATTAAGTACCTTAAGTCGGTTTGAAATGCTGAGGCTATTTCTACATGTACAAAAAAGCTTTATTGTTTTTATAATTAATTCGCTTATTAGTAAATTCAATGGACATTGTATACAGCTTGGCAACAAGGCTACTGCAACGTTGTCAGACGTCGACCTAAAAAACTCATCACAAATTTCATGTGATGGCGCGCTGCCAGGCGCACAAAATTTATACTCTCACTTCATTTCATTCCTGACTTTGACACCATCCACAATGGAAGCCGCTCCAAATTGCCCCACCACTTGCATAGTCAGACAAAACAGATGGTACAGATGGTACAGAGGGGAAACCTCTTAAAAAAAAATGCGCCGAAACTTTTACCTCTTGGGTGGTGTGGAAAAAAAGTAAAAATATAAAATGGTAATATATTACCAGTACATACATACGTACATACATATACATATATATATATATATACAGTATATATATATATATATCGAACCGTCGACCATCAGGACGATAGCCGACGCTTTAATCAATTACACCACGGCAGACTGCCGTGGTGTAATTAATTAAAGCGTCGGCTATCGTCCTGATGGTCGACGGCTCGATCCCCACTGAGAGACTAGAAACATTTAGTGGCTCACATGTATTTGTGATATATTCTCAATATATATATATATATATGAGAGAGAGAGAGAGCGAGAGGGCCACAAAACTGGGGGGGGGGGGGGGTGGAGTGGATGCAAGTGTGGTGTGGTGTATGCGGGTGTGGGGGGGGGGGGGGGGGTGTGGTGTGTGTGTGTGTGGGGGGGGGGGGGGGGGGGGGGGTGGGTGTGGGGGGGGGTGAGGTGTGGAGGGTGAGTGAGAGAGAGATAAATAGTAATATAATTTATTATAGCAATAATAATCTATGCATTCATGTGGGCTACACAGTCTTACACATACAGTATATAGAGAGAGAGCCGGTCTCCCTACATTGACCTTGAACGGGGGGGGGGGGGGGGGAGGTAGCGAGAGTAATTTGGAAAGGTTGTCGTACGGAAAGGGTCAAGTGGACAGGTGGCACCAGTGTAAGGGTAGGTGACCGCGCCCATAACCGCCTGTTTAGGTCTGTAGGACTATACTAATAATAATTATAATACTAATTAAAGTTGCAAGCAACGTTGTGCGGGGTTCGAGCGGGGTTGCACGTAGGGTATTGCGTTGGATACAAGGGCTGTGCCACATATATCAAAATATCATGTATCTTATCGGGCATGGAGAAAGTACAGAAGGAATATAGTGTAGCCATTTTGGCTATGGCCACTTAGACCATTAACCCTTAAAAAGCGGCTCACCACATAAGTCGAGTTTAAAAAATTGGCAAAAAACGGGTGAAAAAAGGGTGGAAATCGAGTGAAAAAGGGTGGGATAGTAATGATCCATACGTCCGACATCTGTGGCCTCCCGGCCCACACTAACTCCAGTTCCCCCACCGCGCGGGAGGATGACAGTGTAACCAATAGTTCGCTAAAAGTGAGCAAGGTAGCAAAATCAGCTAAACTTCCATCTTCGAGGTAACACTGTCAGTGCTCCACGAGTGCTACGTAGCTGTATGTGGCGTCATTGTGTAGCGATTTCCACCTAGTTTTTGGCGCAATACAGTTCCTTTCATACTGATGGTTGATATAGCAGTCAGAATGGCCTGAAAAGGCCCAAAACGGCCACAGAGGACCCGCTAGACTAGGGTTAGGGAGTGTGACCATTTTGGTTAAAGCTATTAATCCTGTACGAGTTGTTGTTGTTGTTCCCTAAGCTGCCTGGCCGAACAGCCCCGAGTCCCTGAGGAAGGCCATGGCCACGATCGGGCTTTCCCACAGAGCTCTCATTGAGTGTAGATTGTGTTGTTAGTGTAAGTGGTTGTGTGAAATGCAGTCTTCTATGATGTGTTTAATGGTATGGGGTGCTGTGTTACATCCCGGGCAGGCATCGACAACGGAGTCATCCAGTCTCTTCTGATAGCTCAGGAGAGCTGGATGGTGTCCGCATCTCAGCCTGGCCAGGTGGACTCTGTCCTCGCGAGGAAGGGAGGATTCGGAAGGATGGATTTCGGGAGGTCGTGCTTGCAGCTGTGTGTTGTCTGTGAGTGAGTGGATGAATCGGCGAGAGATATGAGTATGGATGTGCTTCTGGAAGTTGGTTCGGGGTGGGCAGGGAGGGAGAGAGGACAGTAATTGTGTGTGATACCGTGTGCTGGGTGTTGTTTTGATATTTCTTGGTGTCTGTGGGTGTGTTGCCATGTAGTTTAGTGGGTGGTCTTGGTTCGTGGAGGCTGCTGCCAGGAATTGAGTGCCTCTCATGTCCAGATGGTCTTTGACTTTGAGGATTTTGATTTCTTGATGTAGGTGATCTGTGGGTGCAGTAGCTGTGCAGCCTGTAATGATCTTCAGGGCTTTGTTTTGAATAGTCTGTAAGGTCTTATGATGTGTTTCAGCTAGGTTAAAAGCCCAGGCTGGGCTTGCGTATTCCATCACTGATCTTATGTATTATTTATATACTGTGGTGGTAGTTTCTTTGTTGTGTCCAAATTTTGTGTGAGCAAGTGACCTGAGGGCGTTAAGTCTGGGTGTCAGTTTCTTTTTAATGTTTGTGGTGTGCTGTTTGAATGTCATATGAGTATCATATGTTACTCCTAGAATTTTGGGTGTATGTGTATGTGTTAGGGGTGTGTTGTTTATGGTGAGTTGAGGGATGTATTCGTGTTCTCCTGTCCAGCTTGTGAGCAGGGTTGCGGTGGATTTGGCTGGGGCTAGATTAAGTCTGTTTGTAGTGCACCAGCCATGTAGTGTGTTGAGATAGGGTTGAAGGAGATCTGTTGCTCTTTTTGGGTCATGGTGTGTGCATGTGAGTGTTTTGTCATCTGCATAGGAGGCTAAGTTTATTTGGGGCGTATTGGGTGTAGTTATATCGTGCATGTACAGATTGAAGAGTGGGGGCGATAGGACGGATCCTTGTGGGACTCGGTTTGGAAAGTTTCTGATTTTAGATGACTGACCGGCAAAAGATACGTGTGCACATCTGCCTGCTAGGAAGTTGGCCAGCCACCTTTTTGTGCTGTTGTGCATGTTTGTGTTGTAGATTTTGTTTGTTAGGTTGTGGCGGGGGATGGCATCGAAGGCTTTACTAATGTCGAGTGTGGCTAATAGTGATCTGTGTGGTGGTCTAGCTGAGTTGATGCCGTCAAAAGCTCTTTGTGTAAGGTCTGTGAGAAGAGTGTTTGTGGAGTGCGATGGCCTAAAGCCATGTTGTGTTGGAGCTAGGGGTAGGTCGGGTGTAATTAGTTGTAATACTAGGCGTTCCATGACTTTGGAGGGGGAGCAAAGGAGTGTGATGGGGCGGTGCGAGGAGGGTAGCGTGGGGTCTTGTTGGGTTTGGGGAATGTGGTGATGAGACCATGCTTCCAAATGTCTGGTATTGTGTTGTGTGAATAACTGTAGTTTGATATGTTAGTGAGTGCTTGTATGCCTTGTGGTCCCAGGTGTCTGAGGTGTATGTTGCTTATATTGTCTAGGCCACAAGCCTAGTGCTTGAGATTGTTGATGATATGCTTCGTCTGGTGATTGGTGAAGGGTGTATAGTCAGGGTCTGTGGGGAATTGTCTCTTACGTCGGATGACACGTCGGTCGTCTTTGTAAGGTTTTAGGTGGCTGACATGTGAGAAGTGATTGATGAGAGTGTTTGCTTGTTGTTTACATGAAGGAGTAGAGTCTGTTGTTGTGATTGCAGCATGTGATTGTGTTTTGTTGCTGTTGGAAAGTGTGATGCTGTTTAGTGTTTTGTAGAGTTTTTTGGGGTTTGTTTTGTGATCAAGTGTTTGTAGGAAGTTATTCCAATTTAGTTTTTGTTGTTCTTGTATTTTGTTGTTAGTTTGGGTGTTCAGTGCTTGGATTTGTTGTGTGATGTCTTGTGTGTGGGGTGCTGGGGAGTGTTTCAGTATGTCGCGTTGTCTGATGAGGTTTTGAATTTCTGGTGTGAAGTTGGGGTTGTGTCTTTTTCTGTTACCTCTTGGAATGTGTTTCTTGTCAGCATTTTGGTTAGTTTTATTGAGTATGTGTACAACATTGTTGATGTTAGTGATGGGTGTACTGTTTAGAGTTGTGAAGTGTTGTTCTGTCTCATTTGTGAATGCTTCCCAGTTAGCTCTTTTATAATTGGTGTATGTGTGTTTGTGGCTAGCTGGGGTGAGTCTGGTTTTGGTGGTGATAATGATCGGGAGGTGGTCAGAGCCTAAGGTTCTCACCACCCTCCAGGATGTTGTGGGGGCGAGTTCGGGGGAGCAAAAGGTGATGTCTGGAGATGATGGGTTATAGAGGGCTTGGTGAGGAATATGGGTATGTTGATGGATGTCGTTAAGGATGATGAGGTTATCAGTTTGGTTTTGTAGTACCAGCCCTCTGTCTGTGTCGGGGTTGTCGACAAACCAGGCCGACGTCTTGGCGTTGAAGTCACCACCCAGGATGATGTGTGGGGTGTTTGTGATGTGTTGTAAGTGTGGTCTGTATTCATTTGGTACTGTAGGGGATGTATGTGTTTATGATGGTTATGTTGGAGTTGTTGCCAGTGCGTATTTTAATTGATTATATTTCTGTTGTATTATCATTTGGGGGGAGGAGGGATTTGGTTTGTACACTGGTAACTATGTATGATATTTCTTTGTGTACCAGGGTGTCGAGTTCACCGCCTCCGCCGACAGCCCGGTCTTGTCTGATGGTGGTGAAATCATGAAATGTGGTTGTTTTTTGTGTTGTGCGGAGTTTTTTTTCTTGTAAGATGGCAATGTGTATGTTGTGTTGTTTGATGAAGTATGAGAGTTCGTGTTTCTTTGTGTTGATGCCATCTATGTTCAATTGGAGAATGTTAATGTTATGTGCACGATTTATGTTGGGTGCTGCTGCACGAGGATGGGGTGGGGGTGAAGGAGGGGGTGGGGCTGGGGTTGGGATGGGTGAGGTGGGGGTGGGGATTGGGGAGCAGGAGATGGGGGTTGGAATGGATTAGGATAGGGTGTGGTGTGTTGAGTTGAGGATGTGGATGGTATGGGAAGGTTAGGGAGGAGAGGTGGACGGGTTTTAGGGGGAGAGTGGATGAAATGGGAAGGTTAGGTTGGTTGGGGAGGAGAGGTGGACGGGTTTTAGGCGAGGGATTTGACTGGGAGAGGGATGGGCATGAGGAACAGGTCCAGGTGTTCGTGTAGTGTTTCTTGGAGGCAAGTGTTGTGCAGGTGAAGTGGGTCCAGTTCCTGCATGAATTGCAGAGAACTGAACCCTTAGTGTGGCGACTCGAAGTGATGGGTTTTGAGCAAGTTGGACATATGTATGTGTAGGTGGGTCCTTGGTTGCTCTCAATGTCTCCGGCTAGAAGAAGTCTTCGAGAAATGACAGCCGGAGAGTTATTTCTCGGTGTAGGAAAAACTGTGTGATGTGTGTGTGTGGTGTGAGGTGTGGAAATTCCCGGCGAGACCGAAGCCGCTCCAAGGACTCCTGTACGAGTAGGCATAATTGCCCAAAATTGCCTTCATTTCCTGCTCATTTTCATGCATAAGCAAAAGCCAGAGTGTAATACAATTATTATGTATTCGTGAAAGTACGGTAATAGCTTTCAAATTACTCCTGAATCATCCCTGTACGACGTCTGGTTTTCTTGTAAGGATCTTGCAAACGAAGGGCAAAATTGCTAAAAAAATACCAAATCCGATAGGCGAAATCGCTAAAAATTACCAATTATTTTCTGTTTTCGCTATGTGTGACGCTGCACATAAGTGAGCTCTCTCTCACACAAACCTCAGTGTCGTGGCGGGGCCTGTAGGCTCCGGCTGACGTCCATCCGTGCTGCTTGCAAAAGCTGGCCTGGCTCACAGGCTACAAAATAGCCGGAAAATCGTCTCCGTCATATGAGGGGCCCCGCGGGAATTGGGTTAAGAAGTGTGGTTGTTTTGATTATTTGATAGGGTCACCATAAGGGTAATGGTGTGTGTTACGACCGGGGCTTGTATAAAACAAGGGCTCTTAATCATTGGACTAGGAAAGCACACAGCCACAACGGTAACACTAGATCCAACCCCTGAACTTATAATGCCGGCGCACAAAAACACCTATACCCTCCAGAGTTAAATCTGCGATAACGGGGTATCCTATAACTCAGTATAAGTGCACTACTACTACAGGCTGATGATCTCTGATACAGCCTGATCACAACAACATACAATTACGGTAATAAGGTATACTAGGAAAATATAGAGATCTTAATTAAATCACTCCAATGATTTAATGCAAACTAGAAGAAAGTATATTTAAAGTTACTCTAAACAATAATGAACTGTCACTCCTATACTAAAGAAAGTGAACGAAAGTCCCAAAGCATCGAGCAGGAATCTTCTGAAGAAAGTCTGATGCTAGGTTAAGATGATCGTATCGGATTTTGAACTGTAGTATAAAGCAGGAACAGGATATGACAATTGTAAGGACATATAGGGTTAACTGGCACGGGAATAATAACTGCGCAATAGTAGGAACTCAAACAGCAAAAGAAGTACTTCCTCATCAACGAAACAGCCTACTAGGGTTGTGCAACTCAACAACAACCTAGACTAATAAATGCCGTGAATAATAATGCATACATAACAGAAAGAGTTTATAATCTAAATCTGGTGTCTGCTAGGCGAATAAAGTCTAGCTGGGATGTAGTAGGCTAGGAAACAATGGCTGAGCAAGCGGCTCGTAGCCTAGCGAAGTCCTTAAGGCTGTGCGGCCAAATTACGTTAATTGACGGGGTGCTCTCTTGAGAGATCCAGATCGCTAGTATCTGGTTCTCTCCTGGCGACCCTCTCAAAGTCAAAGCAAACGAGTTAGCACAGTGTTGGGTGGTAGAGGCAAAAGCCCTCACTCGCAACACAGTGCTAAACTCACAAGGTACACAGTCAGAAAGACCACCTAGGCTTCCCACGTCTCTGTTGCGATTGTACAGGTTCAACAAAACCTAGTACACATCGGAAATCACAACACCAGTAGCCTTATCCCAGTCTAGCATTAAATCCCCCAGCAGACCACCACGATACAGAAAGGGAGACACCGTGAGTGTGTCAAACCTCTACAGACAAAATGGTAACCCTTCCAAAATGCCTAACTAAACATGTGTTATCTGAGAGCTTCAGCATATAATACGATGGCCGATATATGAAATCGTGCAGAACCAAAGGGAAGTTATGATATTAAATAGAGTAGAAGAATGAGAAGTAAGAAGTTGAGAGAGAGAGAAAGTGCTCTATAGGTAGAAGTCGGGAGACAGGGGGGCAAGGGACATGTGAAGGGTATGCTAGTCAGGAAAGCTCTGAGGAGAATAGCTCCTCTGGACCCCTCCAGGATCCCACACAAAGGCACGGTGGTCAGCCAATCACAGGCCGCTACGTCACCCGGCAGCAGGCCTGCAGAAGGCGCCAGGAACCACCAGCCAATCAAAACCGAGAGAAAAGACCACGCGGGCCAGCCACTCCTCCGGGAGGGAGGAGGAGGAAAAGCAACACTCACCTCCCCCACCCTCGCTCGCTCGCTCTCTCTCTCTCCTTCACTACAATGCATCTTATGTTTAACTCATGATATAAAATACAATGCATTGTCACTGGCGAAAACAAAGACCACTTCTACCCTGCCTGTGACATGATGATTCACAAGAAAGAAAGTACAACATTGTAGACAGACTGTAGCCCATTTCACTGCCCTGGCGAGTGCTAGTGGCTACCGGGAGGCGATTCTGCCAACGCTGGCAGGCGTCACATGTGGCATTTTTTCTGTACAGAAGCTTGGCCTTTTTGGTTGGAATCTTAGGAATGTGACCTTTTTCATTAGCCATGAAAAAACTGCAGAGGTACAAATTATTATAAGCAACCTCATGTTAAAAATATCTTATATATTTTTGTTTAGCTTTACTTGGCATTCCTCTTCCTCTATGTATCTAGCAATTTAACCCCCTCAAACTCCTTATGACGCGATGGTGTGGTAATGACCCCGGGCCAAAAAGCTCTAAAAGACGATCGAGTGATAACTCAAGCGAGCTTGAAATACGCAGGCGTTTCGTTCATGGTCACCCCTTCGGGGATCAAGGTGTCTGGCAATATATACCGGTAGGCTATAGATAAATTCATTTTTGGGCTATTTCTTCCATTTTATTTATCCTGTTAAAGTGCTTGATTGATTTTTGTGCTAATGTAGTTAGTATTTAGTGTAATTTTACATATTTCAGCTAAATCTGAAGAGCACATGCAATTTATTTGTGCATGTTCAGTAAGTATTGCTGGGGAAAGGGTTAACATATTCATCTTTTGGGGTATTTATTCTATGTTTTTATCCTGTTTCTGTGATTGATTAAGTTTTGTGCTAATGTAGTTGGTATTTGGTATAATTTTACATATTTTAGATAAATCAGAAGAGCACATGCAATATATTTGGGCATTTTCAGTCAGTATTGCTGGGGAAACGGTTAACATATAGTATTCATCATAGAAAGGGAAGAGGATGTGTAGCTCAGATCTTTGCCCTGAAATATGTTGTGGAGAAATATCTTGAGAAGGGACAAAAGTTGTATGCTGCCTTCATGGACTTGGAGAAGGCCTATGACAGAGTTGATAGAGAAGGTACCAGTATGTAGAAAGTACTTGGAATATACGGAGCAGATAGCAGGTTGCTGAAAGCAGTGAAAAGCATGTATGAGGGTGCAAAGGTGTCAGTATGTGTTGAGAATGAACAGAGCGAGTTCTTTGATCTGAATTTTGGGTTAAGGAAAGGGTGTGTGATGTCCCCGTGGTTGTTCAATATATACTGAACTGTATATGGATGGAGTCATAAAAGAAATGCAAGGATGAGCAGTGGATGTTGGTGTACCACTAATAAGGGAAGGCAACGAGTGGAATGACAGAGTTGATAAGAAGGTATGTGGAAAGTACTGAGAATATATGGAGTAGATAGCACGTTGCTGAAAGCAGTGAAGAGTATGAATGAGAGTGCAAAGGTATCAGTACGTGTGAAGAATGAACAGAGGGAGTTCTTTGATCTGAATGTTTGGTAAAGCAAGGGTGTGTGATGTCCCGATGGTTGTTCTATATATACAATATATGGATGGAGGCATAAAAGAAATACAAGGAAGAGCAGTGGATGTTTGTGTACTGCTGTTTGCTGATGATATGAATGGGAGTTGCAGGGTCTGGTAAATATGTTTGGAACAGTGTGCGAAAAATGGAATCTGAAGGTAAATGCGGGGAAGAGCAAGGTTATGGTCTTCGAAAGGGGTGAAGCCACAGAATGTGAGGTGAAGTTGAACGGTCAGGCTATGGAGATTGTCAGCTCATTTAAGTATCTTGGCAGTGTACAGAGTAAAGATGGGAGTATGGATGAAGAAGTATGGGAGAGGGTGCAACAGGGGAAGAGGGTTGTAGGAATGCTGAAAGCAGTAACATGAAATAGGGCGGTCAGCATGGAACTGAAGAAGTCATTGCATGACAGTGTGGTAATCCCGACACTGACTTACGGAAGCGAAGCATGGACGTTGTTGGAGAGATTCAAACCAAGAGTGAAAGGGATGGAAATGAGTTACTTGAGAAGTGTGTGCAGAGTTACATGGAGGGATATACGAATGAGGAAGTATGAGAGAGGTGTGGTGTGAATGTACTGGAAAGTGCGAAAACGAACACCTTGAGATGGTTCGGCCATGTGGAACGTATGGGAAGCGAGAGAATGACTAAGAGCGTGTACGAGTGAGGTGGAAGAACAGAGGGAGAAATAAACCGAGAGAGGTGGAAGGATGGAGTTAAGAAGTATATGCGTGAAAGTGGTGCTGGATGGGAGGAGGGGCATCGACTGACTGGGGACAGAGGTGCATAGGGGTGTTTCGTTCGTGGCCAATCCTTCGGGGATCAAGGCGTCCGTCAATAGATAGATAGATAAATTCATCTTTAGGGCTATTTCTTACATTTTCTTTATCCTGTTAGTGTACTTTATTAAATTTTTTGGTAATGTAGTTGGTAATTGGTGTAATTTTACATATTTCAGATAAAGGATGTCAACAGAATAACAAATGATGAGCTGAAGAGACGTTTAGGTATAAAGAGTATTAGCGAGGAGATGCGTACAAGTAAACTGGGATGGTATGGACATGTGGAGAGAATGGATGAACAAAACTGGGTGAAAAGATGCAGGTCTGCGATTGTGGAGGGAGCTGCACCAAGGGGTGGACCGAGTAAGACCTGGGATCGGACTATACGTGCCGATCTCAAATCCAAAAACTTGACAAGTAAAGCATCACTTAACAGGGTTGCCTGGAACTCCGCCATTAGGAAAAGAGACTGAAACTGCACATCTGTGTGGAGCACTCAGTCTTAAAATGTTATGTACGTATGTATGTATAAATCTGAAGAGCACATGCAATCTATTTAGGCATTTTCAGTCAGTATTGCTGGGTAAAGGGTTAACATATTAATCTTTTGGAGTATTTCTTCCATTTATTTATCCTGTTAGTGAGTTTTATTGATTTCAGTGCTACTGTAGTGGTATTTGGTGTAATTTTACATATTTTAGATAAATCTGAAGAGGACATGCAATATATTTGGGCATTTTCAGTCAGTATTGCTGGGGAAACGGTTAGCATACTGTAGTCATCTTAGGAAGGGAAGAGGATGTGTAGCTCAGATTTTTGCCCGGAAATGTGTTGTGGAGAAATATCTGGAGAAGCGACAAAAGTTGTATGCTGCATTTATGGAGTTGGAGAAGGCCTATGACAGAATTGATAGAGAAGGTATGTGGAAAGTACCGGTACTGAGAATATACGGAGTAGATGGCAAGTTGCTGAAAGCAATGAAGAGCATGTATGAGGGTGCAAAGGTGTCAGTATGTGTGGATAATTAACAGAGCGAGTTCTTTAATCTGAATGTTGGGTTAAAGCAAGGGTGTGTGTGATGTCCCCATGGTTGTTCAATATATACTGGTACAGTATATGGATGGAGTCATGAAAGAAATACAAGGAAGAGCAGCGGATGTTGGTGTACCGCTGATAAGGGAAGGAAACGAGTGGAAGTTGCCTCAACAGTACAGTACCGGTACTACTGTTGCTGACAACACAGTTCTGATCAGCGATAGTGAATGGGAGTTGCAGGGTCAGGTAAATATGTTTGGAACAGTGTGTGAAAAACGGAATCTGGAGGTAAATGCTAGGAAGAGCAATATTATGGTCATTGAAAGGGGTGCAACCATAGAGATGTGAAGTGAGGTTGAACGGCTATGAAGAATGTCAGCTCATTTAAGTATTTGGGCAGTGTGTTGAGTAAAGATGTGAGTAGGCCTATGGATGAAGAAGTGTGGGAGAATGTGTAACAGGGGAAGAGCGTTGAACTCTGAAAGCAGTAAGAAGAAATAGGGTGGTCAGCATGGAAGTAAAGAAGTCCTTGCATGACAGTGTGGTAATCCCGACATTGACTTATGAGAGGGAAGCATGGACGTTTCTGACTGGGATTGATCATTGATAATCATCGGTTAAGCTAGTTGGAAAATTAGTGGGGTAGAATGTAGAGTTCGGGTGTACCGCCAGCCTTGTTTACACTACGCGGAGCGGCGGCGGACGCTGGCCATCATGTTCCCATCTATTTGACTGCTTTTGGATACAATAATAGGTTGAGGGGGGTCACCCCCCATGACATATTGTCATCATCATATATATTGCCAGCAGGAGGCAAATAACCGAAAAAAACGCCTTCAAAATAGACGCGAACTAAAGTCTGGTTCACACATAGCCGAGTCGGTGCGCGAGTCCAACACGAGTGATGAAATTTTGCTATTCAGAAATGACTCGTCGATACTCCTCAACACTCGTATAGACTCGTGCTACGCTCGTGTATACTCTTTGTTTACTCGACACACTCGTGGGTACTTGCCACGGGGTCCAAAAATGTCATGCATGCATGAAATTTTTGGGTCCCGTGGCGAGTACCCACGAGTGTAGTCTAAATATGTGTAGACTCGTGTACATACGTGTTAACTCGTGTTTGACTCTGAATAACTCTTCGTTATTCGTGTTAACTCGTGTTGACTCGTGTAAACCCGTGTAACACTCTTTGGTGATTCGTCGCTTTTCGTCATCATTTCGACGTTGACGAAGCAACATGTGTCTACACGCAACAACACGTATGTAACACACATGCAACACGTATCAACAAGAGTAGAAAGCATGAATGTGAGTGCCAAAATTTGGTGCCCCCATGATGCCAGAGTTTACACGATTCAAACGCGAGTGAAAACACGAGTAAACAAGAGTAAACACGATCCACTGAGAAAAAAACACGAGTGTAACACAAAAAAGCAAGTGTCATTTGAAATTCCGTTATTTCAAAAATGTAGGACGAATCAATGAGTTTACACAAGTTTACACGGATGTAACACGAGTCAACACGTGTGCAACAGATATCCAACGAGAGTCAACGCGTTGTCTTTCGTGTTGATCCGTATAACAATCGTGTTGATCCGTGTAACAATTGCGTTGACTCGTGTTAGACTCGTCCATACTCTTTGTTTACGTGCCCTGGAATGTGGCCATTATTTTTCAAATTTTTGAAGTCTAGGCCTAATAGATTTTTCCAAAGAATCAAACTTAAATTAAAAGGAAGTAGCCTAGCCTACAGTTTATAGGAAGGCTATTCCAACATGCATTCCAGAACTTAGGCTAGCCTAGGCCTAGGCTATATGAAAATTTGTGGGTGGTCTGCCAAAAAAGAATCACTAGGCCTATTAGGCTATGGGTAGGCTAGTATGGGGTGCATTTTGCAAATTTTCTGAACTCTTAGGCCTAGGCTAGGCTAAATTAAAACTCATAAAATCTGAGTAAAACCAGCACTAGAATTTTGTCTTGTCTTGTCTTGGGGGTTAAGGGCAACCTCAGGCGAATACTCGCCCGTTCCGGCCCTACCGTAGTCGCGGAGATCCTATGTCACAATTAAATTAGTTTATAGTTAAGGTTAAAATTCACCACCGTGTGACTTTCACTCTAGGTCATTCGTAGAACCGTAACACTGTAAAGGCAACAACCCAATAGCAGGTCATCAGGTGGCGAACCAGAGACCTACAAACCGCGGTACTAGGGCCAGAGCAATGTCTTGAAGCGAGGTGCCCTTATCAACCAACCCCAGACAATCCAGTAGGAGCTGTCGGAAGGAATCCATCTTTGAAGCCAGAAAGGGACGCCCATCCACATGCTCAGTGACGGGACGAGGCGAGGCTTAGGAGGCATATGTAGGATGACCAGATGTAGGATTTGGAGGGGAAGAGGTACCGTACGACGATACATGGGATGCGGAGACTGCGGAGGGAAGAGCTCGTCAAAGTCATACGGTTCCACAGGACCTCAACAATAACCGGGGGACGGCCGGTGCGGGCAATAGTCGATCGCGTAGTTAATATAAGTTCCCGTCTATTTTGATGGCGATTTTTGTTGTAGTTAGGCTAGGCCTAGGCTATTTGCCCCCTGCTGGCAATATATATGATGATGACAATATGTCATGGGGGGCGATTGACCCCCTCAACATATTATTGTATCTAATGATCTCTAACCTCTGTATCTCAAAAAGGGCTAGAGCAAATTGGCTGTAAATTTCTACATCTAGGCTATTCCTTGACAGATTTGCCAGTTCACAATGAAACCTATTGCTAACTTCTTTGTTCTTCAGCAGCCGCGGCGGTGTCGGCGTTGGACGCTTGGGATAATGTTCCCGTCTATTTTGAATGCCATTGGATACAATAATATGTTGAAAGCCCCCCCATGACATGTTATCATCATCATATATTATATTGCCAGTTGGGGGCAAACAACCAAAAACATTGCCGCAAAGCCCTTCCCTAAACATATTATTGTATCCAATGGCAGTCAAAATAGACGGAACATGATCGCAAGCGTCCACCGCCGCCGTCATGTTTACATGGTCGATCGCCGCAGTTTGGTTAGGCCTATTTGCCCCCTGCTGGCAAATTATATGATGATGACAATATGTCATGGGGGTGTTTGCCCCCCTCTACATATTATTGTATCCAACGGCATTCAAAATGGACGTGAACATGATGGCAAGATTTCGTCGCCGCTCTGCGTAGTGTAAACATTGGTGGCGGTACGCCCGAACTCTACATTCTGCCCGGCTAGCCCTATATTATAGGCTACAATAAATGAGTAGGCTAAGCTATTTTATCTATAGGCTAGGCCTAGTCTAATATTACAATTTAAGGTAGCATTCAAGGAGACTACAGCAGGACTTACCTTTGACCGGGTATAGGCTATCCTAGTGTTTACTAGGCCTATACCCCTTTGAAAGGACATTAGCCTAGCCTAACCTAACAACCTTACCTAACCTATCATAGTAGGCTATTATGGGTGGGGCCCCCCACACCCCATTTTTTGGTGTATTTGTCTATTTTGCCCCCTGCTGGCAATATGACGATGACATGACAAGTTTTTCATTCCTCTTTCTAGGTTTCTCCCCTTCTGTTCTTATTCTGTCTCATTCGGTTGTCCTCCGGACGGCCTATATCATATGCCACCCTGGCCTGGCTAGGTTATTAGCTCCTGACATGATTTGTGTCGGTCGCTGATGCGGTCGAGCTGACTCGATTTCCCTCGGTGTGTGTATTTTTTGTGCATTTCGGTGCGATATATTTTTTCCATAGACCTGATCTCTCATTCTTCGCTTTTGATCACTTCTTAATTGGTGCTGTGCTGAAGTGTAGCAGTTCTTGCCTCATCTTTCGGCTCTACCCTATAAGAGTTCTGCTGTGGAACTCATGTGGTGCGGCTGAATTGGTGAAATGGCGAGAAATGTCTGCGTATCTTCACCGTCCTAGATTTGTTCACCTGCCCTTCCCTACCTATCATGTCTTGATTGGTTGTCCATCTTGATCTAATTCTTCAGGCCAGCTCTATTAGAGTATTTTTGGGGAACTCAGTGGTGTGGTTAAACTATTTTTAATATATATTTGTTTAAATATGTAAGATATGCAATAAATTATGTAAAATATATTGTTTTTACTTTATACCTATACATATAATTGTCATTATTAAGGAAATTCCATTGACTATTTACATCACTAGGCCTAGCTTCCTTATTTCTATTAATTTCCTCCAGTTCACAATGAAACCTATTGCTAACTTCCTTGTTCTTCAGCAGCCGCTGTGGTGTCGGCGTTGGACGCTTGGGATAATGTTCCCGTTTATTTTGAATGCCATTGGATACAATAATATGTTGAAAGCCCCCCCTCACCCCCCCCCCCCCCCCCATGACATGTTATCATCATCATATATTATATTGCCAGTAGGGGGCAAACAACCAAAAAATTTGCCGCAAAGCCCTTCCCTCAACATATTATTGTATCCAATGGCAGTCAAAATAGATGGAACATGATCGCAAGCGTCCACCGCCGCCGCCGCCGTCATGTTTACATGGTTGATCGCCGCAGTTTGGTTAGGCCTATTTGCCCCCTGCTGGCAAATTATATGATGATGACAATATGTCATGGGGGTGTTTGCGCCCCTCAACATATTATTGTATCCAACGGCATTCAAAATGGACGGGAACATGGCAAGATTTTGTCGCCGCTCTGCGTAGTGTAAACATTGGTGGCGGTACGCCCGAACTCTACATTCTGCCCGGCTAGGCCTATATTATAGGCTACATAAATGAGTAGGCTAAGCTATTTTATCTATAGGCTAGGCCTAGTCTAATATTACAATTTAAGGTAGCATTCAAGGCGACTACAGCAGGACTTACCTTTGACCGGGTATAGGCTATCCTAGTGTTTACTAGGCCTATACCCCTTTGAAAGGACATTAGCCTAGCCTAACCTAACAACCTTACCTAACCTATCATAGTAGGCTATTATGGGTGGGGGCTGCCACCCCCACACAAAAATTTTAGTGTATTTGTCTATTTTGCCCCCTGCTGGCAATATGACGATGACATGACATGGAGGGTGGCAAAGCCACCCCTCAACATATTATTGTATCATTGGCATTCAAAATAGACGGGAACATGATTGCAGACGTCCGCCGCCTCCGTCATGTTTACATTTGTCGATCGGCGTTGTTAAGTTCGCGTCTATTTTGACGGAGATTTATTTTGGTTATTTGCCCCCAGCTGGAAATATATATTATGATGACAATATGTCATGGGGGGGTGAAAGGGGCAAAGCACAACCTCAACATATTATTGTATCCAAAGGCAGTCTAAATAGACAGGAAAAGGATGGCAAGCGTCCGACGCCACTACGCGTACGCGTAGTGTAAACAAGGCTGGCGTTACACCCGGTAACTACATCCTACCCGGCTAATGTCCTTTCAAAGGGGTAGCCTATAAATTAGTAAACACTAGGATAGCCTATACAACGCAACTCTTGCCGATAGACCTAGCCTAAAGGCTAACCTATTCATAAAGGTGTCTATTTTGATGGCAATTTTTTCGGTTATTTGCCCCCTGCTGGCAATATATATGATGGTGAAAATATGTCATGGGGGGGGGGAGGGGGGTGAGGGGGGCAAAGCCCCCTCAACATATTTTTGTATCCAATGGCATTCAAAATAGACAGGAACTTTATTGCAAACGTCCGACACCTCCCCCGCCACCGCCATGTTTACATGTGTCGATCGCCGTGGTTAAGTTCGCGTCTATTTTGACGGCGATTTTTTTCGGTTATTTGCCCCTTGCTGGCAATATATAAGATGATAACAATATGTCATGAGGGGGCGGGCCTCAACAATGACCTCTAACCTCTGTATCTCAAATAGGGCTAGAGCAAATTGGCTGCAAATTTCCACATCTAGGCTATTCCTTGACTGACTCTTCCCAAATGGTAGACATATTAGCTTGATCACTCTAGGCCTAGTTATTTTTTAGTTACAGAGGTTATAGCCTAGGTCATGATTTCTTGCCTACTTACAGCGAATAGACTAGGCCTATTGTAGATTGGTAAAATATTTGCTTAATAGGCCTAGGCTATGTTGGCTGTGCAATTGTCTCGATTTGACTATTTTTACCTAATTAGGCCTAAAGCAGCCTGAGTCTATTCCCAACCCCCAAACAGTATCCCATGTTAAGCTCTAGGCTAGGCCTAGGCCTAATCCCACTCTCAATAAAAATTCGAACTGATAAATTCGTACCTACCGGTAGCGCTGCCTAGGCTAGGCCTATATTTTTCGTGAATAGATAATTATAGAAATGGTTTAAAGGAAAGAGCATCCTATATTATGTTCAAATAATATGTAATAGCACTGTGTATGGTTGTATTACATTTAAATAGTGATAGATGTGTATATTAATGGGATAAATACTCCGAAGTTCGCATACGTTCAGAAAATTATACTGCAACACTGTTGCCAGATACTAATCAATCCCATTATCATTATATCATAATGGATTTTACTCATTTGCATAATTTCAAATACCTAGGACATTAATATAATATTTTCCTATCTTTTTTGTAGTGATATTTGTCTGATTTAGTGGTATATTGGTGTCTGTCTAGGGTTATAATGCATTGTGAAAGTTACCTCTGCATCTCTGACTTGGTAACAGTTCGGTATGGGCCGGCTTAAGTACCCCTGCTTTCTTTGAGTACTACACGGCAAGAGAAGCTTTCGGTTCTGTCATTACTGTTCAAGGTAAACAGCAACTGATAAATCGACATCATGTTCAAATAATATGTAATAACATTGTCTATGGTTGTCTTAGACAACAATCGTGATGGGTTTCTATTTTATGTGGATAAATAGTATTAAGCTGAATAAACTAAAAACCGAAAGTTCACTAGAGTGGTTGTTGATACATTTGCTAGATATGATGGAGGAGGGAGGTAGGAAGGAAGGGTTAGGCAGTTGCTCAGTAAAATTCGGTACGGTAGCTCCGTCTACGGCTCAGTCTCCCCCACGGTACTCAAACGGCTGGATGTGGTGCAGCACACGGCGTTCCGCATCGCATTGGGGGCCTTCCGTTCGTCGCCGGCGGTCTCTCTCCACGCGGAGGCGGGTCTTCTTCCCCTTGCTATGGACCGTCATCACCTTAACGTTATCACCCTCCATCGTGCCCTGTCATTCTCACCTGCTCATCCTTATAGCCTCCTCATCTCTCATGCCCCCGTCTTGCGTCATGCTCCCTCCTGGCCTCTCCGCTCCCGTTCCCCTTTCCTCGTCCGTGCCCTCCTGTCCTCATCCTCCCTCTCCTTGCCCCTTCCGCCCCATTCCCCTACCCCCTCCGTCTCCCATTTCCCACCCTGGTCCGACCTCTCCTCTATGTTCCACCTTGCTCTTCATGTTCCCTTCGTCAAAATTCAGGATAGCTCCCATGCCCCCTCCCTTTTCCTCGACCTTGTCTCCCTCCGCTATAGTACTCACTTCCCTATTTACACGGATGGCTCCCACACCTCCTCCCCCCTGTCCTCTACTGCCGCCATTTATGTTGAGCACCTTTCCCTTTGTCGGGCTTGGCGGCTGTCCGGTTTCCACTCAGTTCTTGCTTCAGAATTGTATGCCATCCTTCAAGCTTTACTTTTCATTCGTGATTTCCTCCCCCCACAGTCAATAGTTGTTTTCTCAGATTCACTATCCTCCCTTGCCCTCCTCAGCTCCCAGCACCCGGTGTCTCATCGCTACCTTGTTTTTCAGGCCCATTCTCTCCTTTGCTCCCTTCGGCAGTCCGGTTTTTCCCTCCATTTTCAGTGGGTTCCCCCCCATGTTGGTATCCGGGGTAACGTCATTGTTGATCCTGCAGCTTCCCTTGCCCACTCCTCCTCTGCCCTTGAACCCCTCCCTCTCCCTCCCTCCTCAGTTGCCAGGCTAGCTTTTGCCCAATGCCGGACGCTCTGGGATGCCTCCCTCAGAGGTGAGCTCTCCCGCACCGCCCTTGGTCAGTACAGGCTAGATTCTTCCCCTCACCCGTGGTCCTGATCCCCCCTCCGCCCCCTTGACACTGCCCTGGTCCGTCTCCGCATAGGCCATGTTGGACTGGCCTCTCACCTATTCCGTCTGCGACTGGTGCCTGACCCTTTCTGCCCGTGGTGCCGGACGGTGGATGAAACGGTAGAGCACTTCCTGCTTCACTGCCCTCGCTTCTATTGCCATAGGACCCTCCTCCGCTGCAGCCTCCGCTCCCTGGGGTCTCCACCTTTACCCTCCCCGTCCTGTTGGGGGGCAGTGGACTGGACCCGGCCCTCCGTGTCCAGGTGCTCCAGCACACCAAAGTATTCCTGCGGCGTTCGGGTCGTCTCGGCCGCCTGTGATTGCGTACCTGTGATGGTCTCCGGCAGGGTTAATTGGGCCTGCCCAAACAGCCCTATAATCAACAAACAAGAACAACAAGGGTTAGGCAGTGTTGCCAGTTGTATCGCTACATATTACCGCTAGATCTAGAGCTATTTACTTCAATTTAGAAGCCATTTTTTCATATCTAGAGAGATTTACTAGGGATAATTTAAAAATTTCAGACATTCTAGTCATATTACATTGCAAAACAAACAAACCAAAACTCTTTAGAAATTGCAGCATTACTCTAACATTGTTTGACTATGTAGCAACATGCTAGCGACTTTTGAGAAAGGATCTAGCGGTATTTTGTGGAGACATACTGGGAGGGTGGGAGGGAGGTGGTGGTTGCAGTGTTGCCAGTTGTAAAGCTACATATTACCGCTAAATGTAGAGCTATTTACTTCAATCTAGCAGCCATTTCTTTTATATCTAGAGACATTTACTAGGGATAATTTGAAAATTTCAGACATTCTAGTCATACTACATTGTAAAATTTGCAAAACAAACAAACCAAAACTCTTTAGAAATTGCAGCATTATCCTAACATTGTTTGGCTATGTAGCAACATGCTAGCGACTTTTGAGAAAGGATCTAGCGGTATTTCGTGGTAACACTTTAGGAGGGTTAAAATACGAGTCACATGGGCAATTGCCAAAACTTTAAAGGTCCATATCATTGTTATTAACCCTCTCCGACATATGACGCGATTTTGAGCCTATTAGGGATACTTTAAAGCCTTTGTTACCATCAGGGGTATTTAGAAACCTTTAGTTTAGTTACTTCAATCTCTGCAGTTGTCTTTGAGTTAGCTGTGGGCAGTAAACTAATTTTGGAGAGGTAATTATAAGAGTGAGAGAACTCTATTTCTTATTGCGAATCTGGCAACCTCTGCATCATATGAGTCTGAAGGGGTTAAACTAAGCATTTGGCAAAGGGATGAATTGTTAAAAACCTTAGCCAATACTCTGTCATTCACCAAAATATTTATCATTATTATTTGGTAGGGTAGGTATGTATAGGTAGGTTGGCTAAATAATTGCTGGAATTCGTAGGGACTCAAACTGTTTTGAGAGAGTTAAATAAATACAAAATTATAGATCTGAATAATAAAGAGATTATGTTATTAAGCAAAACTGGGGGATGCGTGGAAGCCTATATATAGACTGTAGACGGTAAACTTTGTGTGGGTAGCGAATGCGGTTTTAAAGTAATTTAAGAATAGACAGTTTTCAATGCTGTGGCCAAACTATTCCACCCATTTATATTTTTTTGGTATCAAAACGTTCGTAACCGCGAGCCTCACCCAACTACGCAAGCATGGCTTTGATCATCGGCATAGTTTTCAAGATGTGGAATTTTAAGTGGAATTCGAGGTTTTTTCAAGATTGCCGGAAAAAAACCCACGTGCAAAAGCAAAACCTCTATAAAATTTGCGGAGCATTAGTAGGGGAGTGCGTATGCCAAAGCCCAGTCGTTTCCTGTGAGTGGGGGAGACGGTATTTAGGCGTCAAGTTTTTCGGGAAATCGGCTGCCACGGACCTGTTTGGCCGCCATGCTGGATGTCTAGCATATCAAAAGTTGCCCAATACAAAAACGCACCTTCTGTGAAAGTTTGATCCCGATCCAAAAAGCGGTTCTGGAGTTATTGCGTCGAAACCGGCGCGTAAGAAGAAATTGGATGAAAACCCAGGTTTAATGATTACAATAGGGGTTCCCCGTAGGGGACGAACCCCTAATAATAATTAAAGTTGCAAGCAACGTTGTCCGGGGTTCGAGGGGTTTTGCAAGCAGGGTATTGTGTTGGATACAAAAGCTGTGTCACAGATATCAAAAGATCATTTAACTTATCGGGCATGGAGAAACTACAGAAGGAACAGATTGTGCAAACAAACAAGAGCGAGAGAGGGAGAGATTGGCTGTATAAGGGATCTGCCTCTATTCCGTTTAGTAACAGAGTTGTAGATATGTGGAATAGGCTACCGAGTGCTATAATGGGATCAAGAACAATAGAGCTTCAACTTGAAATTAGATAGAACGAGAGGGGTTGGGTGTGAAAAGGATCTGCCATGTGTAGGTCAATCGGCTCTCTGCAGACTCCCGTTTTCTTATTTTGTTTATGTTCTCATTTGTGAGAGTGAGAGAGTATGGCAAGAGAGAATAGGATGTCGTAAACGTAAGGAAGATAGCGATGAATATGAGAGAGAGAGAGAGAGCGCGAGATGGGTTGGGTGTGAAAGGGATCTGACATGTGTGGGCCAATCGGCTCTCTACAGACTCCGGTTTTCTTATGTTCTCATTTGTGAGAGAGAGAGAGAGACTAAGATGTCATAATTGTAAGGAAGACAGAGATAAATGAGAGAGAGTTGTTATGAGATGGGTTGGGTGTGAAAAGGATCTGTCTTGTGTGGGCCAATTGGCTATCTACAGACTCCCATTTTCCTATGTTCCTATTTCTTACAATTGTGTTTTGTTTGCAGGTATATGATAACATGGGTCATAGACTACAGTAGATCTGGACTGGACACCAACATGGAACTTTGCAGTAACGGACCCAAAATCGGAGAATGAACCCCCAAGTTCGAACCTCGAAACCGCGAAAATGTCACATTTTCGCGGTTTCGAGGTTCAAACTTGGGGGTTCGTTCTCTGATTTTTGGTCCCTTACTGCAAAGTTCCATTTTTGTGTCCAGTCCAGATCTACTGTAGTCTATGCATGCGTGTATAGTAAGTAGTGTAAATAACAGGTAACGTTTATGAGATGGGTTGGGTGTGAAAGGGATCTGCCTTATGTGGGCCACTTGGCTCTCTGCAGACTCCCATTTTCATCTTGGTTGCATGTGTTAGGGATCTGCCTCATTTGTACCGGTGTGTAAACAAACAAGAGCGAGAGAGAAAGAGATTGGCTGTGTAAAGGATCTGCCTCTATTCGCTTGGTAAAAGAGTTGTAGATATGTGGAATACGCTACCAAGTGCTATAGTGGGATCAATAACAATAGAGCTTCAACATAAAATTTGATAGGACGAGAAGGGTTGGGTGTGAAAGGGATCTGCCGTGTGTGGGCCAATCGGCTCTCTGCAGACTCCCATTTTCATCTTGGTAGCATGTGTAAGGGATCTGCCTCATTTGTACCAGTGTGCAAATAAGAGAGAGAGAGATTGGCTGTGTAAGGGATCTGCCTCTCTCGTAACAGAGTCGTAGATATGTGAAATAGGCTACCTAGTGCTATAGTGGGATCAAGAACAATAAAGAATTTCAAGATAAAATCAGATAAACATGGACGAAATGGGTTGGATGTGAAAGGGATCTGCCTTTTGTGGGCCACTTGTCTGCAGATTCTCATGTTCATCTTAGTTGCATGTGTAAGGGATCTGCCTCATTTGTACCAATGTGCAAGCAAATGAGCGACAGAGAGAAACTGGGTGTGTAAGGGATCTGCCTCTATTCGTTTAGTAACAGAGTTGTAGATATGTGGAATAGGCTACGAAGTCCTATAGTGGGATCAAGAACAGTAGAGTTCAACATAAAATTAGATAGGACAAGATGTTTTTTTTGTTTTTTGTTTTTTTTTTCTATGTGATTGAGGGAGGCAAAAGGCATTACTGTCTATAGCGAGTGCCTCCCCCATAGTTGAAAGAGTGACAGGGCCAAAATCAAGGGACGTTCGAGCCACACGGAGTTTGAAGCAATTTAAGTCATAGGCAGAGGGAAAGACTGATTCTGGGAGAGAGTTCCAGAGCTCAGCTGTTGAGTAGAAGAAAGTTTGAGAGTAACGTTTCACTCTTGGGTTGGAGAGTTGCACAGAGTAGGGGTGGGATTGAGTTGCAAGACGGGTACCACGTGCCCTACGTAAAGGAGGTGGTATGCACTGGGATAGCTCTGAGGAACACTGATTATTATAGTAGCGATAGAATAGCGAGAGAGATGCAACATTGCGGCGGAGAGAGAGAGACTGCAGAGAGTTGGTGAGTGGACGGGAGTTAATGATACGAAAGGCCTTCCTTTCAACTTTGTCTAGGAGAGCGGTGTGAGAGGAACCTCCCCACACATGTGAACAATACTCAATACAAGGACGCACTATGCCCCTGTACAGAGCAAGAAGCTGTGCAGCTGTTGGGTGTGAAAGGCTGCCACGGGCGTGTCTGGCCACCATTTATAATTCCTCTACAGATGGGACCAAGAGAATCACCTCTACAGTACCTCACTTGAGGAGTGGAAATAATAGAAAAGGAATTAGGAGGAACAAAAGCATGGCCTGCAATATAGAAAAAGTCAAGAAGAGTGAATCAAAGAAAAACATTTATCATGCAGCCATGCAAGCCTTTTATATAAAGAGTATAATATTAAAATATAGAGAATAACCTTGTACATGTATTATTAGGGTAAGTGTATTTTTTGAATAATGATTGCCTTCACAATAAGGAAAAGAATGAAATTCCCATACTACTATTCTGAGATAGGTCAAATTGAGTTCAAATTATCATCCAAATAATTATAGCCTGACTGAAATTGAGGGAAGGTATGCAAACACGGGTAATACCTTCCACTGGTTCAGATTTTAGTGGGTAGAGAACAGTGTTGGCTATACTTTTCTATAGGATAAACCTGTCCCTATATACAGACCTATTTCATATGGACTTAATTATTTTAGAGTAAATTTAAGTAATTTGCTAAATGAACTAGACAAATACCCAATTGGTTGCATTGTGAAAACATCCAAACTAACTCTTTTATTGCAAATTTAATGGAAAAGCGGGGATACTCTCAACATGTAACACAACCAACAACTGAAAATGGCACACTAATTGATCATGTTTATGCTAAGAGAAGGTGAGAGAAGGTGACATATGAAGGTGAATGTTATTCCCACATATTACAGTTATCATAGTGAATTTCCATTGAAATTTGAATGCCCCTTTTTGTATGTTTTTCCCCTTCTATACTTATTCTGTCTATTCAGTTGTCCTACGGATGGCCTATATCATATGCCACCCTGGCCTGGCTAGTTTATTGGCTCCTGACTTTATTTGTGTCTATGGTCGCTGGTGCGGTCAAGCTGACCCGATTCCCCTCAGTGGTGTATTATGTGTGTATCTCGGTGTGATTTATTTCTTCCTTAGACCTGATTTCTCATTCTTCGCCCATGATCACTTCTTAATTGGTGCTGCAGTGTAGCAGTTCTTGACTCGCCCTTCGGCTCTACCCTATAAGAGTTCTGCTGTGGAACTCATGTGGTGCGGCTGAATTGGTGAAATGGTGAGAAATGTCTGCGTATCTTCACCTTCCTAGATTTGTTCACCTCTTGCCCTTCCCTACCAATCACAGGGAAAATATATACTTGAACAATTGTTTCCGCTGACAAAGAAATCATAGATTCATGGAAGGTAACGTACACTACGAAAGATTATTCAACATGGAATTTGAATGGAATAGAGCAGCTTAGCAACGAAAAGCCAATACTCCCCCCTCCCTGTGATTGTGCCAGCTTTTGTAAGCAGTGCAATAACTTAAATGAAAGACAGAAAAGCTGCAGGATGCTCTGGCATTCTAGCTGAGATGATTAAGGCCTCAGGTGAGAAAGGAGTAGGTGTGGTCAATGAGCTAATTAACTTCATCATCAGAGAGGAAGTAATCCCTGATGAATGGCACAAAAGTACATTATATACTGTATAAGGGGAAAGGGGACTCATTGGATAGGGAAAATTATAGGGGCCTGAAAATACTTGATCAAGTCATGAAGGTCTGAGAAAGTCTTTGAAGGTATGATGTTGACAATATGCAGTTTGGTTTCATGCTAGGACACGGCACAATCCAAGTCATGAAGGTATTTGTGTGATAATGAAGATGTATGAGGACTCACAAACGGCAGTGAGGGTGAAAGGTGTACCGGCACTGAGTGATGAGTTTTCAGTTCGCGTCGGAGTCCACCAGGGCTCTGTGTTAATGAAGCCCTCTCCTCTTTTTTTATGGTTCTGGAGGCACTATCTGGTGATTTCAGAGTTGGGCTCCCCTGGGAACTGCTATAAGGGTCCTGGAAATGCTTGACTAAGTCAAGAAGGTCTGTGAGAGAGTCTTAGAAGGTATGATAAGGGAAAGATACTGTATGTACTTAAAAGATAGGGATCTGATGTTGTGTTTGCAGACCGGGAGAAGGCCTTTGATAAGGTGGCCAGAGAAGTTGTGCAGTAGGCTAGGAGAAAACTTGGCGTTGAGCAGTGGCTGGTGCATGTGATAATGAAGATGTACGAGGACTCGCGAACAGTAGTGTGGGTGAAAGGTGTACAGCTGAGTGAGGTACATACAGGTATACTAGATATTTTGTGAGGGTTAGCTTTATATCCCACGTACTGGTTACTAGGGACATATAACTTATATACTAGGTGTTAGGTGGAGGTTAGTTTTGTATCCAACGTACTGGGTACTAGGGACATACTGTATACTAGGTGTTACGTGAGGGTACTGAGTGATGAGTTTTCAGTTCGCGTCGGAGTCCAACAGGGAAGTGTGTTAATTAAGCCATCTCCTCTTTTTTATGGTTCTGGAGGCACTATCTAGTGATTTCAGAGTTAGGCTCCCCTTGCAACTGCTATAAGAGGCCTGAAAATGCTTGACCAAGTCATGAAGGTCTGAGAGAGTCTTTGAAGGTATGATAAGGGAAAGCATTCTATCGACGATATGCAGTTTGGTTTCATGCCTGGACGTGACACAATCGACAACTTCATAGTCAGGCAGCTGTAGGAAAGATATCTACTGAAAGTAAGAAGTTGTGCAGTACCGGTAGGCTAGGAGAAAATTTGGCGTAGAGGAGTGGCTGGTGCGTGTGATAATGAAGATGTATGAGGACTCATGAACGGTAGTGAGGGTGAAAGGTGTACTGAGTGAGGGACATAATTATGCTAGGTGAAGTACATACATACATACATACATACATACATACATACATAACATTTTAAGACTGAATGTTCCACACACGTGCAGTTTCAGTCCCTTGTCCCAATGGCGGCGTTCCAGGCAACTCTGTTAAGGGCTGCTTCACTTGCCAAGTTCTTGGATTTGAGATCGACGTGTATAGTCCGATCCCAGGTCTTCCTCGGTCCACCCCTTGGTGCAGCTCCCTCCACAATCACAGACATGCATTTTTTCACCCAATTTTGTTCACCCATTCTCTCCACATGTCCATACCATCCCAGTCTACTTGTACGCACCACCTCGCTAATACTCTTTATACCTAAACGTCTCCTCAGCTCAACATTTGTTATTCTATCCTGTAGCCTGGCCCCACACATCCATTTCACCATTCTCATCTCATTAGGCTCCATTCTGTTGACATCCTCTACTTTAACGGCCCATGTTTCTGAGGCATACGCCATTGCACTTCTAACACATGAGGCATACACCTTTCCCTTCAGGGGGAGAAGCATTCTTTTCATGGTCAGGATTGGCATAAGTTCTTTGAACTTCCCCCAGCCACACCTAATTCTAGCAACAGTGGCAGCCTCGGCCCCACCACCGGCAGAGATGGTATCTCCTAGGTAACAAAACTTGTTAGTTATGTATCCCACATACTGGGTACTAGGGACATATACTAGGTGTTATGTAAGGGTTAGTATTGTATCCCAAATACTAGGTACTAGGGACATATAATAGGTGTTACGTGAGGGGTAGCTTTGTATCTCACGTACCGTACTGGGTACTAGGGACATATACTAGGTATTAGGTGAGGGTTAGTTTTGTATCCAACGTACTGGGTCTAGGTTAGGTAAGGTTAGGTTCTTTGGTTAGGTTAATGACAAGGATCAGGTTGTAGGTGTGGACTACCTAGGAACAGTAGTATAAGTAGCGGCAACGAACTTGACAATAATCTTGATCCGTAACCTTCTTGTAACTTTAAAGGCCTAGAACAACCTGGTTGTAAATATCCACACTTATTTCCTGGTGAACTTACTACTGGACTCTTCCCAATGATAGAAACTAGGGACATATACTAGGCATTAATTGAGGGTACTGAGCGACGAGTTTTCAGTTTGTGTCAAAGTCCACCAGGAATACACATAGCGTACATACATATATACAGTACGGTACATAAAATTTTAAGACTGAGTGCTCCACACATAATATTATGTGCAGTTTCAGTCTAGTCTCTTGTCCTGATGGTGGCGTTCCAGGCAACCCTGTTTTAAGGACTGCTTCACTTGTCAAGTTTTTGTATTTGAGATCAGCATGTATAGTCCGATCCCAGGTCTTCCTCGGTCTACCCCTTGGTGTAGCTCCCTCCAAAATCACAGATCTGCATCTTTTCACCCAATTTTTTTCATCCATTCTCTCCACATGCCCATACCATTCCAGTCTACTTGTACGCATCTCCTCGCTATTACTCTTCATACCTAAACATCTCCTCAGCTAATCATTTGTTATTCTATCCAGCAGTTTGGCCCCACACATCCATCTAACAATTCTCACCTCATTACGTTCCATTTTGTTGACATCTTCTACTTTAACGGCCCATGTTTCTGAGGCATACGTCATTGCGCTTCTGACACATGAGGCATACACCTTTCCCTTCAGGGGGAGAGGCATTCTTTTCATGGTCAGAATTGGCAGCAGTTCTCTGAACTTCCCCCAGCCATATCTAATTCTAGCGACAGTGGCAGCCTCGGCCCCACCACCGGCAGAGATGGTATTTCCTAGTTAACAAAATTTGACCACCAGCTCCAATGACTCATTTCCAAAATTCACAGCCACAAGCTCGCCCTTGCACACTACGCACTCAAATTTCTCAATTTCTGACTTATCCTTCGGCAGGGGTCCTTTTATTCTACTACAGCACTTACTCCCGTGGTGCATCCAACATCGACAGATGCTACCACCACTTGGTCTTATTCCTTGGGTGATCCTTTGTTTTCCCGCAGACTTTGTCAGTGGCAGCGAGAAGGTTTATAAATCAAGAAACCCCAAGCCACATATAACAAAGAAATTATAGATGCTTGAAAGGTACCGTACACTACGAAAGATTACTCAACATGGAATATGAATGGAATTGAGAGCAGCTTAGCAACGATAAGTCAATACTCCCCGCTCCTTGTGATTGTGCCAGCTATTCCTCAACATATTATCGTATCCAATGGCATTAAAAATAGATGAGAACATGATAGCTAGCGTCCGCCGCCGCCGCCGTCATGTTTACATATGTCGATCGCCGTGGTTAAGTTCTCGTCTATTTTGACGGCGATTTTTTTCAGTTATTTGCCCCCTGCTGGCAATATATATGATGATGACAATATGTCATGGGGGCGTGAGGGGGTCAAATCCCCCCCTCAACATATTATTGTATCCAGAGGCAGTCAAAATAGACAGGAACATGATGACAAGCGTCCGTCGCCGCTCCGCGTAGTGTAAACATGGCTGGCAGTACGCCCGAACTCTACATTCTACCCTATTCGGGCGCCCGCCTTGTCTACATTATGCGGAGCGGCGGCGGCGTTGGACGCTCACAATCATGTTCCCGTCTATTTTGACTGCCGTGGGATACAATAATAGGATGAGGGGGGCCTTTGCCCACCCTCATCCCCTCAGGACTTATTGTCATCATCATAGATATTGCTAGCAAGGGGCAAATAACAGAAAAAATAGCCGTCAAAATAAACAAACTTAATCAAGATCGATCAAACATGATGACTGTACGCCCGAATAGCCTACTACATCCTTCCCAATAGTTGGCTCAGGTTTTTCACATCGTCATTGGCTTCCGGTAATTAATTTCATAGTAATTTAATTAACGTTTGTTGGTGATATAAAAAGAATTACCAGTTCTTGAAGGATGACAATTTCATCCTTCAAGAAAGATTGAAATATTCGCTATTCGCTATTCGTATTCACGAAATTTACCAACAAAAATTCGTATTCGTATTCGCGAATAGTGAAAATTAATATTCGTTCCATCTCTAAATAAATAACAATACACAACAATAAATAAATAACAATAAATAACAATTTGTAATAGGCTACAAATTGTTATTTATTTTTGTTTTGCTCTGAAAAGGACATAGGCCTACCAGTACATCTGAGTTTCTTAAGATGGTTGGATGATGGGGAAATATAATTTTCCAGGTACCGGTATTGTAACTAATTTCAACGGCAAGAATATAGTTACCGGGTGCCTTATTTACAATAGGCAGATGGTAGCAATCATGTTCCCATCTATTTTGACTGCCGTGGGTGTGGGATACAATAATATATAGGTTGAGGGGGTTTTACCTCACCCCCCCCCCCATGACTTATCATCATATAGGTTATATTGCCAGCAGAGGTCAAATAACAGAAAAGATAGCCATCAAAATTAACTTAACCGCGAACGATCGACCTATGTAAACATCACGACCTTACACCAAGATACTACATATTTTCCTTTTGAATTAGGCTACTGTATGATGCTGAAAACTGCCTAAAACCAAAATGAAAACCCATGGGAAAATTGGTGGTAGTTTTAGTAATATTACATGGCTAATTTAATTGAGATCAGTTTTAACCACCGCAAAAATTGGCTCGAATTTTCTTGTTTTTCAACTTAAGAAGGGAACACCAATATGAAAATACCCGAGCCAAGTTTTGGATTGTACAGCCTAGCCTATATAATAAAATGGCAAGAATGTTAAGAGCGGGCGTACCGCCAGCCTTGTTTACACTACGCGTAGTGGTGTCAGACCTTTGCCATCATGTTCCCATCTATTTTGACAGCCTTTGGATACAATAATATGTTGAGGGGGGCCTTTGTCCCCCCTCATCCCCCCATGACATATTGTCATCATCATATATATTGACAGCAGGGGGCAAATTACCGAAATAATCGCTGGCAAAATTGACGCGCACTTAACTACGGTGATCGACAAATGTAAACATGACGGCGGCGGCGGCGGGGGAGGCGTCGGACTTTTGCAATCATGTTCCCGTCTTTTTTTAATGCCATTGGATACAATAATAAGTTGAAGGGGGGGGCTTTGCCCCCCCTCACCCCCCCCCCCATGACATATTGTCATCATCACATATATTACCAGCAGGGGGCAAATAATAAAAAAAAAAATCGGCGTCAAAATAGACACGAAGTTAACCGCGGCGATCGCCCTATGTAAACATGACAACCGTACACCCGGTAACTACATCCATCCCAATAAAAGTTACTGTGGGACACACAAATATGTTGATGGGGTCTCTGCGGCTCTGCTCCCCCACGTCGGCCCGTCACGTATTATGATGTACGGTATGTCACCATCATCTGTGCTAATTCGTAGGGGACCCAATTAAGGAGAAAGTCAATCAACAGACGAAATAAGCTCCCAAATTACAATAACATAGCGGCCCGCCGTTTATGGGTGACTTTTTACGGGATGGATGTAGTTACCGGATGTACCACTACCGACATACAACATAAATCATCTATAAATACTTATAATAAAATAAATACTTATAAATCTATAATACCAGGTTAGCTTAGGTTAGGTTGTTTGGTTAGGGTAATGTATTTTTGTATCCAAAGGCTGTCAAAATAGACGGGAACATGCTGGTGAGCGTCCGCGTAGTGTAAACAAGATGGGCGGTACACCCGGTAACTACATTCTTGCCCTTTTTACACGTCATTTTAAATGTTACTTTTCTGCCCTGGCCTAGGCCTAATAGATTTTTCCAAAGAATCAAACTTAAATTAAAAGGAAGTAGCCTAGCCTACAGTTTATAGGAAGGCTATTCCAACATGCATTCCAGAACTTAGGCTAGCCTAGGCCTAGGCTATATGAACATTTGTAGGTGGTCTGCCGAAAAAGAATCACTAGGCCTATTAGGCTATGGGTAGGCAGCTAGTATAGGGTGCATTTTGCACATTTTCTGAACACTTAGGCCTAGGCTAGGCTAAATTAAAACTCACAAAATCTGTGTAAAACCAGCACTAGAATTTTTTCTTGTCTTGTCTTGGGGGTTAATTAACCTCTCCGCTGCATAGGTGGGGTATTGGCCACCCCTCCCTGTGCGGAGGTATTTAGACTGTTTCCTAAACTCAAATCGTCATCGTACCATAAATATCATTAATACTTTTCCATATGCACCTATTTTACATTGATTATAAAGGCATTAACCTGTTGCAACAATAAAACAAGTGGAAACAGCGTTTGAATGGTCAAAATCGGCGATAGAGGCCGGGAGTTACATAACTTATGGCTGAGGCAGCCTGCCAGCCAGCCAGCCGTCACGACGGCTGGAGAGACACTGTTGCGTGGTAGTCTCTCTCTCGCTCTTTCCCACGCTTGGTAACACAGATGACCACGCCCTGCTAGCAACTCGCTAATGTTAGCACGAAAATATACCTAAGAATAAGGGAATAACAGGGAAAATAGGTGATCATTGAAGGGGGGGGGGGGTAAGGGTGGAAGGAGGGGATGTGGAGGAGTGATATTTGGCATGGCCAAGGGGCAATTAAAAAAACAAACAAACAAACAAAAATATACGGGGCTGATTTTAATTTTTTTTTTTTTAGGCCTTGGATTATATGAGGAGTTCCGCAGAGCACCGGTAAAACTCTTATGAGGAGATCCGCACTTGGTGGGTTAAGGGCAACCTCAGGCGAATACTCGCCCGCTCCGGCCCTAACGTAGTCGCGGAGACCATATGTCATAATTAAATTAGTTTATAGTTAAGGTTAAAATTCACCACCGTGGCACTTTCACTCTAGGTCATTCGTAGAACCGTAAAACTGTAAAGGCAACAACCCAATAGCAGGTCATCAGGTGGCGAACCAGAGACCTACAAACCGCTGTACTAGGGCCAGAGCAATGTCTTGAAGCGAGGTTTCCTACTGCCCTTATCAACCAACCCCAGACAATCCAGTAGGAGCTGTCGGAAGGAATCCATCTTTGAAGCCAGAAAGGGACGCCCATCCACATGCTCAGTGACGGGACGAGGCGAGGCTTAGGAGGCATATGTAGGATGTGGAGGGGAAGATGTACCGTACGACGATCCATGGGATGCGGTGACTGCGGAGGGAAGAGCTCGTCGAAGCCATACGGTTCCTCAGGACCTCAACAATAACCGGGGGACGGCCGGTGCGGGCGATGGTCGATCCCCGTAGTTAATATAAGTTCGCGTCTATTTTGACGGTGATTTTTTTTTTAGTTAGGCTAGGCCTAGGCTATTTGCCTCCTGCTGGCAATATATATGATGATGACAATATCATATGCCATGGGGGGTGATTGACCCCCTCAACATAATTATTGCAGGCCTATCCAACGACCTCTAACTTCTGTATCTCAAAAAGGACTAGAGCAAATTGCCTGTAAATTTCCACATCTAGGCTATTCCTTGACCGATTTGGTCCCTCCAATACTGCGAGCGTGCAATTAGCCTATTTTTGTTTGTTTTTCAGTCTAGGCTAAATTGTGGTAGGCTAGGCTAAATCCTTTAGCTGCAATTAGCCTATTTTTGTTTGTTTTTCAGTCTAGGCTAAATTGTGGTAGGCTAGGCTAAATTCTTTAGCATGTGTAGGCCTGTGATTTCCAATAGAAGTAAAAATATGTAGCCTAGCCTAATGCAATTTTACTAAAACCCAAGCCTACCTGAATATATGCAGAGCTCAACAGCAAAAACAAAAACAAATATGTTGAGCAGTGAAATAAAATTAAGCTAGGCCTAGGTCTGTTTTCTCATAGGCCTAATAACCTAATTAAGTTTAGTATAGGCCTAACCTAATTTAAGTTATTTCACAAAATACTAATACCCAGCCCTCCTCATACATTATTTTCTATTGTTAAATAAGTTTGTGCTTAACTGCAGTAATGAAAGGTATAAATTAGCCAATGTCTAAAGACTTGGATCTGGCATAGGCTAATTGGCATCACACATAGGCTACTACGAAATTTAAGTAAAACTATGGGATAACCATGTTACTTAAGCAAAAATGCAATGCCGAAATTGCTAAAAAATACAATAGAGTTAGTGTAAGTGCTTCCCTGAAGCAGAACAGAGGGTAGTAATATAAGAATAATAGCCTAGCGACACATCATATGTTGTGGGTAGAATGGCGATCGTGATGTCTGGGCGGTAGGCCTATATTACTCAATTGGATACTAATAATCTAATAGTGTTGATAACGCCACAAATAGGCATCTTATAGCATTGTTTTGGGTCAATATTGAAGACGCACCACAATATTGGTAGAAAATCATTTGACATGCCATTTTATTCTACATATTATACCCAACATATTTACATAATCAGATGTTTTAGGAAACTATTATTACTACTATTCTATAGGTATTTACTTCCGTGTAGGTTAGGTTAGGTTAGGTTAGGTTAAGTTAGGTTAAGTTAGGTTAAGTTTGGTTAGGTTAGGTTATAAACAAAAAATTTCCGCCAGATACAAATTATATAGCCAACTTTTTATTTACATTACTGCCAACTAATGGGTTTTATGGCTCTCGAAAATCCAAAAACCCAAGACAACTTTTCATTTACATTACTGTGCATTTCCAATACAAAAAACACTTAAATCCGAGCCAACTTTGCCAAAACTTGGCTCGGGTTTTCAAGAAAATGGGTTTTATGGGTCTCAAAAATGCAAAAAAAAAATATCAATTCCTAATAAAAAAAAACATACAAAACACTCAAACAACAAAAAACAACAAGAACCAACGAAAAAACCCCATATAAACACGTTGTGGGGTGTCTTCAATAATTACCATATATATATCTACTTTACCCAACTATTTCCCTGATCTTCATAGCCCTCCCCACTATCGGGGTGCGTGCCTTTAGATTGTTGTGGCAATCGGTAAATTATCAATTCCTAATAAAAAAAAAAACATACAAAACACTCAAACAACAAAAAACAACAAGAACCAACGAAAAAACCCCATAAAAACACGTTGTGGGGTGTCTTCAATAATTACCTTGCTTTGTAATACACAATAAGAATGCAAGACAAAAATGTCTTATATCTCGAAGGGGTTCTCCTTCTTTTTAACATTGAAGGGCAGTAAAGCAATTCTGCTTATATCGCCCTGCCGAGGTGGAAGTGGTCACGGGGAAGACGGGTCCACAGCGGCCTCCCTGTAAGGAGGCTCAAACAGCAGGGGCCCAGGAGGGGCTGCAGAAGGGCAACAAGACTCCCAGGACACGAAAACTGAAGGGATGAAGAAGTGATGACTGATGAACGATGACACCTGGCAGACACGTGGAGATGCGAAGAATCTAGGACGGAGTGGCCAACATCAACCCCAGAAACTGAAGGCGGTCCCGGCACCGTCGGAGGGGGCCCTCACACGGGACCCCGAACCCAATGGCACCGACGGAGGGGGGCCTCACACGGGAACTCCGAACCCAGAACCAACCACGCGGTTGCAGCGTCCCTCAATCGTGCAGTGCCACGCGTCACAGGCCCAGGGAGCGATGGCCACCACCAAACAGCGAGGATGCAATGAAACGCAGAGTGAAGTCGGAAGAGGCAGATGATCAAAAGATGATGAAGGCAGAGCTGTGTAGAATGGTGCAAGGAGATGAAGCCAGGGGGGAGAGGCCGCCGAACCACCGAAGCGGCAGACGACTCACGCGGACGTCCACTCACGAGTGTAGCCTAGCAGAGACTCCTCGAAGGGGTTTGCGAGGAGGTTGGGTAGTCTTGTCTTGGCCAGAGCTGGTAAACAAACAAAGCTGCGCAGGTTCAATTACGTATTTTCATAAAATATATATATATATTTTTTTAGAGGTTTGTAACACAAAGCTCAAATACATACATCATATTTGGATATACTTCGAATGAGGAATCTCTGAGTTTAATAAGATGAGCTGTAGGCCTGTGTGTATGATTACATCCAATAGTGAAGTATATACGAAATATTCAGACACGAAAGCGATAAATATGTAAGTCAGTGTTGCCAATAGAGCTACTTTAATGCTACATCTTAAAACGCTACATACTTCAATTTAGCTACCATTTTCCCATAACTCCCAGGGATACTCTATAAATATCTAGAACCATTATACATTGTAAAACATGCAAAACAAACCAACAAAAAACATTCCAGAGTTGTGGCATCATTCTAGAGATGGTTTGCATTTATTCAATATCGAGAGGATATTCTAGCGGCTTTTGAGAAAGGAATCTAGCGATACAGTCACTCGCTCTCTCGCTAACTACACACGCAAAGGGACTCCAACCCAGACTTCTTGTTATATAGTCTATATTTGAGCTACACTTGTTCAAACTAGTTATATTAAGTTATGGCAGTGAGTTATGTGTAGGATGGAGTAGGATTGAAAGCCTAAATCATAATTATTATGGGCCGATGAGGTTTATGTCAGCATAAAGTTCGTAATAGTAGGGTCAAGGCAAGGAAAAGAGCATTAGGAAAGGATTGTCCTCTTCAATAGGCTTAGGTGTATTTCCCGGACACCCGCGCCGCCAAGCGGTATAAACAAAATCTGCCAGGCATTAACTGAATGGGGAGGAGGCGTTTTATTCTTCAGAATTACTTATTGTTCGTACATTCACACACATTATACATGCAAGTGGTCTTCAGCAGAGTATCATCTTAGTTTGTATAAACAATATCAAGAGGGAAACAAATGGCTTGATCAACATGTTATCACCTATTGGCCTCTAGAGGCGTCACCGTCGCTGTAGAACAGATTTATTACATTGAGTGGGCTCTCCTCTTTTACACCTTGGTGAAGGCTGTCACATGGGCAATTGTCAAACTCTGCAGGTCCATATCATTGTTATTAAACAAAGAATTTGGCAAAGGGAGGAATTGTTAAAAATCTTAGCCAATACTCTGCTATTCACCAAAAATAAAATTGAATTATCATTATTATTTGGTAGGGTAGGTATGTATAGGTAGGTTGGCTAAATAATTGGTGGAATTCGTAGGGACTCAAACTGTTTTGAGAGAGTTAACCCTCCAGCCCCGGCTATGTATTCCATAATTATATATTCCCCGAAACCCGGTGGTTTTGGCCGAAAAACGTCTACGCCTAGGCCACCGCATCTTTGTTATTTTGCTTGCTTCCGCATTCCCGCGCATCCCCAAGCGTAGATGTGTTTCGTACCTGTAGAATGGCGTTAAGTAGAGCTCTCTAAGTCAACTGGTTCAGTTGTGATGACGATTTCATTGGAGATAACTTTATGGCAAAAACAGCCACTTTACACTACTTTTCGATATTTAACAATAACATACAGGCACACACGAACAAGCGACGCTCTCCTTCTTGTGGTCGGAGATGCGCTGCGTCAGTCCAGCCGGTTTTTGTTTACATGCGTCGGACGGACGCCTCGCACACCAAGCTTACAGGCTTTCAAGCTGCCTCAGCACCCTTCTGGGTTGCGCGGGAGGTGATTTTTATGGAGGCCTCAGAGCCCAACCGGTTCTGGAGGGTTAAATAAAACAAAAATAATAGATCTGAATAATAAATCGACTATGTTATTATAAAGCAAAACTGGGGGATGCGTGGAAGCCTATAGACTGTAGATGGTAAACTTTGTGTGGGTAGCAAATGCGGTTTTAAGGTAATTTAAGAATAGACAGTTTTCAATGCTGCGGCCAAACTATTCCACCCATTTATATTCTTTTGGTATCAAAACGTTCGGAATCGCGAGCCTCACCTAACTACGCAAGCATGGCTTTGATCATCGGCGCAGTTTTCAAGATGTGGAATTTTAAGTGGAATTAGAGGTTTTTTCAAGATTGCCGGAAAAAAACCCACGTGCAAAAGCAAAACCTTCTCTATAACATTTGCGGAGCATTAGTAGGAGAGTCCATAATTATGCCAAAACCCAATCGTTTCCTATTCCTATGAGTGGGAGAGACGGTATTTAGGCGTCAAGGTTTTCGGGAAATCGGCTGCCACGGACCTGTTTGGCCGTCATGCCGGATGTTTAGCATATCAAAAGTTGCCCAATAAAAAAATGCACCTCTTGTGAAAGTTTGATCCCGATCCAAAAAGCGGTTCTGGAATTATTGCGTCAAAACCGGCGAGTAAAGATAATTTGGGTGAATAACCGGGTTTAATGATTACAATAGGGATTCCCCGTAGGGATCGAACCCCTAATAATAATTATTATTATAATAATAATAGTAGCCAAAAAACAAAAAACAAAAAACAAACACAAAATAAATAAATATATAAATACAGTTCCCACAACAATATGTGTACCATAAATCCCCGCCTCCCCCGCCCCGGACTGGCCACCCATAATATTGGAAGCCTCGGGATACAGTATTACCATTCCCAGTTATTGGTTATTCCGCGAGCCAGCCAGACGTGCCATTAAGATATAGTGGGAGAACCGGACCATCACCAATTAAAATGTAAAATTTGCAAACTAAGCATAAACTAAACTAAGCTAGTGAATCTAGATAATGCCCTCCTCCCCTCCCCCAAAAAACAAAATATGTATAAAAATACAAAACAAAATATACAGAAACAATAATTATGAATACAATTATTATGTTCCTTCCAACAACCAACCATACTCCTAAAATCGATTAATGAAATTTACAAACACATGTGGCAGTCCGTGGACTCGAACCCAGGATGCTCACACCGAAAATCAACACCTTATACATCGCACCACGAAGACAGTTAAAGGTTGCTGGACACTGCCTACGATTTATTATGCAACTTCGAATCCTGCATATCAATCTAAGCATGTACACACATCCCAACTGCAACTCACGTAGGCTATGCATATGCGAATGGAAAGAGCAATTAATGGGGCCTTAACCACTTAGGGAAGTCCTCTCGATAAATTACTCCTGAACCAATACAATCTATGGAAAGGGGTCATAGGGAGAAAAAAAAAAAATCCCCCCAAAAATAGAAAATAAAAAAATTAAATAAAACAAAAATAAATACAAAATATTTATATATAATAAAACTATACATAATTATGAACAACATCCAAGGAAACGGGCCATACAAAAAATAAATACTAACAAAAAAAGCAAAGAGAGAACCGAGCATAGAGTATAAACGCACCGATACCTTAGCGGTTAAGGTATTGGTTAAGCCTTAACCCCTTCAACACCATGACGTTGTTTTACCTCTAACTCTGGCTACAGTTAGATGTTTATATACAGTTTAATTAAGAAATACCTATGTAATTAAGTGGGTTTATTGAGATTGTATTTGCCCATTTGAGTCATAGAGGTACATTATATACTAAGGAAAATCGTCCAATGGTAACTATAATATGAGTGACATTACATAACGGTGAAGGGGTTAACATTCATTATTATATTTAATACAAAACAAAACACAGACAGAAACAATACATAAAAGAACTAACACAACTATACCTTGTTCATTAAAGGTAGGACATAACTCGTGAATCCTAACCTCCGTAACTCAAGAAGGGCTAGAGCAAATGGGCTGTACATTTCCACACCTATTCTGACTCTTCCCAAATGATAGAACATATTATGTTAGCTCGATTACTCTAGTAGTTTTTTAGTTACAGAGGTGAGTAGTTAACCCCTTGAGGATTATGAACGCATTTTGGCTGTTTATTCGGATATCATCAGACGCTTTTATACAGCTTAGGAAGGATGTGGGAATTTAAAGGGTGAAGACTATCTCAATCAATCCTCTGATTTCCAAAATTTAATACCCTTTCCAATCTGAGAAGACTTGTTTAATCATAGCCAGAAAATAGAAAGTACATACGTATTAGATATTGAAAGGGTTAATAATGTTGGCCAACTTATAATGAATCGACCATAGACACACACTCAAAGATAGAACGGGAGGTATAGTCGTCGAAATAATGTATTTACCACTCCATAATTTTCAATGTGCAATTTAAACTGGTACAGGTATAATACAATTTAAACTGGTACAGGTATAATACAATTTCAAATAAAGTTTCCATTGTATATTTTATGAACTGTTTAGGGAATTATTTTAACCACTTTATCATCATTACGTATTTTCCATCATATTCTGGTTGCCATTAGATGATAGTCTTTAGACTTTAATCTACCTATGCGACTCAAATGGGATATTACGATCTAAAAAATCCCTCCTGGTAACATAGGTCCATTTACACTGCATAACATCATCTACTTTTAGCCAGAATCAAAGGTAAAACGGCGTGATGGTGCTGACGGGGTTAACTATTATTTATAACTGTATACTGAAAATCCCAGGGTGGTAAAGAACTTATTCCGACGACTGTACCGTTGAACAGATTTCGTGTGGAGCAACTGAACTGAATATGGCCAGGAATATTTGACCAGACTGTTAGTTAACTCTCTCTGTCCCAGTGCCATCCTTTTATCTTTATTATGGCTACTATTTGACAATTGTATTCAGTTTGTCAAAGGCCTTCAGCAATTAACAGGCTTCGAACTATCTTACTTGACCAGTATCACTACCGTGGATCTTTGTTAAACTGCTCAAAATCTAGACCACAAATAACATAACGTTTCCTTAACAAGATGGTCACGCTCCCTTACTTCTAACATCTTCACCTGCCCCTGTTATATCCCTCATCACTCTACCCTCTTGCTTCCTTCTGAGCGAAGCCGAGTTTACATTATTTTCCTTTCTCTACAGCCACTTCCGGTCAGTAACAACCTGTGTCCGGAGAATACAGTCGGCCAAATAAGTGTTGTCTCGGGACCAAGTATATTTTGATCAATAATATGTATCAGAAATATCTAAACATGTTTTGTTTTATTTCGAGGGAGATATACAAACATGTTCCTAGACTTAACCATCCTATTGAACATCTGACAGACATTATTACAGCACAGAGCGAGCCAAATGTAATGGCAGCTGAGACATGACTTCTTAGCGTCACCGTAGAATAGGCCTCAACATAAAACCTTCCTCGTCCCCTTGGTCATGTTCCTCCCTCTCCCTTGGCACACATCTCTCTATCTCTCCAAATTAGTGTGCTTTTTCTTTGTACTGCCTTCATATTTTGCATCCGTTGTAATATTTCTTATTCACGTTAGAGATGAATATTGTAGATATTTATCGTGGACAAGTTACACATTGGTTACACCGTCCATATAAGGTAATACACTACAACACTTTGGTTACACCGACCATATAAGGTAATATACTACAACACTTTGGTTACACCGTCCATATAAGGTAATATACTACAACACATTGGTTACACCGTCCATATAAGGTAATATACTACAACACATTGGTTACACCGTCCATATAAGGTAATATACTACAACACTTTGGTTACACCGTTCATATAAGGTAATATACTACAACACTTTGGTTACACCGTCCATATAAGGTAATATACTACAACACTTTGGTTACACCCTCCATATAAGGTAATATACTACAACACTTTTGTTACACCGTCCATATAAGGTAATATACTACAACACTTTTGTTACACCCTCCATATAAGGTAATATACTACAACACTTCGATCATATATATATCACCCTTATCTCCCTCTTGCTTCCCTTCCTCTATCCACCCACCCATCACTGTTAATGACTATTATCATCTGACCATCTCTCCTCCTTGCTCATAACTCTCTCCTGCCCTTCCCCGTTCGGTTCACATATTTGCACCTTCCTTACTGTTTAGGGAATATATTGTGTTCTTAGTAATATATAGTAGTTAAGATAATGTACTGTATATCATTGTTGGCAGTATAAAGATCATGTGATTCAAGGTAAACATGCGCTGTACATCCCAATGTCAGGACTGTACACATTTCAGTAGCCTGCAACTATTGAGAAACCCCAAGATTACCGAATGCTGCTTCCAGATTTTGCTTTACCTATATGTGATCTGGTGACAATATACGGGGCATGTTTTGATTTCTTGGCATATGCTGTAAAACCTAAGTTCGGTCTTATTCTAAACAACATTTGATTTTCATACATTTTATCCCTTAAAGTACCGCTGCCGTCCTTTTAACTTTATTTTGGCTACTAATAGACAACTTTTATTCAGTTTATTAAGGTACCTCCAGCAATTAAAAGGCTTCGGACTATCTCACCTAACCCTTTGTACTACCACAGACCCTTCTTAAACTGCATAACATCGTTTAAATGTAGCTATAATTACATATATAAAACGTCGCTGGTACAGCGACGTTTCTGTATATTAATTCTCTGAGAATCGAAGACGCACTTCTTTTCTGGCTATTGTTAGACGATTTTATTCATATTAGGAAGGGTATATGGAAGTCAGAGGGTTGATTGAGATAGTCTTTACCCTTGTAATGCCCACAGATCCTTCCGATGCTGTATAGAATCGTCTAAGGATAGCCAGAATAAATTGTTAAACGCGACATAGCCTCAAGGGGTTAATATCCAAAATTGTCGTAGTCCCATCCGCTTTTCAATAGCTCCACCTTCCCCTATGTGTCCCTCACTCCTCCATTCCCTCTAGGTTCTTTCAAAAATAAATCACAAATTCAGATTGTATTATTTGATTTTAGACACTTTACTGTCCGTAACATTTCTAAAACCCAAAGTGTTTGGTTTCCTTTGTCATGTTCCACCCTCTCCCTTGGCACCAATCTATTTACCTCTCCGAATGTATGTACAGTTGCCCACATAAGTCCTGTTTCTCTCCGTTGCCTTGTATCATTAGTTTGCTAATGATAGATTAAAATCCTCACAAAATTACGAAGAACGGGTGAAATTTGTAGAACTACGACGCAAAGCCAAAAGGTTAATTAAGCAAAGTAAAAAGACCCTGTAGTTACATGTTGCGAATCAAAGTAAAACAAACCCGAAAGAATTCTATAGTTATATCAGAAAGAAGAGAGTAGTTACTTCAACTGTACGACCGTTAGTCGATGAAAAAGGAGAATATACCAAAGACGAAGTACAAATGAGTAATGCCCTCAATACCTTCTTTGCATCAGTTTTGACAACAGAAGACTCCATTGATATACCTACAGCATTGCCGATTCAGATAGATAATTCTGATGTTCTAAGCAATATCACCATTACAGAGAGAGAAGTATTGAAATGTTTAGATAAACTCAAGGTAAATAAAACGCCCGGACCTGATACAATCTCACCTAAAGTTCTAAAGGAAGCTAAGGATGAGCTCTCCAAACCACTGACATTGCTATTCAATAAATTCTTGCAGTTTGGAACTATGCCTGATCAGTGGAAGCTAGCTAACATAACACAAGATTTTTTAAAAAGGCAGCAAATCCCTACCCAGTAACTATCGTCCAATTAGCTTAACCTCAGTTGTATGTAAAATGCTAGAAACGCTCATAAGAGACAGACTCGTAAATCACTTAGAGGAAAATAACATACTTAAAGATACTCAACACAGCTTTCGTAGCAAACGTTCCTGTTTAACAAATCTCTTAGACTTCTTCCACGATATCCTCAACCTCTATGATGAGAGTAAAGCTGTAGATATTATATACCTTGATTTTCAAAAGGCCTTTGACAAAGTTCCCCACAAACGTTTACTGCTAAAACTAAAAGCGCATGGAATACAAGATAGTGTGTTGAAATGGATAGAAAATTGGCTCCGCGACAGAAAGCAAAGAGTAGTCATAAACGGTAAGGCATCTAAATGGACCAATGTAAGTAGCGGGGTACCCCAGGGATCGGTACTAGGACCAAATATATTTCTAATTTACATCAACATAGATGAGGGTCTCACCTGTACAATATAAAAATTTGCTGACGATACAAAAATTGCAAATAGCGTACTCTCAAAAGACCAAGTTGACGATATGCAACACAATCTAGATAAGTTGTCACGTTGGGCCCAAATTTGGCAAATGAGTTTCAATGCGGATAAATGTAAAGTGCTACATATCGGATACCAAAATGAGAAAGCAAACTGTTCGATGAATGGCACTCAGCTTAAGAATGTAAACAGAGAAATTGATCTGGGAGTAACAATATCAAGTAGTCTAAAACCGAGTCAATTATGTTCAGAAGTTGTTAAGAAAGCAAACATAATAATTGGCTTTATAGGCAGGTCATTTGAGCATAAATCCAAAGAAGTTATCCTAACCCTTTACAATTCCTTAGTCCGCCCTCTTCTGGAATACTGCGTTCAATCCTGGTGCCCTTATTACCAAAAATATATAGACAAGCTAGAACGAGTTCAACGTAGAGTTACCAAAACGATACCTAGTCTAAAGAACAAACCATACGAGGGGCATCTTAGAGAATTAAATCTATTTCCTTTAACCCAGCGCAGATTAAGAGGCGACTTAATTCAAGTGTTCAAAATCATCAAAGGCATCGACAATATGAACTGTAGTAAGTACTTCACTATCGACCAATCTAATTACACGCGGGGAAACGGTTACAAAATTATCGGTAAATCTTATAACTCGCACAAATCTAAGAATTTCTTCTTCAATCAAGTTGTCAACTTATGGAATGGGCTTCCCCGAGACGTTATAGACTGCAGCACCGTTGATTCATTTAAACTTCGCCTAGACAAATATCTTGCATCAGACCCGCGACTGACTGCGTTTGTAAATTAATAACTTTATTTTATCCCCCCCTCAGTTACTAACCCATCTGTCCCCTACTAACTTCCTAATCCTGCCACGGACATTAGTTCCAGGGCAGTAGTTCCCTTTCCAATGTTCCCTTACCCACTCTAAGCCACTGTTTGGACAATTGACCCTCAGTGTTTTGGAGGACAAACAGCCTAGAAGGGTCACCAGACTGTTGTTGCTTGATTTCCTTTGTACTTTGTACTACATGGGTATTATGATGCGCATGATTGAATTACAAGTGTAGTTATGTATGCAGTGGTTAACGCATTTGAATAATCAACTGAAAATTAAATTAAACCACGCTCGCAATTCAGATTATTTTACTTTCATACTTAAGATCACGAGGAGGAACAGAACTAATGTTGGCAACTGTACATAACTATAAAGCCCTTGGTACTGACGTCACCCTTGTCATCCAATCTTTTTTGTTATTTATGTTACAGACTAATATAGTAGATGTTTGTTAACATCATGTATGAACAATAATAATTACATTGATAGAGGTTAGGGGTCATAGTATATCCGTATGTTCAGAAAACTATGAATATCTTATGTTTCAGAAGTATATTTTCCGACAGATTTTAGTAGTTTGGTATTCCACCGCTTGGTATCAGAAAAGTAACAGCAAATTAGACTCCCCTATACGGAAGTCTGTACAGTTGGTCAAAGTTCCAGCTGACCCACCCTCGCTCTGGGGCTCGCAGAATTATCTGGCAATACTGGTGTAGGAAGGTGTGTCTTACAAAGATCGGGATTGGTAGATCTGATTTCGGCTATAATATTATCATTGTTAGAACATATAGTAAACAAGGGAAAGTAAGCGTATCTCAAATAAAAATGCATACATCGCTATGTATGATCCCGAACATTCACCCAAAGTTCGTAGATTTGCTTAAATATTCAAGTTATTATATCCACTGATTGGCAACGCATATATAACCTGCTGGCTGCCACAACATACTTTACTTGATTTTATAAGAATACATATTTCTGTTTTATTGGTGGCTGCTTAACCCTTAACTGGCAGCGCGCAACATAAGTCGAGTGAAAGAAATTTGGACTATGTAGCGGCTCACAACATAAGTCGTGTGCCATTTTCAGCACGTAATGTTGCTGAGAGAGAGAGACAAGTGGTGGCAGGAGAGTAGCGAGCGTATGACTGCTCCAGACCACCGCGGTGGACCAACTGACATGAATCCCACACTCCTCCACTCTCTCACACTCGCTACACAGTGAATTGTTTAGGGAAAGTACCGAATTACATGGTTTTTGCACTCGTGTTGCGCGATTGTTGCAAGAAAACTAGCGGTCGTACAAGGATCGTTGGGGTGTCATTGGAAAGCTCTGTTTATGTCCTTTTAGGGATAGATACTTGTTTTACGCTCTGGGTCTTATTTAGGCATGAAAATGATCACGTAAACAACCCTATTTTGGGTCAAAACACCCCGCTGGTGGCTACATATTATTTACCGCCTAGGCCGCTCGTTAGGTGTTAATGAAGGAGCATTTAGTCTTCACAATGTGAACATTACATAGTCTAATTTGCAGTAATCTACAGGACAGACACAGGTAACACATTAATGGCAAGTGGTATCCCTTCACCACTACACCAGTATTGCCAGCTAATTCTGCAAGCCCCAGAGCGAGGGTGGGTCAGCTGGAACTTTGACCAACTGTACATCCGGAGACATAAACAACTTATTTATATCGGAGTTATCTTACTGTTTTGGGAAAAACATGCATTTTATATAAAAGCGCTGAACTATAAATATTACGAACTTTTTCATGAAGCTGAACACCACCTGATATTACATTATGTTTCAGTATATGTACAGTATAATTATACCCGGTTACTGTAACTCGAGATATTCGTAGCCTATACTCTGTTCCAAATAGGTAGTCCAGAAATCGTGAATCCTAATCGCTGTAGCTTAACCAGGGCTAGAGCAAATGGGCTATACAATTCCACACCTATTCCTTGACTGACCCTTCCCAAATGGTAGAAATATTAGCGTGATTATTGTAGTCGTTTGTGAGTTATAAAAGTTAACGTTCAATCATTTTGGCCTACTTATTTGGAACAGGGTATAGTATGTGCCGCATGACTGCAGTCTTTCCGCAGCGCTCCTCTCTTCAATATTCCGTCCACCTCCTCCGCTGCTCCTCACCCTTCAAACTTTCTTAACTATTAAACTTTGTAAAATTATGGAACTCTCAGACTTTCCCAATGGCCAGTTTTGTTCAGTCTATGCACTTTATTTGGCAGTATATCGCAATTGTGTGTCGTATACTTATTTGTGCAGTTCTATTTGAAGTCCATCATTAAGACCATTGAAAAAGTAGCCGGGCAACAAGATTCAGATTGACAAGCCGAACTAAGATTGTGTGGCTGACTATTATTATATTCCTTATTGTTTAGAGTTAAATTCAGAATCAAAGAAGCAAGATCAATAAATGATAATGTCTGAACGTCTGATACAGTATCTGTTACAAAAACATTACAACCTACAAACTCTTATATAAATATAGAATCTCAGTATTTAACAGGGCTATGTATGTAAAATACCAGAGAAACACAACACCACACCTTCACTACCACCAAGCGATTTTACTGCACTTCCCACCACACCTCTGAAACAAAAGGAAGTAACCACCACCCCACCAAGATGTGCCAGAGTAGCTTCCATAAATGTGGTACGTCCTCCAACATCCGGGAAGAACCTAACCATCACCGTAAACAATCCCGAGGCACACCGAAGAAGAAAAGATGGAAAGGAAAGGCAACCCAAGAAAAGACACCATAAACATCATACTTCAAAGTGCCATTCTACCTCTATGCCGCATCACCGCCGTGACCGAGAGGCCAGGAGGGACTACCCCAAATACCCCAAGCGTTCTCCCCTGCACCTGTCCCCATATTAACCTGAGACAGACCGGCAGGAACAACCCAACAAAAGGTATGACAACCGCGGACAATTAAAGATAATGACAGATGGAAAGCTCTTAGTTATCTATCACTTGAGGATAGCTAATAGCTGGAAGATTTTGGCCCCTTTTTAATATTGGAGTAAAAACCTGATCACACTGGTGATAAAGAGTTACTTCCAATCTTATTTAACATAGTGGCTCATCAAAGGAATTTGTTATTAGACCTTACTGGAGGCTACCTAATATCCATTCCTCTGCCTCGATCTGGCGTTGTTATTAATAAAGAATGCTGATTTGTAAAGCGCTCTATTAGTGACAAACCACCCCCATCTTATTAATAGTTCACGCACTGGCTGGACTTTAATAAGGCAAGGGCTCTGTGAGATACCGTCCTGCATAACGGCACTCAACAATACAGAAGCACAGGTACTTGCTCTTGGACACGATATCGGCAAAGGCTAAAATGTCCTCATCAAAACCCAGTTACTGAAAGACTCTTATAATAAGGTCAGAACAGCTAAGAGACGTTGCGTCACAAACAACCCTCTTACGTTAGTTCGATGACGTGTTGCAGATGCACTGGCATATTGCACGTGACATTCAAGACCCAACACCCAAGATTCCAAGAGTACTGGAAGGTCTGCATTAAAACTCTTATAACTATCATAGCAGTTAGCGAGTCCTCTCCTACGTTAGCTTGATACTATACAGATGCACTGGTATATTGTATGTATTATTCAAGACCCAACACCCTAGAGTTCGAGTTTCCATCTACTGTCCAGCCACGTCAAGACAACCACCACGGCCCAGATTCTCACATGAAGACTACAGAGTGCTTATATATAATCTATAGTGAAATCCCTCATAAGCATTAGTGCTATACCTTATTGATAAAAGGAAGTACTCAATTAAATCTTTATATATCCTTTATATGCTACTGAAAACGCATAAGACGTACTAGTGATAATCAATTATTAATAGAAGTACTTAGTGTTGACGCAAGAGATATATAAATATATAAAAGATTAAAAGTACTAGTGACGTGCCTTATGTAAAAGGAAGTACTTGAGTGAATCTATAATATTCTATTTATGCAATTTGAAACGCAATAAAAGTATTAATGATGCCCACCTAATTTAGGGAAGTAATTAAATTAAAGTTCTATATATTTAAAGAAAGTGAAAGCTAATTAGTATAATAATAATATTAACCCCTGAACAAGTAAATACTTAATAATATACCTGTGTCACGCAGCATTATAAGAAATAAAAGTGTCTTACCTCGATTGAAGGGAGTACTATTCTATAGTGAAATTAATAAGTACAAGTGTAATACCTCGATTGAAGGGAGTATTAATATATATTGAAATTAACCAGTACAAGTGTAATACCTCGATTGAAGGCAGTACTAATATATATTGCATTTAATAAGTACAAGTGTAATACCTCGATTGAAGGGAGTACTAAATTATATTATTAGAGCCAAGTCTTAAGAGTGAACGAAGATTGTGGAGCCTCGAACGTGCTTCTCATTTATTTTTATACCATTATCTATTATTTAAATGCGATATCTATGTGTGCTTAATATAATAATATAAATGTACATTTTGTTATAATTACCCTCTATTACCTTCTGTGCATGTGTTGAAACGATTTCGGCTCCTTCAGTCAAGTAGAACCTACCTAATCAATCCAATCAACTCCAGTAAAAACCTGGCATAACAGTATGCTTACCTGTATTTCCCGCCTATTAAAAAAACTTACATATTACGAATCTTATATTTAGGAATCACAATATTTACAAGACTAGGTATAATTACCTGTATTATTGCCTGTTACAACAACTCATTTAACAATACTACTACTATACTTCATGATGTCTGGAATAATTTCATCTATTGCCAAACATTTCAAAATGACCAGTATAAGGTAGGCTACATACCATTTATTTTTTTTTTTTTTTTTTGTGGAACAATATTTGTTAACTATTACCCAATAACATGCATTATCAACTCAGAGTTTGGTATCGCCCCCCCCCGTATAGTGGTACCATGCCGGTCGAAATGTCTGTCTACCATAGAACTCTGTCCGAATACTCCTCCTAGACCGTTCGACGGATTTTCACCAAACTTCACACGAACATTCGGTGCGTGAATGCAACGGTCAGTCAAAAAAGATGTTTTGAATTTGTGCAATAGTTATGATTTTAGGTCAAAAATACGGTTTTGCACCCCTCCCCTCCCCCACACCTCCGGAACCCCCCACCGCCACCCGAAGGATACCCCCCTCTAACATTCTTCTGTGGCAGCAATGATGATGGCGTTCTGTGTACACAGTACAGAACGCCACACATCGCAGATGTGATGATAATGGTGATTATGGTATTTGTAGTGATGGTGTTGGTAATTGTGATAGTATTGGTCATGGTGGTGATGATCTGTAGTGGTGACAATATTGTGTCTGAGTGTAGTAATGATAGTTGTGGTGATTATAAGAGAACATAAGACATTCATACGCAGACGACTCAACCTTACACTACTCCATTAGTTTTTCAGAACGCCCCAGCCAGCAATCCCTCAACGATAAACGTAATGAAGCCATAGAACTCTTAAATTCTGATCTAAATACTATTACCAATTGGGGCAGAGAAAAACTTGTTAACTTTAATGCTTCCAAATTTCCAATTTTCCATCTATCTACCCGTCAGGATCTCCCAGCGGACTATCCCTTATTCTTCAACAATACAAAAATCAACCCTTCATCTTCTCTCAATATTCTTGGTGTCCCTTTTTCTTCTGCTCTCATTTGGAAGGACCATATTACCAGTCTTGCTAAGGCAGCCTCCCAGAAGCTGGGTGTGCTCAACCGCCTTAGGGGGTTCTTTTCCCCTGCACAGCTTCTTGCTCTGTACAGGGGCATAGTGCGCCCTTGTATTGAGTATTGTTCACATGTGTGGGGAGGTTCCTCTCACACTGCTCTCCTAGACAAAGTTGAAAGGAAGGCCTTTCGTATCATTAACTCCCGTCCACTCACCAACTCTCTGCAATCTCTCTTTCTTCACCGCAATGTTGCATCTCTCTCACTATTCTATCGCTACTACAATAATCAGTGTTCCTCGGAGCTTTCCCAGTGTATACCACCTCCTCTACGTAGGGTACGTAGTACCCGCCTTGCAACACAATCCCAGCCCTACTCTGTGCAACTCTCCAACCCAAGAGTGAAACGTTACTCTCAAACTTTCTTCTACTCAACAGCTGAGCTCTGGAACTCTCTCCCAGAATCAGTTTTTCCCTCTTCCTATGACTTAAATTGCTTCAAACTCCGTGTGTCCAGGCATTTTGGCTCGAACGTCCCTTGATTTTGGCCCTGTCACTCTTTCAACTATGGGGGAGGCACTCGCTATAGGCAGTTATGCCTTTTGCCTCCCTCAATCACATAGAAAAAAATAAAAATAAAAATAAAAATGGAAATCTGCAGAAGGCCTATTGGCCCATACAATCATGGTAGTAGTTATGATATTGCCAGTAGTGATGATGATGGTTATTATGGTAGTGAGGGCAGTCGTGATTGTGAAAGTAGTTGTGATAGTAGCAGTGATGATGGTAGTATATGATGGGGATAGTAGTAGTGATAATGGTGAAAGTATTGTGGTGATGTTAAAGTTGGTTACTGGAGATGACGCCTTCAAAATAACTCGCCCATATTTGTTAGGTTAAGTTAGTTTAGTTGACATTAGAAGTGATGGTAGTAATAATGGGGATGATGGTGATAGTAGTGATGATGGTGATATTTGTATTGATAATGTTACAATGACTTTTGACAGTCACTGTAGCAAAAGGTTAACTTTAGGAAGACGTACAAATGTACGATCCTATATTTATTTTAAGGGTTATCTATTAACTCCAAGTAAAGAAGTTTAAAGGTGACTATCTGTCCTTATGAGTTATATGTTAGGTAGTATAATTAACCATATTAGGGAAGACGTTTTGAGGTACGTTCCTAATAGGTTATGTTAGGTTAAAGATGTGTCAATGGTACCAATAGACTGGAAGAGTGCATGTATTGTGCCGTTGTACAAGAGGAAGGGAGATCGGCAGGAGTGTTCAAGTTATAGAGGTATTAGTTTATTGTCAGTGGTTGGAAAGCTGTATGGCAGGGTGTTGATAGAGAGGATAATAAAGTGTACGGAAGTTGCAATAGGAGAAGAACAGTGCGGTTTTAGGAGGGGAAGAGGGTGCGTGGATCAGATGTTTGCAGTAAGACAGTTATGCGAGAAGTATTTAGAGAAGCATAAGGAGATATTTTGGGCTTTTATGGACTTGGAAAAAGCGTATGATCATGTGGACCGTGCAGCAATGTGGAAGGTGTTAAGGATTTATGAAATAGGAGGAAATTTGTTAGAAGCAGTTAAGAGTGTTTATGAAAGGAGCAGAGCATGTGTGAGAGTAGGAAATGGTGAGTTGAGTGAATGGTTTGAGGTAAAGGTAGGTTTGCGACAGGGTTGTGTAATGTCACCATGGCTGTTTAATATGTTTATGGATGGTGTGGTTAGGGAGGTGAAAAGGAGAGCTATGGGAAGAGGATTGGGTTTAGTAGGAAAGAATGGTAGAGATTGGGAGTTGAATCAGTTGCTGTTCGCTGATGACACAGCATTGGTGGCGGATTCTGATGAGAAACTGCAGCGGGTAGTCAAAGAGTTTGGTGTGGTTTGTGGAAGGAGGAAACTGAAGGTGAACGTCAATAAAAGTAAAGTAATGGTGTGTAATAGGGGAGAGCATAGGGTGAATCTAGATGTGAGGCTGGATGGGGATATATTGGAACAAGTAGAGTGTTTTAAATATCTAGGAGGAACGATAAGCAGGAGTGGAGGTATGGAAGTGGAGGTAAAACAGAGAGTGTGTGAAGGAAGGAAGGTTTTCGGAGCAATGGGAAGTATGTGGAAGACGAGAAATCTCGGAGTGAAAGTAAAAAGTGCACTGTATCAAGGAATTGTTGTGCCAACAGTGATGTATGGAGACATGGGCTCTGAAGAAAAAGGAGAAAAGAGGGCTGGATGTGATGGAGATGAGCTGCTTGAGGAGTATGTGTGGAGTTACTCGTAGAGACAGATTGAGGAATGAAGAGATACGTAGGAGAGTGGGGCAGCAGGAACATTTGTCAGCCAGAGTGGACAGAAGGGTGCTGAGCTGGTATGGTCATGTTGAACGAATGGGAGATGAAAGGCTTACAAAGAGAATATGTGAGTCAGGTACAAGGGGAGATAGAAGGGCAGGAAGACCCCCATTGAGATGGAGAGACTGTGTAAGAAAGGCTTTGGATGATAGAGGAATGACTATAGATCAGGCAGGGGAAGTGGTGGTGGACAGGAGTGAATGGAGAATGCTTGTGAATAGTTGAGTGAACACATGGTCATTTGGAGTAAGGGGTCGGGTGAAAGTTCGACTAGATAATAGTCCATCAGGCGCCTGGCCCGGGGGGACGATTAATATGAAGGGTGTGCCTGGAAGTGTGGTGGGAGGGCTTGTGGCTTTGGCTCCGCTGCATGTCTGCCTGCCGAGATCGGAACCTCTCCGGGTGGTCAGGGGCCGGGGGAGTGCTGGAGCGACCTTGGTAACCCTGGTCTCTGGGTCTTCTCCTGGGTGACCTGGATGTGTGTGAATTTGTGTTTTTTATCTGTGTTTATTTTTTGTTTTATGTTGTTTTTGTGTTTTCCCTGTTCTTGCTCTGTCTTGAGTCGGCTACCCCCAAAATGGGGATTGGGCCTGAGCATATATATAGATAGATAGGTTAAAGATAGTAGGTTGATCTCAGCTCTCCGTCCTCTGCTCGTTAATAAATAGATATTATGATAGATAAGGTATATCGCCGCCACCATCCCACTTATACCTTATACATGTTATATATAGGTAAAGGGGAAATTAAAGAATGTGGTATCCAAACCAACTTTGATATTTATTCAAGTAACAACTGAAAGATTTATACAGATTTACTAATAAAGTATATGACAAGAGAATTCCCTAATTGATGAGGGAATCTCTAAGGGCTTGTTGTTGTGCCCAAGGTTCGAGTCTATCCGCCTCAAATCTCCCTTCAATACATCTCACCTCTGCTACACACCTAAATGCACACCTCCAACACGTGATATTAACTTCCGATCTATGTGTAGGCTACATTCGCTGGTGGTCAAAGCTGCAAGAGTAAGCTAAAAGCGTGAGAAGGGATCCTGAGTCATGAATTCGTAGGGTTGAACAATATCCAAGGTGTACAGTCCCCCACATAAGTATAAGGACACTGTAACTAACACCTTAAAATTATATGAGAGATGTAAATAATTATTGCATGGTAAATAGTACAATCGTGAGATGTAATAATAATGATGTCAGTAGTGACGATGGTGACAGTATTAGTGATGTTGGTGAGTAGTAGTGATTATGGTCATAATAGTAGTGATGATGGTGACAGTAGTAATGATGATTGCAAGATGATGGTGATAGTTGTAGTGATATGATGACAGTAGTGATGATGGTGACAGTATTAGTGATGTTGGTGAGTAGTAGTGATTATGGTGATAGTTGTAGTGATATGATGACTGTAGTGATGATGGTGACAGTATTAGTGATGTTGGTGAGTAGTAGTGATGATGGTGAAAGTTGTAGTGATGATGACAGTAGTAGTAATGATGAGAGTAGTAGTGATGATTATAATAGTAGTAGTGCTGATGATGGTAGTGATGATAGTGACAAGTAGCGATGATTGTGACCCATCGCAGAGTTGGGTATGCCGTTTTGAGTTTGGGCAAAACGGCACTTCTACTTTATTATACTATATACTGTATATATAGGTCTTAAGATCTAATTGTTAGTCATGCGCCATTATTAATTGCAAGATAATCAGCCTACTCTCCCAATCACGAACACACACCCTAAAAGAAGAACGTTGGCGATGGAGCTTCAAAGTCCATAGCCTATCCCGGGCCTTTTTCTTTGAAATTTCCCTACCAAACACCTCGTCAATATTTCCTTTGCTCTGTTCCACTCTCGGACTTCTTCGAGCCTACTACGGACATCACCTAGAGCTTTACCTAAAATTTAATGTGTTTTACAATACAAGACTCTTTTTTTCCCACATTCCATAATGTAAATGGTAGCATCTTTGCCATTGTGGTTTGTTTGCCTATAATTATGTTTTTAGGTCAAATTTAAGTGTTATTTGTTCGATCACTTTGTCAATATCCCACTGCTAGCCACCAAAATGTAGTATTTAATAGTGGCCCCTCCATCATTGACGATTTGTCTATTAATATAATAGTCTCCATTCAACACCCGCGTCAGCCGTTTTGAATCTACCGCTGCGGGGATGAACAGAGTATTCCTCATAAGTGTAACGCAACTTCTCTTATGGATTCGTCTATAGATCGGGTACCCACTACGAAAAAACCTTCTTAAAAAATAAGAGAAGAAAAAGACAAAATTTAACTTAAACATTGTTATAACACGCTTCCCACTTTCGGTGGATTTCTTGTGTTGTGGCTCCTTGCCGCTCCTCACCATGCGGCCATTCGTTCTTCTCTTCCCCGCGGGCAACTGAGTCGGACGTCTCCCGCCTGCGCTCCGCTTCATTCGTCGTTCACTCAATTCTTGTGAGTCTTTACTCATTTGTATATATCTGAGTTGTATTGAACAAGGTTTGGACTAGCTAGCACAGGCTACCCGTCTGGTTGCCCGCAAGAAGTGTTAAATTAGGGTACTATACAGGCGCTTACTTGTTCTCCAGAACAGTCGCCACATGTGTTTTTTCTTGGTTCTGCGCGCCTTAGTTGTTGATTATTTTTAGCTAGGAGGCTGCTTTCATCGCAGTAGGTCTTCAGTCCAGCGTGTTTGGCCTAGGGGCCAAAACGTTTCTTCCTATGGTAAGGATTACTTATGCCTCGTGGCCAGCCTCATTAGGGTCTCCTTAGGGTTTAGGGGTGCGTGTTATTCTATGATACCCCCGTTTTTCCTGTGTTCTTTGGTTCGAGTTTCATCTCTTTCCTGGATCTCTAGGAGACTTACTTATTTTGTGGGTTTTTTGGCTCAAGATTGGTGGTCTTGTGCTCTTGACTGTTTTTTACCTAGTTCCTTGACCCGCCGGTCCTCTGTCTTCGTACTAGGCCGGGCTTCCGCCGTGCTGGCGTGCTTGGGCTATGCTTACCCCTTCTTTGATTAGTAGTGTGCCACTACCCTCCTTGCCGGCGGTCGTGCACGGACCGGCGGAACAAGGACGGTATCGAACCGATGATTATCCGACTTGCCCTGTGACTTGCCAGTTTACCCCGCCAGCCGGCGGCTGAGTTGGGTGACTTGCCAGTTTTCCCCGCCAGCCCAGCGGCACAGTTGGGTAAGAGGTGTAGCAGTGTCTAGCTAGCAAGCAGCTGCACGACGACGCTCCTTAGAAGTCCGGTTAGGGCCAGTGACCCATGTCCCACGCCACTTCCCCCTCGATTGAAAAGGGCGAGGGGTTGTTCACGACAAACTCCCAGGAGACGAAAAAATAGTTGGGCTGTGGCTCACTAGTTTTTTCGGCACCGGGGAGTAGGTAGGATGTTATTATCACATCTCAGGTTATCCTTATGAGCATTGATTCCTGGAAATTTTCAATTTCCAGATCTCTTCACATCCCGAGCAGCATGGCTAAGGAGGAACTGTCCCCGGCGGGGAGGAGAGTCAGTAACCATGCCTAATTTCTGGATTTGCCTTACTCCTACTTGTCTGTCGGTCCCAGTAGCGGCACACAGGCTGTGTATACGCTGTATTAAATGTTTGGACAAGACTACGTTTTCATGGACAGCTAGTAAATGTCCTGTTTGCTCGGACCTATTCGAAGAATGGTTAGCTAGTCAAGATATGTCATGCTTGTTGACTCTTATTGAGATCAAGAATAAGTTTGATTCTTACGCTGCAAGGGTAGCGGATGCTGAATTGTTCTGCAACACTGCAGAGTTACTTAGAATCATACGCCTGTTCTCTTTTGAAGATCCCTCAGTCCATCAGGCAAATGTTCCTTCGGTACCAAATTCAAATCTTGCTTCCCCCCAGTCATCGGAGGCATCTGAAAGTCGCTCCCCTCCCCACACCAAGAGAGCTCGCTCTGAGTCACCGGAGCTCGTACTTTCTACTCAACCGGACTCATCCCAGCGACTTCGTCAGAGAGCGTCCAGTTTGGAACGCTTGCCAGCCAAGGTGCGCAAGTTGTCCAGTCCACAGCAAACCCACGATGCGGCGGACACACAGGATAGCCCCCTCACCCAGATTTGTAAGTCAGCTCACCGCCGGTGGCCTCGACATCCGCTCCGACGACTCCGGTGGTTTACCCCGGTCTCGGCGGGACGGATGCCGAGCAACCTCTACCCGCGATGAGGGTTAGACCAAGAGTTAGAGTAAGACTACAAGGTTCTAAACTAGTGCTATCTCAAAGTAATTTACCGGACGGCAAAATAGGGCTCCATTTGTCTCCGGCGCCTGACATGGACCAAAGTCATGATAAAGCGGCGTGGGTAGACACGCCGGTGATAGACGTCCCAGGTTTGTCCACTAGGCCGGAGGCCAGAGACACAGGATTAGTAGTCCCTACCAGTAGGTCAGAGTCTGTCCCTGCAGGTCGTACAATGGTGGAAACTGAGTTGAGTAATGTGCCACGGGATGAGGTTACACAAACCTCTCGACGAGATAGTCAGGCCTCGGGGACACACGTTAAAAGGTCGCCGGTAAAAGTTCCCCACCCAATAACTCTGCAGGATGAAGGTAAGGAACTGAAGAAACCAAGTCCAATGGTACAGGTAGAGGAACCGACTTCTGCGGAAAAGGTAAAGTCTAAATCCCTCAAGCGACAAAGATCCCAATGTGTCACGGCGAAACAGTTAGATGAATTATTACACAGAGTCCTCCAACAATGTGCTATTTCCAAACGCTCTAGGGATCATACTGAGGTAACGGTAACTCCACCGCAGGGATCTGTGCCTGTCACCTCTACGGACGATGAGCTTTTGTTTTTACATTCGGTTCCCTCCACTCCCCTGTCACCAGCCATTAACGTAATAATGCCGGAACACGGTCCAGTCCGTCCCCTGTCACCGGCCACAATTAATGTGATCACAGACCCTTATATGCCAATGGCTTCGGCAGTGTCTAAATTACCACTCTCCGCCGCGAGTAACCGTTCGGCAGACATACACGCCGGGTCTGAGGTCACACCACAGGTGGTTATGGGGGCCCAACCGGGTGTCGACGGTTCCGATAGATTGTCACAAGCTAGCTATCTGGCAGTTAACGCGGCGGAAAAGGAGACAGTTTCTTGCGCGCAACCTAAGGCCAGTACTTCCAAATCTACCATAGCAGGTCACTCAGCGGCGGAACCCTTGAAGCCTCCGCCGGATCACGTAATATCTTCTGGCTCTAACCCCATTGCTACACCCCTCCCATCTCAATCACAAACGGAGGGTCAGCTTCAAGGTCGTACAGAACCGGGCAGGCTTTGGCTCCCTGTTACCTCGTCTAAGGCAGGAGACAGGCACATGAAGAGGTTCAAGTACCAAGGGAATGGACCATTGAAGTAAATAGACATAAAGTTTTCTGGGCCAAAGACTCCCAGGGTAAGGTCATAAGGGTCCCTATTATAGCAATGCCTAACTCTACCAGTTATCAGTACTTTGTCTATGAACCAGGTCGGCTTGCCCCTCTTCCCCCAGATGTTCCTAGTTGCTCCACTCGCCCTCGGCCGGACGCCAACAATGGTGGTAATTTTCCGGGTTTGATTGAACCAAGTCTAGCCTTTACTCCAACAACTTCACAGCTGGAGCGAAGGGAATTAAATCTGGGAGAGGTGGGACACGGACCATGGGTGAACTGGGATCAGGAGGTCCAACACTTTGCTATTGACGTGACGTCCAATGTTTCCCTACCAGTCCCCCCACCGCACCATATGGAGTTTGACTTGCTGAGGCCACAGCCCGGCGGGGTCCCACGAGCTATATTTGAGTTCCTCATTGCCCCTCAATTAGAAGCTAGACACTTCCCAGCTCCTTTCCTAACTCCAGATCCTATTGAACTCCAATGGGAGTTCCTGGTGCGTGATGACGCTCACCGTAAGTTTATTGGTTTTCTGCTCACTAGAGACATAGCTGAGGCCATTGCTAAACCGGTGCCCCACCCACTGAGGCATCAGGAGGAAACCGTTAAAGCTTTTCAACAATACCTCCTGCCGAACCCGGCGGGATCAAATAGGGACATCCGAACAGCCTTGTTTGAGGCAGTTCGAGCCAGGTAGCTTCTCAGACTCAATATGGTGCAAGGGTTACCCGAGAATGTTTATTATAGGGTTATTTTTTCCCCAATCCTCACGGCATCTATGATAGATTCACAGACTCAAAGAGATGTAAATTCGATGCTTAGAGTCAGCAGGGTGGCATCACAGTAAAGTTGTCTTAGGCTGTAGACACGACGATGGCCAGCGACAAGCGGGGACAGGTTGTTTTCACACTGTATTACCCGCTTGTTGGTTTTGTTCTATGTTTTTCTTCCGACTCTTGGAAGATTCCCCCGTCCCACCCCTCTTTTGTAGACCTCTCTCCCTACACCGCGCTCTGGTACAGGGTCCCGAGGTCTATACCGTCCTTAAAGAACACCCAGGCCGCGCCAAGGGTCACTGCGATGTGTCCGGGCCGTGTCCGGTCACATTAGGCTTAACTGTTTTTTACACATGTGCTCCCGTGAGAACTGACCGTGAAACTGACAGGTGAAGGTTATCTTCCTGCACAAGCTTCCACGATAAATAGGCCACAGGGGGGGCACTGGTCAGCGGAACAGGCTGGTTTCTCTCCCGCCAACGGCAAGGTTTCGGCAACAAAAGCCTGCCTGGGCCTAGGAAGCCAGTGTAGGGACCGCTCACCGTGTGAAGGATAAGACGGGAATCATTCCACGAGCTTGGGGCTCTAACGGGCTCAGATAGGCTTCTGCCGGTCGCTGGCCAAAGCCTTTAGAGTTCTCCACTGTTGAGAGTACCGGTAACTCACTTAGTGAACCGGGTTTCGACCAAGGTTATATCGCTGGTACTATGAACATGTCTCAGGATGCCGGGTCGATTGGTACAAGATAGAAATGATAAGGGCAACTATTCTGGGACTATCATCACAAGCATAGTGGAGGCTTTTATCCCCAACATAAGTAGAGTGTTTAGTTTAACTGTTACATGGGGCATGGCAGGAGCACGACGGCTCTCGTGTATACTAAAGGTCTCAATCACAGGTGACACGGTATTAGGTACAGTTCTCACCTCGTGGTAGCCGTGTTTTAAGAGTGGAATTTTTTTGTATACCAAAGAAGGCTGATACAGTAATAAGCTTCGGTGGACTAGGACCACCAGCAATCTCACCTAACATGCCGGCCCTTTCCCCCCCCTCCCTCCTTTTGGTTCCCCGGGGGTCTATGTGCTCGTGCTATGCCTCCAGTTTATTCTATTTTTTGGTCCTCCCGCCGGGGACGGGGGGGGGGGGGGTCCATATGTTTTTTGCCCCTCCCGCCGGTGGCATGAGTAGCTTAGGCGCTGGGAGCCATTGGGGGATTTATATTATACCAATTATAATGATGTTACATTATACGTCGCAGTCACACTTGCCAACGCTCCACCCTCGTGGTTAGCAATTGTTTCATTCACGTGGTCTTGTGGTTCCGTAGGACCCCACTTATGTAGCACTAGCAGCAACCAGGAAAAGTTGAAGGCTTAGTGGTACACAAAGCTCAGATATACATTCCTTCCGGTCCCCGGAGGAAAGCACTCACGCCGGTTAAAAAACTTAAGGGAGAACAGGAGAGTGAAGGTCATCGGGATGTCCTGTAGTTCATGGACTACCAGTCTACTCATTAGACGGAGTTCATTCATACACTGTACTCTTACTAACCATGTTCACCCCAATCGGCCCGGACAAGCTAGGTCTTGGCCTCCCTTTGGCGATAGGTTTTTCTTGTAGGTCTGTCCCGGTAGGTAAAGTCCTCCGACTCACTAAATGTAGCATCCGGTAAGGCTAAAGCTAGCCCATCGGAGGTTCAGATATAAGGGTGACCGTAGCCACAAGAATGACGGGATTAGGTCGACGAGACTCAAATAACCTGTATTAATTGTTTTGACCACCCTATCGTGGTTAAGGCTAGCAACGAGTCAATCGATCCTCGGCTCTAATATAGCCTAGGCTGCTCATGCCCCTGACAATCAGTGTTTTAGTTGTAAGAAATCATACCAATGCTTAGGAGGATTCAGCTCAAGGGGGGGCAGATTAAGATATCTCGCCCATAACAAATTTTGTCGTTCTGGTCCCCGCCGGAAAAAGTCTTCCGCCGCCCAGGCTCCAAAAGAACAAGTTAAGACAACCAAAGAGCTGCCCGAGCAAGTAATAGTATTCAGTGCCTCAGGCTTATTATGGGTTCACTGTTTTAAACATGTACTAAGTCCCTACCTGAACATGGATGGGCATGCGGATCTTTAGGTCGTATATGAAAATACTCGGGAGCCTAAGACGACTACCTTGACTCCCCCCCCCCCCCCCTCTTGAACCCCGCTTAGGATTAACCTACAGCAGTGATTTACGTCACAAATGAGTACCCCTCTACCCACATTTGTATAACATATAAATGCGTCGGTGGTTTTCTTCCCTTAATTTTTCTCAAGATTATGTCGGGCATTCTCTTTCTTGACGTTATCCACTAGCAAGCGCTTTAGGAAGTTTTTTGCGGATGAGGAGCTAATGGCCATTGTGATAGTAATTTAAGTCCCTCGAGGGATGGAAAAAAGGGGGGGGATGAGAGCATCCCAATATACCCTTAAGCCCCTCCGCCGGAAACAGACTCCTCCGCCGGAGAAAGCCTCTGGCGTTGCTGACATAAGGGGGCTAAGTGAAAGCTCACATGTTGGTTTTAATTTTAAAAGCATCTATCATTATTTAAAAAGAGAAGGGCTATGTAAAAGCCTGTTGAAATGTTTTAGTTGTAAGAAAGTGTTCTATCATAGTTGCAACTATGTAGTTTTGGTTGAGTATGAATCTGGTCAAATAAATATCAGTTTCATGCCTGATAATAAACTGTGAATAGTATACAATCTGGTATAGTGATAAGGAAGCCATGAATGTCTTGTCAAATCGCTATCAAAAAGAATCTCAAGATGAGGTCCTGTCATCTTTGGAGCAGATCTTCTTGGAAGTAACGCACTGCTCCCATCCCTTTTATAATTTTATAATATTGTATGCTAACAATAAAGACTTATTCTGTTATACGAATTCTTGACTTTACCTTACGGTTCTGAGGTTTAGGATATAGTTACGAATGTCCCCATCCAGTCTTGGGAATTCAGGCAAATCGTCAATGATGGAGGGGCCACTATTAAATTATAGGTTTGATTCCCGGTGGAAGTAATGAAAACCTAATATTTAGTAGGGGCCCTGTAATCATTGACGATGCAGGGGCCTCCCATCCATCCCCTTCCCATTCGCTTAAATATCTTGGGTGTTATCTTGATATATCAGTGAAGAACGAATGGCCGCAAGGTGAGGAGCGGCAAGGAGCTACAACACAAGAAATCC